>OY787670.1:30862249-31462249 GCA_963678985.1 Spisula subtruncata | reverse complement strand
ACCTTCTGAAGGCTTCACCCGTGCAAATCATCCCACAATCCATGTTTTTTTTGTTATTAAGTGTGCTTCTAAATATATTGAGTTAGGTCATACTGAAAAAATGTTTGTTTAGCATACCTCTTATATGTATCTACGAGGAATCGTAATGAAAAACTGAGCACTTGAACTTCTGAAGACATCTATTTCCTATCAATTGGTACAAGCATAGACTTTGTTGTTTAAGATAATCAGGTTATGACAAACAAATATTTTTAAGTATGGCCTCTTATCAACTCATTTTGAACTTGGAATGCTTGTCAGTAGCCTATTGTGATCATCCTTGACCACCCAGTATTTGAACTCACTCTTAGCAATGAATGATGTTCTTTGACTGGTAAAAAAGCTCTACAATATAATTATCTATCATAGATAAAATAAAGAATCATACTGTTTTGTGTAGGTGAGCGATCCCAGACCTTTGTCATGTTCTGTTCAGCTTCTTGAATGCAAATTGTGTTGGATCGATCATCTTCTATGTTCTTTTGTTTCACAAAATTGAAATTCTTTCATTTCTTCTCATTCAAGTAATTAGCATGGGTGAGTAAAAGGGAAGACGATGCCCCGAGTCATCGTATTATACAGCAAGGATCTGTTTATTCTGGATGCTGTTTATTTGCACATTTTAGTAGCTTGCCTCATATCTTTTGTTCTTTACACTTGTGTTTTCATTGATATTAGCACTTTAGTTCTGGATGTCAACTTTATCTTTGCACATAAAAAATGGTACTAATACACTTAAGAAGTTAGGAACATAACTGTAAACACCGAATCCTTCCTGATTGTAAATTGCTGTTTATGATTTAGCAATGCAAAATACTGGTTTTATGACCTCAAAAATGGCAGTCGACTTATGGCTGAAGTCGACCTATGGTCGTGCATATACGGTACTTATTGATTTGGGTGTTTCTTGTAATAGATCTATCAGTAATAATTCTTAGCAGTGTCCCTTTGCAAATTATTGCTATTTAAACCATTACAACACATACATTGTTGACACCAAACTTTAAGTGCTATTATCAATCTGTTGTAGCTATGCTGGTATTTGGTTTTTGTTCATCATTGGAATGTCATGTACATCATACTATATACATGTATAAGTGTATGGCTTCAGTTTGCATGATCAATTCTCATGTTACTCATTCATTTAATTTTATGTTTGCTTTTAGAAATGGGGAAATGTACGATATATGTGTACCACTATATCATACATACAACACCTCATGTAAATAATTTAACTGAATGGGAAACGGTTTCGGTATGTTGGATATAATTATGTGCCACTGTATTATAATCTAGAAGAGTAAGGGCTCAGGGTATAACATTAACGAACCAGTGGAAAGTATGTTTCAAGGTCACATTTGTTCCTAAAGTTTGTAAAAAATAGTTCCACTATTTGAATAGATCATGTTCATTGTCCTGCTGGGTTTGTAACTTGTGTATAATAGCCTGATACTGACCTTACATTTTTGTATTTCATGAATTCTATATTCATGAAGAATAAGGTTATACTAGTCTTAATACACAATTTCAATGCCACTTTCTATCAAGGAAAAATATTCTTTAGCATGGTAAATTATGAAAAATAAATAAGACTGGGTGATGTAAAGGCACCACACCTTGATTTACTGACTTTAACTTTAAGGAGAGGTGGCACATCAGTGCCTTCAGCCCTTAGGGAAGAGTCTAATGCTCTTGACAGAGTGACTAAGTTTATGTATAGAAAGTCAAAGTGAAATATAAACCATAGTTAACAGATAGATTAGGCCATTACCGAAATAGATTTAAAAGAGAGAAAGAGGGTCAGGTTAAATATACACAGCTGCACTAAATCATTTCAACACCTCACTTTAAAGTTTAATGTAAGTTTAATGTCGGGAGTATAAAATATGTACTACCGGTCAAAGGCATCATTGACAAAGAAAAAAACAAAAACATTTTTTTTGTAAAATTTATATTTTTCTATAGAAATATCAATTTAAAAAAAAAACAACATGTTTTTATTATCAATGATACAGTTACCTGTGCTACTCGTAGGTCCATTTAAAACATTTACACGTGGACATTACACTGATGATCAGTGCCAACAAATATTGCCAGCTCTCTGTATCTCTCTCTCTGCTCTCTCTCTTTCTAATAAATTCCATACTCCCATCCACTTATCTCCAAAATGTTCCTTTTAACTACTCATGGTAAAGTAATAAACCGAGTGCTCATTGCCAAACTATGGTAACTTATCAATTTATCGAGACATGTACCATAGCTTTGCACTGGGCCCTCATTGTTGTTATATGGGGTTTCTACTAGGTGTTGATGTGCTATTGTGCTCTAACAGATATCCTGTAAATAATAGAATTGTCCTTTCCTGTCCAAATAGTTCCATCATTTCGTTCTTAGTGATGGAATCATTTGGGTTTTCAAAAAAAATGTTGTTTTTTCTCGATGTTTGTTGCTTGTTGTTGCGTTGTTGTATTGATGCAGTATGTGACCGTGTATTTTTTTGTGTACATGTATGCATTGTATATAGGTTCATAGTATATGTGATCATTTTGCATATTGTGTATTATATTTATTATTATATTATTTGTTTTTATCTTCATTTTTAAATTTTAGTTTTTAAGATGGGTAAGTGCCTAGCAAGTTATGTTTTTATGTGTCAGCATTTCTGGTAGGTAGGTATGTATAGATGTACAGGTTGAACCAAACTTTGTACACATATCTTATGCCTCATTTAATCACCTTTCATTCTATACAACATGTAGCTGTTTATTTGATTTCTAGCTCTGTATTTAAATTATTATTCCCTGCAAACGAAGTTTCTTCTGGAATTTTCAAACATCCGTATAATTATAAGTGATAAAAAAAAAATAGTATCAAACTAAGACCTAAAGGCATTTCATTAATTTTGTCCATATTTTGCAATTGCTAGATATAAAAGGGAACCTAGAAATTCACCAGGGTCTCTTATAGAAGTTAAAACAATCATGAATGGGAGTCATACGGTACCCAATCACCTAAACAATGATCATACCATAGCCTTACTATTCTGTCATTATTATCGTAAAATGTGTACGTAATTTAAATTTTGTATTGCCTTGTTTTAATGATACTAATATTTTTGTCATTGTTATTTTCAAGTCTTCTTTAAATTTTATATTTTCAAATTTTTCTAATGTTGGTTTAGTAGAATGACCACTTGTGTTTTATTTCTCTAGAGATTGTTTTTTTTGCATTAATTTAAGTCTTTTTGCTTATCTTTTTCCTTTTAATGACTTTAAATTTGCATATATTTAACTTGAATCACTTTCTATATTCAACTTCTTTATATTTCAAAGCTTACATGTAAAGATTTTATACTGATATGTGATATAAATTTGCAATATGTATTGTTTGCTAATATTGTACTAAATATAATAATAATAAGAAAACATTACTTGTGCATGTCTTATAGATAAATTTGCAATCTTTTAAATTGTAATTATATTATAAATGTACATTATCATCCTAAACCCTACCAGCAGTAAACTGTACTGTCCTCTATGTTCATAACCATTGACAAGCCTGTATCAATAAAACTAGAACATTACACAACTGTATTAAGTATATTACTAAATTATCATTTAGAAGCATTTAAAAATCAACTCATTTTCACTTTTTCGCATGAGTCATCTGATTTTATGATGTTTGTAATATTGTATTTAAGGAAATAGAGCAATATCTGCACCAATCAATAGATTTACAGTATTGCTGTTGGCTAACTTTAATAATTCAACTTAGTATTTCTCTTCTTTTATGTTTCGCATCAGTAAAGTTTGCAGGTTCTTCATAAAAAGTCTCTAAAAAAACTGATGTTGAATTTGTAAGTTTTATTGCGCAATCAACCAGTACTATTGCCTAGACATTAATCCCTTATGTCATTATTTATATCTACAATGAGTCTATGTACAATATTTGTCCAGTCTGTACAATTTTAATTCACCAGCCAGACTATGTGTGTGTGGTCCAGACAAGATCCATGCATAGCTTTGGCAAAATCTTCACAAAAATTAGACAATTAGTGACCTTGGTGTTAAAGGGCTTGATTGGTGCACTTTAAATTGATTAGTAAATTACTAATGTGTTTCCATGTACAAAAGACACCAGTACTCATGATGGAATTGGCATCATCAGTAACCCTGTGTGAAATTGTACTTCAAGCTAGGTGTTCCTTCCTTGATTTATGCAGTTTCACTAAATTAGTCATAGTGTAGGTTTAACATCAGTTATTTTTTGGCAGGAATTGGCTTCATCAGTTTCATCAGTAATGTTGTGTATGGAATTGTTTTTTAGTTTAAATAATGTTGACTCGACACTTGGTAAAGGATTAGTGTGCTGTTTTCTGTTTGAAACATCTAGGTCAATGAACTCACAGGGTTTTAAAAGTTAACTGATAAAATGCCATTGACTTGTTGTTTGTGTTTGACACACATTGCTCAGGTTGTTTGGCTCTCTGACATGACCTGTTTGATAGGAAACTGGTCTTACTCTGAGGCTTGTAAAATGTGACCAATTTTAATGTTTTTTCAATGGGCAAATGGTCTGAGGCCTGTGTCTTGACTGTTTGTATGTTCATTTACTAGGTCTGAAGCATGGTGAAGCAAAATTTGTTGTTTGTTTGAATGTTTCTTGATTGGTAACTTAGGGCGGATGTCTGACTATTTGAATATTCCACGGTAGATTACAGGTCTGAAGAATGTAAAATATTCCTTTCTAGCCTTTTGCATCATCTGTCTCTCCAGAAATTGAATTACCCCTAAGCAATTTTCTTGCAAATAGGCTTGGATAAAGCGATTCCATTTCAGACAAAGTACTATATATTGATACTGATTGTTTCACCGGAATGAAAAGATCAATGCTTTAACAAGTTATGTAGATCGTGGAAATTGCCTATTTATGGTTTTATATATTGAACCATTTCGTTGCCTCACTTTGATGGTTCAGGAAATATGGATCTCTTACATGAGATGGGGATATATTCCTGAGTGACCTACCTGTGTCAGTACTTATAATAGCTAGTTTATTGATTCACACCACCAGTTTGTCTACAGGGATTTCTATAATGTACCAATTACTGTCAACAGTATTGCATTATTGTTGGTTAAAAGTATAGTCTTATCAATTGACAAATTAAGCAAATTGAAAGTTCTTTTCATAGTTTACTTCAGTGCCAGTTGTTTATTCTATGTCTTATTTATCAGAAGTATATATTAAGTTAAAAAAACCTGAGATTCATTGTACACAATCTGACATATACACTGTACACAATCTGACATATACACTGTACACAATCTGACATATACACTGTACACAATCTGACATAGACTGTACATAATCTGACATATACACTGTGCACAATCTGACATTCAATGTACACAATCTGACATAGACTGTACACAATCTGACATAGACTGTACACACTCTGACATTCACTGTACACAATCTGACATACACTGTACACACTCTGACATTCACTGTACACAATCTGACATACATACTGTACACAATCTGACATACACTGTACACACTCTGACATTCACTGTACACAATCTGACATACATACTGTACACAATCTGACATACACTGTACACATCTGACATACACTGTACACACTCTGACATAGACTGTACACAATCTGACATTCACTGTACACAATCTGACATATACACTGTACACAATCTGACATACACTGTACACAATCTGACATACACTGTACACAATCTGACAAACACTGTACACAATCTGACAAACACTGTACACAATCCGACATATACACTGTACACAATCTGACAAACACTGTACACAATCTGACATACACAATCGGACGTACACTGTACACAATCTGACATACACTGTACACACTCTGACATAGACTGTACACAATCTGACATTCACTGTACACAATATAACATATACACTGTACACAATCTGACATACACTGTACACACTCTGACATATATACTGTACACAATCTGACATACACTGTACACACTCTGACATACACTGTACACAATCTGACATACACTGTACACAATATAACATATTCACTGTACACAATCTGACATATACACTGTGCACAATCTGACATATAGACTGTACACAATCTGACAATCACTGTACACAATCTGACATACACTGTACACAATCTGACATATACACTGTACACAATCTGACAATCACTGTACACAATCTGACATACACTGTACACAATCTGACATACACTGTACCCAATCTGACATACACTGTACACAATATAACATATTCACTGTACACAATCTGACATATACACTGTGCACAATCTGACATACACTGTACACAATCTGATATACACTGTACACAATCTGACATACACTGTACACAATCTGACATACACTGTACACAATCTGACATACACTGTACACAATCTGACATACACTGTACACACTCTGACATAGACTGTACACATTCTGATATACACTGTACACAATCTGACATACACTGTACACAATCTGACATACACTGTACACAATCTGACATACACTGTACACAATCTGACATACACTGTACACACTCTGACATACACTGTACACAATCTGACATACACTGTACACACTCTGACATACACTGTACACAATCTGACATATAGACTGTAAAAAATCTGACACTCACTGTACACAATCTGACATACACTGTACACAATCTGACATACACTGTACACACTCTGACATACACTGTACACAATCTGACACTCACTGTACACAATCTGACATACACTGTACACAATCTGACATACACTGTACACAATCTGACATACACTGTACACAATCTGACACTCACTGTACAAAATCTGACACTCACTTTACACAATCTGACATAGACTGTGTACATTCTGACATAGACTGTGCATAAGCTGACTTACACTATACACCAAATGACAAAGCCTGCAAGCACAATTTGGCATAGCCACTGTTCACAATCTGCACTGGCTATGGTCATTACTTGGGAACTTAACCAATGTTTCAAATACCAACATTTGGTCGTATTAAACTTAATGGTTACCTTACATACACTCAACTTAGTTACAGATGATATTACAAACTAAGGCTGGTGTATGGTAATGCTATACTGTGATGTTACAGTCCATGGACAATTTTACAACATGTACAGGTTATAGTTATCTGTCCACACACAGCAGGTTGTAGCTACCTGTCCTTTGAGTTCTTTAGTTTGAACAATGTTATATGAACAGAGCTGTGGACTTTTAAATATGGATCTGTTGAATGTATGATAACCAAAGGTTTTTTACTGCTTTATGTAAATGTGGACAATTCAATTTTCAGGACAAGCCATATTTCAGGTCACCGACACCTTGCCTGTTTATTATAAACTTGATAAGACTATTGATTTAGACCACTTAAACAGTGAAGTAGACGCAAGCGCCATGTATACTAACTGGGTCATCAGATAGCAGGTGGTTTTACTATGGTATAAAAGTTTGAATTAAGTTTAACAATTGTGATTACATACAATACCACTGGGTTAAACAACTTCATTTATCACATTGGTCATTGTGATGTCTGTTTAGGCACAATGATCAAGTAAACATTTTAGGTTCCAATGTATTGAATAATAGCTGGTATAGTACAAGACAAACATTATAACCATTGAAGCTATTTTAAAACATTGTTAACCTTGAAATGGGACAATCAGAATTTGGCAATGACTTGTTTTCAAACTGAATTTTTAACTGATGGCTGTTTACTGTAAATATGTGATCTATTAACATCAATGATTTATCGTATGTTAATAAACTATAGCCGGATGAATTGCAAAACATGATAAAAACTACTCATAATTAACTATGGATTAAAAACAAGGACAAAGCCATTGATCTGTAAAAATATTTCAATGTATTGCACATTTCAAATGTAACTTTTGCATGTTCCTATATATTCTTTAAAACAATAGATATAATTGATTTTTTGGTGTTTTTCAAATTTAATTATACAATTTATTGACTTGAGTAGAATATCTGCAGATAATTTATCTCTTAAAAGCTTGTCAGTGAGTGTGCGCAGTGTACATTAGTTAAGCCTACCATGTGCTTTACTATTCACAGTCATGAGCATTCATAAAGTTGCGGAAATGAGACTTAAATTAGCTTTAAAAATCTAGTATTATGCTTCGTTGAACTTTTATTACAATGTTCAATTAATTGTTACACTCCCATGTTTTATCATTCATCCAGCAGCTTTTTTTTCAATATGAGGGCATACACTCATTTGCACAACCATCATATATTTGCAACATCTTGCATAGTATGTACCATACTTATTATAATAAAATGTTCTCTTCATGTTTTCCCATTTAATGTTTGCTGTATGTGATAGTGAATAGGCTTTAGAACTTATCAGACTAGCACATGGTTACCTTTGTCCTAGATGTACATGAACAATTTTGATATTGGTTGTCTGAGGTTAGAGGTCTGTCAGTTTGAGTACAAAAATAACTAGGTGCGTCTTTTATTTGATATGCTATCATTTGCATTTTCAACAGTCATTGAAGTTTTGGTTACAGACAAAGATCCCTTCTTTTTTAAATGCAGTTTAATTCTTCATGGTCTTGCCTTTCTTGTATCTTTTTGTATCGCATGGTCTTTATTTTATGCTTTATTTTGCATTCAAATCTGCTTTTACCATTTACTCATTTAGTTGTTATTTATTTGTTAAGCTCTTTATACATGCATGGGTTCAATCTCTGTCACTTGAGAAATAGATTCTAAAGTTGGACAGGCTTCCAGTTTTTTTGTGACACTGGTAGACTTATAGACACTTGCTATGTGCCCATTTCTTGTGTGACTGAGATAGGCCCCAGTGGTATGAATCTGTGATGTGTTTCCTGGTTGTAATGTTTGGTAGAGTTAGTAACTGCCCTTTGCTTTATGATGACCATGGACAGTTCTAGGTGATAAAAGAGCAACACGGTCCTGTGATTTATCTTCATATTTTTATAACCCTTTCTACCTTTCAATATATTCCCTGCTCCTATAGGATGCGTAGGTATGGTTAGCCTAGAATGAACATTGTATTGCTGTTATGATAATTGTGTCATTTTTGCCATATCATCTGCATATATCAACAACTTAATCATAATGTTAAATGAAGAATTCATGAATGTCGCATGATCATTGATGGTATAAAATGTATGCTTCGTAATGTAAGATGGTAACGATCGTTCATAGTGGCTTTTAATGCTTCTTTGAACCCACTGTCCCAGATTGATGCATGAAATCATTTATTTTATATAGTATTAAACTGCTGAAAATTCTGTTGTAATCATGCCTAAAATATATTATGATGTTTAGTTGTTTATGCTGGATAAATAAAGAGGTTGGCATGGCTAAAAAGGTTATAAGATGTGCTATGAACATGTCAGCTGCATGACTTGGTTGGTTATTTATTGTAAGTAATGTCCGTAGCATAATATGTGTATTTTTATAACTCATGGATGAATATTTATGACTTTTCTGACTCCATTCTGAATGTCAACTTTCTGACCTGGAAGTTTAATGTTATGGCAAACTTTATGCATGTGTTTACGCATGTATTCATAAACTGGACATTTTGACAGACATCTTCATCATCCTTTGCATTTTGAATAAACCTGACCAAAGTCCATGTGGCATGTTGATCTACCTGACTATTTATGGTAAAATCATACATGTATGAGTGACAGTTTAGTGTACACCAGTCATTAGATCAAGGGAATGATACAGCATGGTTGCTGAGACATAAGCCTGCTCTCAAACTGCATAATTTATCAGCTGCATTGTAAATTACTTTTAAGTGGGATTTTTTGTTTAAGAATTTAAGTCCTTATAACATCTAAAGCATTGACAACATTGCTTTTGTATGATGTACATGTACATGATTTGTTTGTTGATTGTTTTGGTGCACTTGTTAACAAATAGTTCTATGGTTAAGGTGTAACAGCATAATTATGTTTGAATCGCTTCAACACCATTCTATTCTATAGCAAAACCTCAATAATATGCCCATCATCGTGACCTTTGAATGACCTTCCTGTTGAGTTGGTCTTAATATTGAGGTCGCTTGACAGTTGTCAGTATAGTGAAGCATGCCAATTTGGTACATTATGAATGACATGCTTCAGGTCATATTGCTCAATCTAATAAAAAAGACCAAAAATGATGTTCTTTATCTGTTCAGGTGGCCTTTTTACGTCTTTACAAAATGCTGAAATTCAAATGTTTTTGAGGTCCAACAAGGCATTGCTTTCAAACTTGGCATACTTGTTTACCATCATATACACATTACATTGATAAAGCCATGTAACACTTTTCAACATTTCAACAGAATTATGGCCCCTGAATGACTGAGCCATTTGTTAATGGACAAGGCTTCCATCGGGGCACATTAAGTCTTGTTTGAAGTGGTTATGTGAGGTTTTACTGTAGATGTTTGTTTTTCTGTTTGTTAAATGCTTCTTTTATCACCAGGTAACTTTCCATTACTTGTTTGCTTACTTGAAATATTTCACAAATTGACAATAACTGTAGCACCTTGTGATTTGTATAGAAATTAGAATACACATATAACATTAGATATATGTTTGTTTCATATAGTATGTGGTTTTGTTGAGGTTTTTGGCTTTCATCATTTATTTAGAAATGTTGTTGTGTTAAATAATATAGTGTTGTACTCAATCTGTGTGCTGCTCATGACTGCTTTGTGCAATACTGTCTTAATATAAATGTTCTAGGCATTGTCTCTTTGGTGCAACAAGGTTGTATCTCTCTATATACTATGTAGACTGATACAACCATGTTGGGCATTCAAATAATGTACTAAATAGGTAAGTACCAAACAAACTAATGCATTTTTCAATGCTTTCGAAATTCACGGTAACCAATCAGTCTTCATCAGGAATGTCATAATGTTAGAAAAAACTAAACAGTGTCATGTCATGAATCAAATATTATGTAATACCGTTATTTAGGCAATGAATATCTTAAAAAACGTGTATTAATGGGTTGTGAGATTTACACGCTTGTGCTGAAGTTTCCGTCTAAATCTAATTACCAGGGCTACCTGATATCAGTCATATATTATATATATATATATATATATATATACTTCTTGTATGGTAGCCGCAATTGGTTAATTGAGGTTAACGTTAAATTTTTGTCTATGTTAATTTTGGCTACGTTATTTTTGTAAATGTTAATTTTGTCTATGTACATAAGAATGATCTTCAACTGAAGGAAATTTCATATCTGACCGCCATGATGAATGTCATAGGTGTATATCATTTCACTGGTTGCCTGAAGGCTTTATGTCGACACACAGCCACCAATCTTTTCATTGTTAGAGGTCAGAGGGCTATATTTGGTTATAATTTATGTCAGCAATGCTAGGTGTATAATCAAGCTACATTTAGAATGGGTCGTAACATTAACATGCATGGGATGCATTGTTCTAAAATATCACATGGTACATGCTTGCTACAGTCGTACTGTATGTATACCTAGGCAGGTTATGAATGAAAATGTATCATTTACATATAAAGACGGTACTGTCATAGATGTGTGTGAATTACAAATTGCATCATCCAGTCGCATTTCTCTCATATTCTTTCAATGTCAGTCACAATTTACTCTGTATCATGTTACCATTGCTATGACTCAATCAATAATATGTCACCAAAGTTTATCTCAACTCAAGTGTTAACCAATGTGAAATGTTAGAGGCGTACATGTTCATAGCGCAACATTCTGCAGAATCCGGATAAAGAATTATTGCCAATTGGTGGTACTTAAAGCATGTAAAGTAGACACCTTGTGAAACAATTACATTTTTTCACCAATATTATTAAATTCATGGACTGAAGAATTACTGCCCTTTGACCATTTTAGCAATATTAATTAACAAGTTATCAATACCTTATACTGCTCTATAATCTAGCTTTGCGTATGATGAAGCAACACGAGATGCAAGATGAAAGCTTTTATTAGACGACGTTAATATTGAACAAAATTAAAAACCTGTATAAAATGAGATATGGAAGTCAGTAAAAGAAAAAGTTCACATTTTAGCTACGAATACATGTTTTTGGTATGTTAGGTTATTATAATTGATAGCGTATCTTGTATTTCCGGTATATGAGTCAATGAATGATTGCCATGTATGAAAAATCTCTCACTTAATTTCTGCGCTTGCTATTGCATAATTTTGCATGATTTGTCTGATGTACATCTCACACTCCCTAACTGCTATACAATATTTGATGTAATTAGCATACTGAATTATGTATGTGTGTTTTATTATACAGAACAACCTCCCCAGAGAGGCTCTCATTATATCAACAACCTCTATACAACAACACATTCAAATTTTCCCTTTCTATATTTGATGTATAAAATTAATCTCTGTAGAGCAACAACCTCTGAACAGTGGCCAATATATGCAGCTCCAAAAGAGTGTTGCTCTACTGAGGTACTATACATCTGTTGTCTCTCTGGTTTGTTGTTAGGGTAAAAAGTTTTTCATGGCCTGCAGTACAGTTAATTCTTGTTTTGTTTCAATGAATTTGTGATAGTTTTTGCTCTCATTTATAGTTAAATATCAAAATATCAGACAAAATTTGTAATATGGTTTACAATCAAAATATGTAAATGATAATAAAACTATGTAAATTTATTTTTTGAATATAATATATTACAATGTAATGCATAATCTGTCCAAACACTATAAATCATGAAACCACTCAGTATTTAAGACTGTTTCCATATTTGGAAATCTTGACTGTTACCATATTTAGAAATCTTGATCATGTTAAGTATCTATAATTTATTAAGATATTCCAAACTTACTTCAAGACAAGGACTATGGACAGAAATGTTTTATGAACTTGTATCAATATCTTACTCTGCTTAAAATCTTTGTACAATCAATTTTCGTGGGGATTAAATTTGGTGGATTTCTTGGATCACCATCAACCACAAAATCAAATTGATCAGTAGCTTTGACCCTTGTATTTATTAACTGACATGCAAAATCCACAAATTAACGTCCCATCAAAATTCTTTTTTACCAAAACCATGAAATTTCATCCCATCAAATTGAATGATTTTACAGTAACATTTTTTGTTTTGCTTGTTTCTTACTGCATTTTATGATAAAATATGGTATGTGTGTTTCATGTGGAAAGTTTTATTATGGTCATTATAAAAAGAAACCGCAAGATTTTCATCAACATTTGCTCTCTAACTGAAATAAATTCAGTTTAAGATACATATATTACATTCTGTTGTTATATTGATGATTTTATGCTATTAATTTTACTTTTCTTCTGTAAAAAAGGACAAAACTTTTAAAACTTCTAACTCGTCATTCAAACTACTATGTTTATTTATTATTAAACTCTGGAAAAGTACTGTATTAATTACAGTTTATTGTTTACACTATTGATGTGTAACTTTTTTTGCTTCTTGTTTTGTTTTTAATTTGGTTTAAGTTAAAATTATAACAATCAAATTCAATTAAGTATTGGCTGCATGCATGTGTATATATATATGGCATTTAATGTGTAATTGTCTAATCTTTAACTTGATAACCCATTTTCGTCTCGTGTTTTTTATGGTCACAGTAAATGGTATTAAATTGTATGTTAAATTGACAAACCATAAATTTCCCTAATCTTACGGCATCATAATTATTTTAGACAACATGTATTACATTTTATGATTCAATCAAAATTAATTAATCCTTTCATGACTTTGAATAAAAAATTAACTTCAAACTGATGTCAGTATGACCATACCTACCAAGCTAGTTAAATCCGAAATAGGAGTGATAAAGCAAAACATATTATAAGATGCACTTAAATGTGATTTAAAAGGGATTCAGATGCATAAACAAGGAATGTATACTAAACGGATTTAAAAACGCGACACTGGGGTATGTTGTATTATAGCAGACGGTTCAAGTTAATGCCTATATTTGAATAATGCAAGTTAAGGGTCAATTTATTGCCGTCATTTTGGTACCAAAATAATAAAAATCAGATGAGTATTAATAAATATATTGTACAATCAATATGTTGATCCAGAAAACAAAAGTCGCATGCTGACCATTTGGCAATAGGTATAGCCATACTATAGCGCCGATCGATGTTTCAAATTGCGCGGGCTTATGTTTGACGGAAGCACCATGGTTAAATTATGTTCGATGTTTTTGTAGCGGTTATTATGTCAGTAGGACACATCTAAAACCTACGAGGCCGAATAGACCCATTTATGGGCCTATCTGAAGCCACAATTCGGCTACGTCATGTTAACCTAGTACAGGACCTCCAAGTTGCACTACAGACATAATGGCGACATATCCCTTAGGCATTTATTCGAACATTGTGCAGTTCTATGAGACAGTGATGTGCTGCTGTTGGTAATGCTGGTGGAGGACACTGCCTATTTTAACACTTTGATAAACTGTATTAAATACTCATCATGTTGTTACACACAATATGTTAATCAGTGACCATTTCAGTGAGATCAAATGTATTTATTTTTATGGAATGAAATCACACCATGTGTGCTAAAACATCCTTAATAACCAATTGCAACATTAGGTCATTCTATTTCTTGGAACATGGTTTGCGTCCTGCTACGATATAGACACATTTTAAAGTGGGTATATGTCATTTATTCCGTTTAATTTAGAATGTTTGTATAAAGTTAAGAATGTCCTGACGTACGTAGCCTAAACATTCGACTTTTTTATTCAGCAGTGCACTCGATACGCCGATAAAGATGTTACTTTCGTTTTCTGGACCAATGTCTTATTCACGCTATAATTTATTTAATACCTGTTGGATCTTAATACATTTGGTATCAAAATGACGACAATGAATTTACCTTTACGGAAATACCAAGATATTTGATATAGGAACTCGCTTTCCTGAAATATATCAACAAACCCAAGTGTCGCGTTTTTAAATCCGTTAACCATATTAATTCTAGTGGTTATAGATATGGGATAGAAGATCATAAAATGAATCAAATGTACCTTTGTTCAAAGTAAGGTAAGCTTGGTAAACTAGAAATTAACAACACAAATAAGATCACTCTTTCTAATAGTAGTATGAGAGGTGTTCAACTTATTTCTGAACAGAAAATGAACATCAATATTGTGTTACTCTAACAATGAAATTGAATAAAAACTTTTATATTGTATAAAGTAGTGTATCAAGAAGTATATACAATAATTGTAAATTGTCAATATGTTACGGTTAAATCATAATCAACATTAGGGTAGAGGGTGTTGCTATTTGCGTTTTGAAGGTCCGAAACTCGTAATAACTACGTTCACATTTTCCTTCTTTAATCATTGTTTTAGTATCAACCAGATGGAAAATTATATTGTTAAAGCATGAGAAGACTTCGACATCCACTGTTTGGTTACAATATATATCAAAGTTATATTCTTAAGTTTTTTTATTTGGTGTTGTATATGGTGACTTGAACCTGAATCTGGACGAAACACTATGTTCTTGGAACAGTCACTTGGAACGAGACGTAACACTTTTTTGTTGAAAACCTGAATTGAAACGGTTCGTACATAGACCACAGCCTTCAATTTCATTAATTTGATATTGATTTTGATGTGCGTATTTACATTACAACAAACACAATGCCTTCCCATGAAAACGGCCGCGAACACACAATGCTGGACAAACATGAACTTCTCCCTACCCCTGTGAACTTTTCTAAAATAGCATACCATAATCTATCATAACATTGTTTAAGATTCAGCATTGCTTCCCCGTAATGAAACAATTTTTCCACATAATGTTGTTTATTTCGCATTTCTAGATTCCAAGACTTTTGGCTGCGATGCATGTCTTTCTTGATTTTCAGCGTAGGAACTTCGCATTTTCCCAGAACTATGCATTAAACTGTTTCGAAATAATGTCACTGATAGTTTCTATGAGCACTCCCATCAGTGGTACTATTCCACATTTTGCTAATGGATTCATCATAGAAATCATTAAACCAATTTAACTTTATAGTGCAGGTTTTAGCAATGTTGGGCAATTTTCAATTTTTGGTGCCATTTCACAATTACTGGAAACAGAACTTTAATAACGCGTCTTACGACAAATATTACTGATGTTCTTATTTAAAATGCACAATAAAAATTTACCAACACTTTCTTGATGCTTATAAAAAGGCCATTTTGCCTTAAAAACAGGAAAAACAACATCATCTACTAAATTGTTGTTTTAAGCTTTAACCAAATGAGATATACAATGTATGATGAGCATATGTTCAACTTAAAACATTTTATCGCATGGTTTAAAAAAGATATTTCAATTATTTTCATTCATTATTGCACAATCGGTGTTCATGTTTTGTTCATAAATAAGTTGAACACCTCTCGTAGTTGGCAGGTATTTGATGACTTCAACATGAGCTGATTGATTTGTCTGTTATAATCACCAATGTCCAACGTAGCATTTCTTTCAAAATCAAACAATTTCAACATGTAACATTTTTTTGCCTTTGCCAATGTGATAGTCTTTTTTTTTAGAGATTAGTCTGTATTTCGTAACATTGTTTTAGGCGTATGAAACTACACTCCTATATGGTTTGTTGCTTTAACAGAATGATTCAAATGATTGAATAAATAATTTTATAATTTTATTGAACAACAATGATTTACCTTATTATAAGGGTTACTTTAAATCAAATGAACACTTAGCTATGATGTAATATAATACTGAACACTGTATAATCATAAATTTTCCTGGGGGATTTAATTTCATGGTTGACCTGAAACAATAATTTTGACCCTGAGCTTGTATTTATAACATGGAATGTAAAATCCAAGAATTAATTATTGAAATAGTCTTTTCTACCAAAACCATGAAATTTGGTCCCTTCAAAATTTACTGATTTTATAGTATACATGTATTTACCAGATGTGCAGGGCTTTTTTCCTGATGTTACTTGGGCCTCTATAAGTGACCGTCTCCTGGAGAAAATGTTTAAAACCCTGTAGTTTCAAAATAAAAGTTTATCGGACCCATGCCAGGCCCCATTCCCAAGATTAGAAAAAAGCCCTGAAACATAGCACATTTCTGAAGACCTTTGTGATAGCCTTAATTATTTATATTTTTCAGTTGGACCATTAGCTGATGCTAAAGCACTCTCGGCTGAGTTTGCAGCCAAACATGAACAAGTAGAAAAACTTTGCGGGGATTACACAGGAAAGCTTCGCAATGTGAATGTAAGTTAATTTGATTGCTGTTTAATTGGAATTGGATGTACATGGCAGATGGAATTCCTGTGGATGTGCATGTCAGGTGGAATTCCTGTTGATGTACATGACAGGTGGAATTCCTGTGGATGTGCATGTCAGGTGGAATTCCTGTGGATGTGCATGTCAGGTGGAATTCCTGTTGATGTGCATGTCAGGTGGAATTCCTGTTGATGTACATGAGAGGTGATATTCCTGTGTATGTACATGACCGGTGGAATTCCTGTTGATGTACATGACCGGTGGAATTCCTGTTGATGTACATGACCGGTGGAATTCCTGTGGATGTACATGACCGGTGGAATTCCTGTGGATGTATGTGACCGGTGGAATTCCTGTGGATGTTCTTGACAGGTGGAATTCCTGTGGATGTACATGACCGGTGGAATTCCTGTGGATGTTCTTGACAGGTGGAATTCCTGTGGATGTACATGACAGGTGGAATTCCTGTGGATGTTCTTGACAGGTGGAATTCCTGTGGATGTTCATGACAGGTGGAATTCCTGTTTATCTTCAACTTGCAAGAAATGATGTACAGCATAAACTTTTGAACTGTTTTCAAAATATTTAAATTTCCCTCTTAAGACACTTTGTGAAAACCAGCTCTGGATTGGTACTCACTGTAACAGTTGATCTTTTTCAATTGGAGAATAAGAATAGCCAATCGTATCGTATCACCTATAGACTTTGATCTGGTGTGATCTGATTGACTGTCTTCATCCTTAAGTCAAGTAAGATCAATATTAAATGCTACACTTGGAATGAAAAGTGATACTTGAAATATGTAATTGTATGTTCTTGTTATGCCAGCAACAGTAGATAACCCCTATTGATTTTGAGGTCATGTGCATGTGGCATATGCCTGTTTTCAGGCATATGCCTGAAGTTAAGGTTTTTGGGTGAATCAAGATGTCTGTTTTTCTTTAATTTGCCTACATAAATTGTCAATTTTTGAGAATGTCGGTTTTTTTCAAAATTTCTAACTTTCACCCATTGGTCAAGGTCACTGTGACCTTTACCATTTTCAACCATTAGTCTGCCATGGGGCTTGCAAGTTTTACAAATATCTTTTTGTGTTTTCAGTGCAAAGGTCAGATTGACCAATACAGTACCGGTGAAAAACCCGGCGAGGTGATCATCAAGATGGCCGAGCAGTATAAGGCTGATTTAATTGTGATGGGATCAAGAGGTTTAAGCAAGATGAAGAAGTTCCTTGTAGGAAGTGTCAGCAACTTTGTGCTTCATCATGCTCACTGTCCTGTTACCATAGTACCACCGCCACCATCGCAGGAATAAACACCATCGCCGGAATAAACACCATCATGATGAAAGATTGCTTAACAGTAGATGTTTCTTTATGACTTGACATACACAGGAGCACATGAACTTTTTAATGTTGTAGGAAAATCAATTTCACAGAATGTCTTTGTTTATATGGTAGCTTTCATAGGATTTTTTATTCTTGGCAATGCGTCAGTGAGTAATTCGAGGGGGCTTAGTGCAATACTATGGTTCATGTCTCTATAAATTGATTTTGTTACCATAGTGTCTCGCTGAGCCCTCGATTTATTTTTTTATTGTTTTGTACTGTATACCTTTCACGTGTTTTGAAATAGTTCAACAATTTTTGTTAAGAATTACTTTCCTTTGAAAAACTTTGAAATCTTTTTAAATAGTATTACTCCTGCTTTTGATGGCTGTTTGGTAGTAATAATCATTTCTTGTCCGAATCTCTAATGAGTTTGTTCATTAAAAGCTTATCACCCTCAGTAGACCTGACGTTCTGTTTCTGTATTAAATCAGTTAAATTTTTATTGTTCTATGTTTCTGGGTCCAGTGCTTATAATTATTCTCAGTGATTTTTGAATGCTCACTATTTTATGCCTTGCGTGCAATTTCTATCATTCATACATCATTGTTTTGTTGGTGAATCTCGATGTTTTTTCCCAACAATTTCTATTGTTTGTTCTTTTATTTAGGTAGAAAATGTTTAAGCTTTTTTACAGACTCTGAAAAATTACCAGTAAAGAATTAGAATACTCTGTGTTAGGGATGAAAGGAAATGCACTGTATATTATTGATATTGTAGTTGCAGATCTTTCTAAGCTTTTTAACGACTTTGTTATTAATTATTTGCAAGCCTGTGAAAACCTAACATGAACACCTTACTACACCCCATTACATGTAAGTTATTTGCAAATATGTAATGCCGAAATTTTTATGTAGGCTTTACGATCATCAGCTTTAGTTAAAATTGTAATAAGTGTGAATACTTGGGACCATTTTAGTTAAAAGTCCCCAAATCATTAATGTAGATTTTTCACTTTTATATTAAATATTTTAAACATTATATTGTATTCTACTGGTACTGGTATATAGACACCTTATAACTGCATACTATTATAGTATTATATTACACTTCCATCATCTATGAAAGAATCTCAAAAAATGATCGAAGTCACGAAGCTGGTCAATTATCTTTGGTTTTGTATTTGATTTGTTTTAGAATTAGTGTATATTTTCTTCTGTTTTGCTTTTTTTATTCTATGAAATCTCATTAACTCGAAAAGTGTGCATTATTTTACTAATTTTTCTCACCACCAATTAGCTGGGACATATGTCAAAGAAATATGATTGTGTTGATGGTTGGGTTTTGTTTAAATCTGATCAAGTTTAATTGGTCAGCAGACCCAGCACTCCTCATGTGTCGAAATACATAGAGAGAACTAAAATATATATGCAAGGGAGACCATTTAATAGCAAACTTAAAAGTTTCTGAGTTTTCATTGAGTAAATTACTTAGTTATAGAATTGTGTATACTCTGGTGTACAGTTTATTATTGTGTTCTGTTTACTAACAATTTTCTTTCATTCCAAGCCGTGTTTTGTATGGCCTCACAGTGACTAAGCATTTGTTATAATTTTGGGGTTAGATGCCATCATGGTGTTTGTGAGAAAATATTAGAAATGGTATTATTTGAATATACTATAATGCCATATTTTGAAATTCAAAGTTATACTGGTCAAAGATGGCACTTATTCAGATGGTATGCCCTGATAAGATTTAGTTTAACCATTGACTTCATGCACCCTAAACTGCTCTGATAAGAGATTTTTCACTACATACATGCAGCTTTTAGAACAAATATCAAGTATTACCTCCCTTTGATTATGTTTTAAGTCATTTTCCATCAATTTGGATTATCTCCCTTCCATTCTCAATATTGGAAAATATCTGTTAATGGACTTGTGACTGGTCCGTGAATGAGCATACTAGTATGTATGGAATAATGGGTTAATATAAATGAATGTAAAATATTATTTGGTTCAAGAATGTCGTTCTGAGCAGCTATGGTAAAGAAGACAACAAATGCTTAGTTACTAGAAACTACTTCATGTACTTTTAGGATAATTATATACTATTGAATAACTTCATATATTGCTTGTTTATAATACTATACCTGACCATTATGTTTAGCCTTGAACCTCATGTAGCCGGTGCATCAAACGAAATTGACAAAATAATTATAAATCACTATCTCCTCGACACATATTTTAATGGAAACTGCTTAAATGATCTTTAATCTTTAATAAAAATGCAAAATCACATCAAATGACCTTTGGAATCGGAAAAAATACATGTAAACAAACACCATGTAAAATTTCAGGAAAGGGAAATAACCCCATCTATCCGGTGCAACAAGAACTTTTTCCAAATAAATTTGGTCCAGTTTGTTGACAAGTTGATTTTTCCTGCCAAAAGTTGCACACGACCCTTTTTATCAATGGATGACGTCATAGCTGTCAAAATTATGTTTGATAAATAAACAAGCGAGCATTGAATACATGCATGTCAAAAATTGCCGATTAAATAAGGATTTACTCGCAGTGAAGGCATGGTGTAAGTTTTTGTTGTGATTTCATTCAGAAATTGCTCCATTTCGTATTTATTTATTTAATTTACTCGTCAGTTATTGTAAACAACCCTGCAGGCAATGTCACGAGAGAAAAAATCTACAATTTCATGAGAAAATTACATACACCGGTACCGTGGATACACCGGCTTCATGGGGTTTCACTATACTATCTATTTTATAATATTGTAATATCTTTATATATTCTGGCGTGGAGTGTTGTCTATGAATACACCTATGTTCAGGTAGTACCAATCTCGTGTTTTAAGTGCTGTCTTGGTTTATGTTAAATGGTGCAACATTGAAATTTTGTTATTGGCGTAATTTAAAATGTTAACTACTTGCAAAGAAATTCAGGTACTGCATCTTGTTAAGAGTGTGTTTTCTCTCTAATTTCATCTTTATGTTAAATGGTGCAACATTGAAATTTTGTTATTCTTGTAATTATGTGAACTGTTTACCAAGAAATTCAGGTATCTTGTTAAGGGTGCTTTTCTCTCTGTTAACATATTTGTTATAGCGCCATCAGTCTTATCTACTGATGATGAGCTTTAAGATGGATGAAAAGTATTCAAATGAGTCAAGTATAGCTGATGGACTTTCTAAGGTTGTTATGCCTTTGTCATTTATGGCTGCAGGTTCCAACTTTGAACAGAATGTCTTCATTTTCTAAATAATTGCTACAAAATATTCACATATCTTGATTGCGCACAGATGCACTTTTATACATTTTGCTGTAGTACAGTTCTATTTAAAATATACATTTTTATCACTATGCAATATCTGTGCCATTGTTGTAAATGTCTGTTCTACTGTACTTGGATCTAAGAAAATGAAGGCCTGCTAAATACTACAACTGCTACTAATACCTTTAGAATAATTCTTGAATTATTTAGTATCAAAATTTTTCTTTTTATGTTTTTTTTTTGTGTAGAGTAGAACATGTAGAAGATCACTTAATTAATTAAATGTTGTTTTTTTTTCAAGTTTTTTTTTAAACTTTCATCATTGAATTGATTGTAGATCTGTAGGTTTATTGTAGTACGTAGAATAACATCTTGCACTTTTCTTTGATATATTACATGTGATCTGATTTTAGCACAATATTTGAATTCTGGACATTTTTGATAAAAAATTGTTGAAACCCCAATTTAATACTTTTCGATGTTGTACATCAATGTAATCTTGTGTTTCATTAAACATATCAATGTCTGGCACTTGCAGGCTTATATTCAGTCTTCACAGTAAACCAATATCCACAATCGTAGTAACTTTATTTTTGAGTTTTGCTTAAACGTTTAATGAACTAGTCTGAATGGGCAAAGTGTTAACATTTTTGGATTTTTTCTATTTTTAAAATAATAGCTTTCATAAGCTAAGACTACTGAATATAGCTAATTTTGGGCACATGGTTTGTCTGAGTTACTTGCTCAGTTACTTGGACAGTGCTGCTGTAGCAGACAAAACATGTTTGTTAATGTGTACATCAAATAGACACGGGATATGTTTTTGTTACTGTACGTAACTGGTTTTGCTTTGTACAATATATTCAAGAACTTACAGATACATGTAATATAAAATCATAATCAAAAAGCTGTCTTCTGTTTTATATTTTGCTATAATTTGTTATATTATTTTGTCCAGTCTGGCTTTTTATAATCTGAAAAAAAAGATATTTAAAACTAAATGGACATAGGAGTGGTCACCCTTTTGAAAGTCACAAAAAGAACACACATACACTCAAAAAGAAATGTCACAAATTTCAAGTCACACAGAATCATTTAAGTTGTGAATGAGAAAAAGAATGAATGAAACTGAACGTCAGAAAAACACCTCACTACTGTAAAATCATTTAATTTCGATGGGACGAAATTTTGTGGTTTTGATAAAAAAATCGTGGATTTGCATTACAGGTAGTAAATATATGGGTCAAAATGATTGCATGGTTGGATTCGATTTCCTGGTTGAAGGTGAACCACGAAATCCATGAAATTTAATCCCCCACGAAAATTAATTTATAGTATTTAATATATTACAAATCGAGGGCTCAGTGCAAAACTATGGTAACTACATTGATTTATAGAGGCACATACCATAGTTTTGCACTGAGCCCTCGAAATGCTTTAAGTCATGTGGTACCACCACTATGAGCCAATGAGGGTAACTACAAGCAACTGTCATACCTCCATATTTGAAGGAAATGAGTGTACCAAATGTCGAAGAAAAAAGTAATTTTGGAAACCAGTATTCAAACCTAGATCACATTGGGGACCATCAGATGCCCTACCACTGCTTGACATACAGCACAAAGACTACTAAATGGATACTGAAATCTGGAACATTCATACACAGCCATAAACTTTCTGGTTGTTCATCGTTTCTGCATCGTTCCTTATCCCGTTAGGTTGTGTTCTTAGACCTACAAGAAAACTGTTCTATCATCAAGTTCACAGACCTAAAATTCATCTAGAGCCATGTCAAAGTCACAGACATATAATTATTGTAGAGCCATGTCAAGGTCACAGACGTATAAATAATCTAGAGCCATGTCAAGGTCACAGACATTTAATTATTCTTGAGCCATGTCAAAGTCACAGACATATAATCAATCTGGGCCATTTCAAAGTCACAGACATATAATTATTCTAGAGCCATGTCAAGGTCGATAAAATGCAAGTTACGTGCATGGGAATCAATACTACTTTTCAGTGCTTTAAAACATGCACTTTGGGTACTGTTCTGGTTGTTTTGCTGTTCGTTTTTTTCGGTGTCTGCTGACTGGTGCCTTCCCTGTCAGATTTGTTACTTAATTGTTACTATAATTTCAATGCAGAATACATGTACGACAAAGTCATACTAACAGCTAATACCTAATGCACACAGTTTGCACAAAATGTGTCAATAAAACAATTTTACCTAGGAACAATCACTTAATACTATTTGTTTAAGACCTGGGTCTTCTAGTCATGTTTTAGTGAAATTTTCAAAACAAGTTTTTATATAAGGGATAGCAAATACACGACCTTAAAGAGACAAAACATGCTGATAATACAACCATGAGCAAATGCTTTTAAAAGCGACAAAATAACGGAAGCCGGATGACAAACCATTATCCGTAACATTCATTATTTAGACACAACACTTAGACAAAACAAAAGCATCTAGATTGATTAGACCGTTTTATGTTCAGATAGATTTAATCAAAGCTTCTGCAATAATACATTTGTTTGAACAGGTTGAATATGGATGCATCAAATGTAATGGCATAACATTAACACTGTCTGTGTTTCTATGGTAACACACAGACGTCTTATATAAGAGCACATTTATGGAATAGAAGCATTCGATAGTCAGACAGTAGACATAAGGATTGGAATGTTGCATTCGGTAAACGCAAAAAAAAATCACCTTAAGTCAAATTGATTGCTGGTAGAACCTTACATGGAATTCTTAATGTATAAAACGGGTATTGTGGTGTGTATGGCTTTTATTGTTTACAATCCTGTTGGAGGTCAGACGTATGATAATATGACCAATTTACACAGAGATTTGTTGTCAACCTACAGTACATCAGTGAGACCTGTCCTAAATCAGTCGGATATTTTAAACATCCATATAACCCTGGTAGTGTACAAACTGCCGAGCGTGGACGTTGTTCGAGGAACTTATGAACTTCTACTACAAGTATTTGCAGCATGGAAAGATGAACGCATGACATGGATACCATCTCACTATGGTGGCTTGAACCAAACTACAGTTGACATTACCAAGGTGTTTTATCCAAGACTAATTATAGGAAATTCCTTGGAGATTAAACTTCTGTCACACGACTTCTTGAGAGTTCATTACAGCTATGATGGAAGTGCATTTTTCGACCCTGGAGATATGAAAGTATTAACATGTGTTTTCCATATGAAATATTGGCCGTTTGATAAACAGGTATGTTATATATCGCTACTTGTATATGGATTTCAAAGTAGCCAAATTGTTCCATATGCCAACAACCCTCCAGTGATGACGTCACACTTTGTTCAAGGTGGAGAATGGTGGGTGGATATCAACTCTTTTGAAACCAACGTAGACACTTCGTCACATATAACACAACTTCATTACAAATTCACAATGAGTCGCCGACCAACGTATTACATTTTAACGATGTTATTACCATTATGTTCATTGGGATACATGTCAGGATTAGCATTTTTCCTTCCAAGTGATGCCGACACACGTGTCAACTATATCATGACAATTATGCTATCACTGGCTGTGTTTTTGAGTGCAATCAGTGATGATATTCCGCGAGGATCCGACAATGTTCCAATATTTTGTGTATTCATTACAACTGGAATCACGCTATGTTCTTTATTGACGATTATACTGATAATAAATGCCAGAATATTTGTACGAAGTAGTGACATTCCTGTTTCAAAGGTTTACAAACAACTTGTAAAAATCACTAAAGTTTGTAGAAATAGAGTGGACAGTCGGGAACTTAGAGAAGATAAAAGTGACAAGGTTTTGTCAGTTCATGATATGAATGATAATGAAGGGTGCAGTAATGATGAACAACTGGAACAAGATAAAGAAGGCAGCGATATAAATATTAGCTGGGAAGATGTCAGTAAAGCCATAGACAAAATGGTTGTAGTATTGTTGATACCTTTAGCGTACATACCCGCTGCCATATTATTAGCATTGTGTATTATACTGTCTGATTACAATGATCATAATTCACCATATTGAACAACAAGAAATTAAGTAACCATGTTAATCACCGGGTTATTTATTACCAGTTGCTATGCTAGCGGTAAAACGAAAATGACGAATATACTACTCGTATGTAGTGATCAATTGCAAGAGAACCATGAACATGAAACAGCTGAGGTCAGGATATCTGTTCAAGCCTGTTCTAATTATCTGGAAATGACTCACCAAACTTATTCTAAGATGAAGTTGATTCACATACAGTATACAATAGTCTTTAATACGGCTGGTTAGGTTGAGTTGCTATGACAAATATTCTACTCGTATGAAGTAATCAATTGCAAGAGTAGTATGAACATGATACAGCTTTCATCAGGATATCTGCTCGAGCCAGTTCTAATTATCTGGAAATGACTCACCAAACTTATTCGAAGATGAAGATGATTCACTGATGCAATAGTCTTTAATACAGCTGGGCACCGTTTTATCAACATACTTATGGAAATCGTAAACTTACGTTCAAATTCAAATTCATGGTAATTATTTAACAGCCATACATTTAAGAACAGCTATTGTTTGTAAAAAATCATTAACTGGATCTTGATTAGTATTACAGCTCGAATTTCCACATTTGACAGCTGTAACAGTATTATAAAGAATTGAAATTTGATTGTAAGTTAAAAATTTCCGTAAATGCTTTGATAAAACAGTGCCCTGGTTAGGGCGAGTGCTGCCTTCACTGTCCGATTTCTTCATACCTTGTCTATGCAGATGATCTAGTATAATTGTCTTTTCTAGTAAGAAGGGTTAACAAGCTGTTCGGGCTCGAGTTAACAGTTAAATAATGCACTGCTCTATACGTATCAGTAATGTATGTTTCAGTACTTTTGAAAAAAATATATACTACTATTGTTGCGTTCTGTCGAGTTTGTATTCTAGTACATAGATACATTGTGTGCAATGCGTCAAGTTTGTCAAGCAAATCGTACGAATGATTAAATTAGTTAGAAATAAAGCGAAGGTGGTAAGAACAACCGTAAGTAACTTATTCTTTCTCTGGTGTAACTGAGAACAAGCATGGGCAAACTATCTAGACAGATATATATTATATTGATAGTCTCTCATAGGAAAGAAATATTCATGTAGAAAAATAATCGACTCAAGTTTCTAATTTTCGGGCTCATGCCTTTCATCAGGATTTATTTCTGTCCACATGAATTTAAGTTGTATCCATCTTGTTTTATCAAAAGAAACAAGATGGATACAACTTAAATTCGATTATTTTTCTACATGAATTTCTAGACAGAAGTCCAGCACAAAATCAATGTATATATGAAGCGAGACTTTTGAGATGAATAAGTTATATTTCTTTGAACAAGTACATATAATTATCAATGCATGACAATTCATACAAATATTTAAGTATGCATATATTACTTTTAAAACATATAACTATTTACATAGTAAACACAAACATATCAGAAATAAAATATTGAAATAAAACATTGCACATTATACATTCAATAATATCACAGAAATTCAAATATACACTATACTCCATGGACTACTAACTGACCACTTCAGTCCTGATCAACAAGTATTTCAAATATTGGTTCACTTCACGCTGATCAACAGTCATATACTGCTGTCACATGGAGACAACCAAGTCAAAATGCCAAAGGGTGAATGAGCGGCTGAACAGCTGAAAACGGCCCTCAAAATTGGGTTTTACTGAAAACTACTTTTTTTCTTATCCTGACACCAGATCATCTCAGACATCTAACCTTCAAATCAATGGAGCTATGAAGAATTGAAGAATCAAGCAATATAGCAAAGCTTCCCTCTTATGCAATGCTAATCAAGGGGGTAAAAGTCTGATAATCTGAATCAGGAAAATATTGGTAAACAGACTGTATATGTATGCAGTAAAAGATTAAGATTCAAACTCTACTGCTAACTAACGTTTCTCAAAAAATCCAGTGGAGTATAGCGTTTATAGTATAAACCTGGTTTTGGTTGGGGGTTTTATACAACAAAACACAATAAACATGAAAATACCACAATAACAGGCTTTCAAACATGGGGAATAGCTTTGCTGAAACTTGTGTCAAGCAGAGTGGACACCTTTGTATGCTAATGAACATTAAAGATAAATATTCCTCATCATAGTCTAGATAAAGTTCTTTTGGGGATGTGTAACACAAAGACAAATGTTTGGTCAAACGACCTGCCAAATTTACCAAACTCATATCATAATTGTTATAGTGCAAACCAATCAATATTTAAAGTGTCCTTTAGACGGTAATCTAAACAAGAGGGTCCAAAGGGCCCTGGGTCGCTCACCTGTTTGGCCTAGTGACCTAGATTTTGGCCCAAATGACACAGTATCTAACTTGACCTAGATTTTATAGAGATAAACATTGTGACCAAGTTTCATAAAGATAGAGTCAAAATTGTGACCTCTAGTGTGTTCACAAGATTTTTCAATGATTTGGCCTCGTGACCTAGTTTTTGACCCCATATGACCCAATATCGAACTTGACCTAAATTTTATAATGATGATCATTGTGATCAAGTTTCATAAAGATAAGGTCAAAATTGTGACCTCTAGTGTGTTCACAAGCTTTTTCAATGATTTGGCCTTCAAAGGCTTGTGACCTAGTTTTTGACCCCGGATGACCCAATATCGAACTTGACGTAGATTTTATAGAGATGATCATTGTGATCAATTTTCATAAAGATTAGTCTCAAATTGTGACCTCTAGTGTATTCACAAGCTTTTTTAATGATTTGGCCTTGTGACCTAGTTTTTGACCCCAGATGACCCAATATCGAACTTGACCTAGATTTTATAGAGATGATCATTGTGATCAACTTTCATAAAGATTAGTCACAAAATGTGACCTCTAATGTGTTCACAAGGTTTTTCAATGAGTTGGCCTCGTGACCTAGTTTTTGACCCCAGATGACCCAATATCGAACTTGACCTAGATTTTACAGATATGATCATTGTGATCAAGTTTCATAAAGATTAGGCTCAAATTGTGACCTCTAATGTGTTCACAAGGTTTTCCTTTGATTTGACCTAGTGACCTAGTTTTTGACCCCAGATGACCCAATATCGAACTTGACCTAGATTTTATGGAGATGATCATTGTGATCAAGTTTCATAATGATCAGGCTAAATTTGTGACCTCTAGTGAGTTCACAAGGTTTTCCTTTGATTTGGCCTAGTGACCTAGTTTTTGACCCCGGATGACCCAATATCGAACTTGACCTAGATTTTATAGAGATGATCATTGTGATCAATTTTCATAAAGATTAGGCTCAAATTGTGACCTCTAATGTGTTCACAAGGTTTTCCTTTGATTTGACATAGTGACCTAGTTTTTGACCCCAGATGACCCAATATCGAACTTGACCTAGATTTTACAGAGATGATCATTGTGATCAAGTTTCATAAAGATTAGGCTTAAATTGTGACCTCTAATGTGTTCACAAGGTTTTCCTTTGATTTGACCTAGTGACCTAGTTTTTGACCCCAGATGACCCAATATCGAACTTGACCTAGATTTTATAGAGATGATCATTGTGATCAATTTTCATAAAGATTAGGCTCAAATTGTGACCTCTAATGTGTTCACAAGGTTTTCCTTTGATTTGACATAGTGACCTAGTTTTTGACCCCAGATGACCCAATATCGAACTTGGCCTAGATTTTACAGAGATGATCATTGTGATCAAGTTTCATAAAGATTAGGCTCAAATTGTGACCTCTAATGTGTTCACAAGGTTTTCCTTTGATTTGACCTAGTGACCTAGTTTTTGACCCCAGATGACCCAATATCGAACTTGACCTAGATTTTATAGAGATGATCATTGTGATCAATTTTCATAAAGATTAGGCTCAAATTGTGACCTCTAATGTGTTCACAAGGTTTTCCTTTGATTTGACCTAGTGACCTAGTTTTTGACCCCAGATGACCCAATATCGAACTTGACCTAGATTTTACAGAGATGATCATTGTGATCAAGTTTCATAAAGATTAGGCTCAAATTGTGACCTCTAATGTGTTCACAAGGTTTTCCTTTGATTTGACCTAGTGACCTAGTTTTTGACCCCAGATGACCCAATATCGAACTTGACCTAGATTTTACAGAGATGATCATTGTGATCAAGTTTCATAATGATCAGGCTAAATTTGTGACCTCTAGTGTGTTCACAAGCAATTGTGAACGGACGACGGACGACGGACGACGGACGGACGACGGACGACGGACGAAGAGCGATCACAAAAGCTCACCTTGTCACTTTGTGACAGGTGAGCTAATAAAAAATATTCCACGTAAGAAGCTTGTGAAAGACTTGAGAATCATGTTAATTAGTTTGACTAATACATTTAATAAATCTAGTTTAAAACATGAACGGGGCTAGAACTTAACAAATAAACAAGAGGGCCATGATGGCCCTATATCGCTCACCTGATTATAAATGAAGCCCTGAACAATTTAGACTAACAAAGGTAGAGCGTAAATATAGAACCTGGTGACCCCCGGGGCGGGGTCAATTTTGACCTCAGGGGCATAATTTGAACAATCTTGGTAGGGGACCACTAGATGATGCTACATACCATATATCAAAGCTCTAGGCATTGTAGTTATAGAGAAGAAGATTTTTATATGTTTTCCCTATATAAGTCTATGTGAAACGGTGACCCCCGGGGCGGGGCCAATTTTGACCTCAGGGGCATAATATGAACAATCTTTGTAGGGGACCACTAGATGATGCTACATACCAAATATCAAAGCTCTAGGCATTGTAGTTTTAGAGAAGAAGATTTTTATATGTTTTCCCTATATAAGTCTATGTAAAACGGTAACCCCCCGGGGCCAATTTTGACCTCAGGGGCATAATATGAACAATCTTGGTAGGGGACCACTGGATGATGCTACATACCAAATATCAAAGCTCTAGGCATTGTAGTTTTAGAGTAGAAGATTTTTATATGTTTTCCCTATATAAGTCTAAGTAAAACGGTGACCCCCGGGGCGGGGCCAATTTTGACCCCAGGGGCATAATATGAACAATCTTGGTAGGGGACCACTAGATGATGCTACATATCAAATATCAAAGCTCTAGGCATTGTAGTTTTAGAGAAGTAGATTTTTATATGTTTTCCCTATATAAGTCTATGTAAAACGATTAGTAAGGTTGCATAAGACTGTAATTACAGCTTAATAATTGTTTAATAGTTTGTAAACATACAATCACTGTAAACGATGATAACCCTAATATCCACATTCTGCATTTAATTTAAATTAAAGCCTCAAAGCTGCTAACAAGTACACATTTCGTAGTTCTACAACTAAAATATAGTAAGAGAGACAACTCTTACATGATCACAACCAGTATAATATTACAGAGTACACTCCCTTTGATGAAATGAAAAACAAGGTTTTTCTATTACTTGACCTAGTAGCCTAATTTTTGACCTCAGATGACCCAATATCAAACTTGACCTAGATTTTGTTAAGATGATCATTGTGACCAAGTTTCATAAAGATTAGGCCAAAATTGTGACCGCTAGAGAGGACACAACCCAATTGTTGACAGACGGACGGACGGACGGACGACGGGTGATCACAAAAGCTCACTCTGACACTTTGTGACAGGTGAGCTAAAAAAAGTCCTATGATTTACAAGAGGGCACAAAGGGCCCTTGGTCGCTCACCTGTTGCACATTGGTCAAGGTATCAATACAACTTACATTCTGACCAAAGTTCATTAAGATTGGATCAAAACGGCGACCTCTTGAGTGTACACAAGGTTTCTCTTAAATTTGACCTAGTGACCTAGTTTTTGACACCACATGACCCAGTTTCAAAATTGGCCTAGATTTCATGGAGAACAACACACTGACCAAGTTTCATGAAGATTGGATCGAAACTGTGACCTCTTGAGGGAACACAAGGTTTTTCTAAGATTTGACTTAGTGACCTTGTTTTTGACCACACATGACCTAGTTTCAAACTTGGCCTAGATTTCATGGAGAACAACATTTAGACCAAGATTGGATGCAAACAATGACCTCTAGAGTGAACACAAGTTTTTTTCTAATATTAGACTTAGTGACCTAGTTTTTGACCCCACATGACCCAGTTTCATACATGGCCTAGATTTCATGGAGAACAACATTTTGACCAAGTTTCATGAAGACTGGATGAAAACAATGACCTCTAGAGTGAACACAATTTTTTTCTAAGATTTGACCTAGTGACCTAGTTTTTGACCACACATGACCCAGTTTCGAATTTGGCCTAGATGTCATAGAGAACAACATTATGACCAAGTTTCATGAATATTGGATCAAAACTGTTGCCTCTAGAGTGTACACAAGCAAATTGTTGACGGACTGACGAATAGTGATCACAGAAAGTAAAAGTCAAACATTAGTTAATTTAATATTCTTATGTAGCCCTATATTATAGTACCATAGGATTTTAATTTGAAAATCCTGATAGAAAATAATTATGCATTATATTCCATACCACATATCAAACTGAATCTGGACAAAACCTACACTTTGACCACTTAACAGCCTTGTCACGAGAGGTTGTTGCTCTTGAGGCTTCAACTTTGCAGTATTTGGTTCCTATTCAGAATAAAATGTTAAATTGCTTAAAAGAGCTAGATGCTCAATGGGTTGCCACACAAAACATTTATAATGTTTATATTACCTGAAATATTCATGAAATTGGACAAACAACATAATCTATAGCATTTTACAAATCCTTACAAACAGGTCAAAATAATGAATAGTGTGTGTAATAAAATCTGGGGTGCCGAAAAACTGAACTAATAAATTGACTGCAGGTATTCTCTTGTTATGGAAATTAAATTGACACACTACAGCACCTGTTTCAAAGAAGATTAGGAGGAACGAATGTAATACAAAGCTACCAGCATACACATAGAGGTAGATTGTGGTTGTCTTCCCCTGAGTTACATGTAACACTCATATTCAGCCAATTATGGCATAACGTTTGTACTTGAACGAATGAAATACTACTACACCTTTAAAATTCCCTTTAAACGAATGGTCCACAAATTCACAAGGATGCGTCATGTTTAAATATAAGAATGATAATCAATGCCAAAATGATGTTTTAGAAGAGAATGAAAATTTGTCTTGTACCTAACCAAGCATTATACATAACAAGAGGGCCCAAAGGGCCCTGGGTCGCTCACCTGTTTGGCCTAGTGACCTAGATTTTGGCCCAAATGACACAGTATCTAACTTGACCCTGATTTTATAGAGATAAACATTGTGACCAAGTTTCATAAAGATAGAGTCCAAATTGTGACCTCTAGTGTGTTCACAAGATTTTTCAATGATTTGGCCTCGTGACCTAGTTTTTGACCCCAGATGACCCAATATCGAACTTGACCTAAATTTTATAATGATGATCATTGTGATCAAGTTTCATAAAGATAAGGTCAAAATTGTGACCTCTAGTGTGTTCACAAGCTTTTTCAATGATTTGGCCTCGTGACCTAGTTTTTGACTCCGGATGACCCAATATCGAACTTGACCAAAATTTTATAGTGATGATCAGTGTGACCAAGTTTCATAAAAATTAGGCTCAAATTGTGACCTCTAGTGTGTTCACAAGCTTTTTCAATGATTTGGCTTTAAAGGCTTGTGACCTAGTTTTTGACCCCAGATGACCCAATATCGAACTTGACGTAGATTTTATAGAGATGATCATTGTGATCAATTTTCATAAAGATTAGTCTCAAATTGTGACCTCTAGTGTGTTCACTAGCTTTTTCAATGATTTGGCCTTGTGACCTAGTTTTTGACCCCAGATGACCCAATATCCAACTTGACCTAGATTTTATAGAGATGGTCATTGTGATCAATTTTCATAAAGATAAGTCACAAATTGTGACCTCTAATGTGTTCACAAGGTTTTTCAATGATTTGGCCTAGTGACCTTTTTTTGACCCCAGATGACCCAATATCGAACTTGACCTAGATTTTACAGAGATGATCATTGTGATCAAGTTTCATAAAGATTAGGCTCAAATTGTGACCTCTAATGTGTTCACAATGTTTTCCTTTGATTTGACCTAGTGACCTAGTTTTTGACCCCAGATGACCCAATATCGAACTTGACCTAGATTTTACAGAGATGATCATTGTGATCAAGTTTCATAAAGATTAGGCTCAAATTGTGACCTCTAATGTGTTCACAAGGTTTTCCTTTGATTTGACCTAGTGACCTAGTTTTTGACCCCAGATGACCCAATATCGAACTTGACCTAGATTTTATGGAGATGATCATTGTGATCAAGTTTCATAAAGATTAGGCTCAAATTGTGACCTCTAATGTGTTCACAAGGTTTTCCTTTGATTTGACCTAGTGACCTAGTTTTTGACCCCAGATGACCCAATATCGAAATTGACCTAGATTATATGGAGATGATCATTGTGATCAAGTTTCATAAAGATTAGGCTTAAATTGTGACCTCTAATGTGTTCACAAGGTTTTCCTTTGATTTGGCCTAGTGACCTAGTTTTTGACCCCAGATGACCCAATATCGAACTTGACCTAGATTTTACAGAGATTATCATTGTGATCAAGTTTCATAAAGATTAGGCTCAAATTGTGACCTCTAATGTGTTCACAAGGTTTTCCTTTGATTCGACCTAGTGACCTAGTTTTTGACCCCAGATGACCCAATATCGAACTTGACCTAGATTTTATGGAGATGATCATGTGATCAAGTTTCATAAAGATTAGGCTCAAATTGTGACCTCTAATGTGTTCACAAGGTTTTCCTTTGATTTGACCTAGTGACCTAGTTTTTGACCCCAGATGACCCAATATCGAACTTGACCTAGATTTTACAGAGACAAACATTGTGATCAAGTTTCATAAAGGTTAAGTGAAAACTGTGACCTCTAGAGTGCTTACAAGGTTTTCCTTTGATTTGACCTAGTGACCTAGTTTTTGACCCCAAATGACCCAATATCAAACTTGACCTAGATTTTATAGAGACAAACACTGTGATCAAGTTTCATTAAGATTAAATGAAAACTGTGACCTCTACAGTGCTTACAAGTCAAAATGTTGACGACGTACGACGTACGACGTACGACGGACGACAGACATTGGGCGATCACAATAGCTCACCTTGAGCACTTCGTGCTCAGGTGAGCTAAAAAGGTATGAGAAAATCGGACAGGGAAGGCAGCACTCAACTTAACCAGCCGAGCACAGAAATCAGTAACACCACGATACAACTACACTGAGAAATGCCCACACATAAGAAAACAAGAGCTGTCTCCATAGGACGACACATGCCCCCGTGCATGCTTTGATAGTAACGTAACGTTAAGATATCAGCACCGTCACAGATGTGTCATAATATATTGGGCAAATGTGATATTGACATATTTTTCTTTGTGTAAAGGGCCATAACTCTTAAGCGTGTAGGTCAATTTGAAATCTTGTTATCTAACATGACCTAGATCTTATGGCCGTACACCTTTTCATGTTTCAAAAGGTTTGACGAAGATCCGATGACAAATGCTTGAGTTATTGAGCGGAAACGGGAAGAAACACCATTTTTCTATGTGTGAAGGCCCGCAACTCTGAAGTGTCTTGGTAAATTTGAACGGTTACCGAACCTGACCGAGATCTTATGGCCTTACACCTTTTCATGAGGTTTGGTGAAGATCAGATGATAAATGCTTGAGTTATTGAGCGGAAACCAAAAAAAACCGCCATTTTCCTACGTGTCAAGGGCCGTAACTCTAAAGTGGCTACGTCAATTTGACTGGTTATCAAACCTGACCTAGATCTCATAGCCTTTCACATTTTCATGAGGTTTGGTGAAGATCCAATGACAAATGCTTAAGTTATTGAGCGGAAACCAAAAAAAACGCCATTTTTCTATGTGTCAAGGGCCGTAACTCTAAAACGGCTAGGTCAATTTGACTGGTTATCGAACTTGACCTAGATCTCGTAGCCTTACACATTTTCATGAGGTTTGGTGAAGATCCGATGACAAATGCTTGAGTTATTGAGCGGAAACCAAAAAAAACGCCATTTTTCTATGTGTCAAGGGCCGTAACTCTAAAGTGGCTACGTCAATTTGACTGGTTATCAAACCTGACCTAGATCTCGTAGCCTTTCACATTTTCATGAGGTTTGGTGAAGATCCAATGACAAATGCTTGAGTTATTGAGCGGAAACCAAAAAAAACGCCATTTTTCTATGTGTCAAGGGCCGTTACTCTGAAGCGGCTAGGTCAATTTGACTGTTTATCGAACTTGACCTAGATCTCATGGCCTTACACATTTTCATGAAGTTTGGTGAAGATCGGATAAACACTGCTTGAATTATTGAGCGGAAACGAATCCGGACGGACGGACGGACAGACTGACGGACGGACGGACTGACGGACGGACGGTGCGATTTTAATATGCCCCCAAACCATCGGTTCTGGGGGCATAAAAAAGAAACCTTTTTATATAAAAAGGCATGTAGTATTTATGGGAAAACAGACCGATCACAATTAATTTTATCATTTTCAATAAAAAATGTACATTTTTTCGTGCCTGTGTGATTTATGCCTTGTTGTCCAACAAATTGAAATAACTTAAATCAAGATTTTAAATATTCTCAAAGAGAAATTGAAAGAAACACCACTTTTTCCTATTGACAGAAGCCAAATTAAAAATCAGGAAAATCAGATGCAGTCAACCATTTTTGACAAACTAGAGGTCTTCAACCACTTTGTTTCCATATTGAATCAGTTTTTATTCTGACATTCAAAACAGATTAAATTGGCCTAAACTTTGCCATTTCTCAAGATATTTTTATCAACTAAATCAAATTTACTTTGGTCAGAAATCATGGCTCGTTCAGGATATGTAAATCCCTGAATTAATCTGGAAAATTGACACCCCAATTTTGATATACATACATCATATTTCCTGAACAGTGGCATGTTGGTTGCCCCATGAAATACATCCTACTACATGTAATGTAATTTTGAAATGAGAATATATTTTTTAAAAACTTAATGAATAAAATCAAACTGAAATCTTTTGATAATAATCAGTAAACAGTACTAATTTTAACAGAATTTAGTCTAAGATGATGATGGATAAAATGTGTCATGCATTAAGGAACGATAAATGATATATTTATTATGGAACACAGTAAAAAACATGAACAGTTATAAATGGAAATATAAGATCATAATCATAGTTTAGGCCTTTACTTTAATGCACCCCATTTATATTATTTAAGAACAAATTCATACCTTCATTAAGACCCCAACAAATAATTATGTGTGATTCAGAAGATGACAAAACTGATTCAGTTTTCATATGATGTCAGTTGGGGTCAGCATATTGGAAATCTTCAATATAATGACTTCATAAGGTCTGCAAACCAACACATACCTCCTTTAGCCTGAGGAAACTCTCCAGACATGTACAATTAAATTTTACACCCATTTTTTGGAAAGGGAGCCCACCTGAGTCTATCCACTGGAATATGACACATCATTTTATCTAGCACTTTTATACCAGGCACCATATTAATTAAGTGTTTACTAAACACTTATATGTCAGGCACCAATTTAACCATGTGTTCGTAATGGTAGAGGAACAAATGCCAGTTTAGGCCTCTATTTTTGGAGTTACCCTACCATTCATTTTAACAAGCTGAGTCATACCTTAAAATGTTTCTAAATGTTTGTATTTTATGAAAAGGGTAATTTTTTACCATACTCATGGTGGCATTTTGAGAAATCCAAGATGGCGTCCAATATGGCCGCCAAAAAAAGTAAACATCACCTTTTGTCAAATTACAGCCTCTGGGACATTTGAAATGGCATTTATTATGGAAATAAGTTGTTTTTACAATAGAATGTATGTCGTTCTTGTCATATTAGGTGATTTTGGTGGAACATTGGGGTGATTTAATTTTTTTCATCATATTTGTCGCCAAATAAAGGCAAAAAATAGGGGGTAGGGGTAAGACTTTTAACTACCCAGGAAACTTTGACCGTATATATTGTATTTCTGTTGTTAAGTTTATGCTATATAGTTGGGGGAATATCAATATTTACAATTTCTGTAAAATAAAAGTATTTTAATGATGACAATTGACAATCAAAGTGGGTGGGGTACGATTTTCTTAAAATCTGAAAAGTGGTAATATTTTACCTTTGATACATTTTTTAGGCACTATACCATAAATTGGTTAAGTTTTCACACTCCTTCAGTTAGGAAAGTTGGCATTATGTATTATTTATGTATTGTTACTCAATATTTTTCTTGATTTGGTTCCAAAATTATGACAATTTCCGTAGGGGTAGGGGTAATTTTGGTAATAATGAAAACCCTTCCAGCGATGACACGAACTGAACTTGTTAACTAGCTTTATGAAATTATAAAGATGAATTTTAGCATTAATGAACTTGTTACAATATTTGTAACAATATGGCCTTTGTCAATATTAATGTCAAGGTCATATTAGAGGTCAAATGTCAAATTCTGAAGGATTTTCAGAACTTGCAATATGTATATATTACCACAAACAGGTACATGTAAAATGTACAGGCAGGAATAAATTATATATTTAACATAAATAAAAAATAACAAAATACAAACACAGCTTGGTTCTTTGATAAAGGAAAACATAGTTACATTGTGTATACATTGCACCTGGAAATATGGTTTCCAATATAATGCACATAAGACATAATTTATAATCCAACCAAATTCGAATTGAAAGTGAAACTAACTGCAACAGACACATGTTTGCGTTTTAAAAAATATTCATAAGCTGATCAACAGAAAAAAGACCTTTAAACTGCAGTGTGGAAAGGTGAAAAGTCCAAGATGGTGTCCAATATAGTTGCCACAAATGCTGAAATGCATAAACTCTAAATAGTAAATGCCAAGGTGATAGTTTCATCAATAGATATAATGACACATACTTGGATTGAAAATGTTTATTAACTGTGTCATCATATTGAATTTCAACAGTAATGACTTTTGAAGGTCAAAATGGGAAAACCTTAAGTAATGATAAACCATGTTTTTTGAGTGGTGACTAATTCATGCAGGAAGGTTGATTTGCCCTCATAGGATAGATGTAGGGTATGTATTAAGGCTTAAGCAATATATGTGATCAATGACAGTAACCAATCCATGGCCCAAAGAGATTTTAACCAGGTATAGCTTGGCCAATATAACACAAGCCTGACCTTTTGATTAGCATAATTTAATAGTCGATACATTGCCTACGTTTACAAAACCGACTGTATGTTTTCATAATCGGGGAGTATCATGAAGACACTCGAGATGTAATACAAACACAAATTTGAAATACCGACATCGCACGATTCACTTGCGGAAATTGATATATTCGAAGCAAGAACCTTGTAATATATTCTTGCATAAAGGTCAGGCTCATGTCAAAATAGCCAAGCTATATATTCACATACCATGACTAAGAAGTGTAACCTTCCGTCACGGCTCAAAAACATGGAATATCTATATAAGTATTTCTTCTATATTTTTGTTGACAAAATATACATTCCTGCCTTTCAATATGGTATAAACTAAGTTGTTTAGAATGTATTTCTTTAGTAGACATTGCATGTTTTATTTAGAACATTACAGCTTAGTGATAAATGCCATTTGAATGCAATAATTTAAATGATACACAAGGAATCTTAAATTGATGGTTCGTATTACCATTAAATACTACAAAGTAGGTACTGAATTTAGTTTTAATTTAAAGTTACTCAAACCTATCAATTAATGACCATTTCAAGGTTAAAACTTCTAGACACATTCAAATTTGTTGGAACAATATCTAGACTTATATTAGGTTATGTGGGACTCATGCGTGTTGGAAATAATTATACAATCCCATATATGGGGACTCAAAGTTCCAAAAGTCATGGTAGATCTTATGAGGGACTTGCCAATGTTGGAAACTGTCACTATGGAGACTCCCCAGTGTAGCAAGCAGTATTCCAAGGTCCTATGAGGGACTCGCTAGTATTGAAAGTTGTCATCCTTGGTTCTTTGGGGGACTCAGAGGTTACAGAACAAGTTATCGTATGCCATATTGGCAAATCGCAAGTGTTGGCACTTGTCATTTCAGGCCATGCGGGGACTCGCCAGTGTAGGCTACTGTCATCTTAGGTCTAATGAAGGTCTCAACAGCGTTGAAAACTGTCATTCGGGTCAATATGGAGAACCCATCAGTGTTGGCAACTGTCACTCTAGGCCCTATGGAGGATTCTCCAGTGCTGGGAACTGTCTTCCAATGCCCTATGGTGGACTCTTCAGTGTTAGGAACTGTCGTTCTAGGCACAATGGAGGTCTCAACAGCGTTGAAAACTGTCCATCTGTGCTGTATGGAGGACCCATCAGTGTTGGAAACTGTCATTCTAGGCACTATTGAGGACACTCCAGTGCAGGGAGCTGTCTTTCAAAGCCATATAGAGGACTCTTAAGTGTTAGGAACTGTCATTCTAGGCCCAATGAAAGTCTCGACAGCGTTGAAAACTGTTATTTTATGCTTAATGGAGGTCTCCACAGCGTTGACAACTGTCATTCTAGGCCCTATAAAGAACTCTCCTGTGAAGGGAACTGCCTTGCAATGCACAATGGAGGACCCTCCAGTGTCGGGAACCATCATTATAAACTCAATGGGGAATCACCAGTGTAGGGAACTGCCTTCCAGTGACATTGGAAGACTCTTCTTTGTTGTGAACCGTCATCCTGTGTCCTATGGAGGACTCTTCTGTGTTTGGGACTGTCAGCCGAAGTATTACACGAGACTCATTATTGATGGAAACAATCATACTTTGTATTTGTGTAACTCACCAGTGTATGGAACTGTCATCTTAGGTAGATAACTGTCATCCTAGGTAATATGGTGAACTCACCCATGTCGGTACTGTCATCCTAATATTATGTACTTTGAGGAAAACTGTCACTCTGAGTCTTATGGAGGACCCATCAGTGTTGTAAACTCCGGAGAATCTCGGGTAGTGGGTACTGTCATCCAATGCACTATGGGAGACATGCCAGTGTAGGGAACTGTCATCCAATGTACTATGGGAGACATACCAGTGTAGGGAACTGTCATCCAATGTACTATGGGAAACGCACCATGTTGGGAACTGTATATTTGGCATTTGTGGAGAGAGGTCCGATTTGGGAACTATCATCCAATGTCCTATAAATGGGAGACACACCAGTATAGGGAACTGCCATTCTATATATAATGAGGGACTCTCCATTTTAGGGAACTACCATCCTATGTCATATGGGAGACACATCAGTGTAGGGAACTGCTATTCTATGTATTATGAGGGACTTTCCAGTATAGGGAACTCCATCCTATGTCCTATGGGAGACACATCAATGTCGGGAACTGTCTTCCTATGTATTATGGGGGACTCACCAGTGTTAGGAACTGTCTTCCTATGTATTATGAGGGACTATCCAGTGTATGGACTATCATCATATGTCCTATGGGAGACACATCAATGTAGGGAACTGTCTACCTATGTATTATGAGGGACTATCCAGTGTATGGACTATCATCATATGTCCTATGGGAGACACATCAATGTAGGGAACTGTCTTCCTATGTTTTATGAAGGACTATCCAGTGTATGGACTATCATCATATGTCCTATGGGAAACACACCAATGTAGGGAACTGTCTTTCTATGTATTATGAGGGACTATCCAGTGTATGGACTATCATCATATGTCCTATGGGAGACACACCAGTGTAGAAAACTGTCTACCTATGTATTATGAGGGACTATCCAGTGTATGGACTATCATCATATGTTCTATGGGAGACACACCAGTGTAGAAAACTGTCTTCCTATGTATTATGAGGGACTATCCAGTGTATGTACTATCATCATATGCCCTATGGGAGACACATCAATGTAGGGAACTGTCTTCCTATGTATTATGGGTGACTCACCAGTGTTAGGAACTGTCTTCCTATGCATTATGAGGGACTCGACAGTGTAGGGAACTTTCTTCCTATGTCCTATGGGAGACAGACCAGTGTAGGGAACTGCCTTCCTATGTATTATGGGGGACTCACCAGTGTAGGGAACTATCTTCCTTTGTATTATGGGGAATTCATCAATGTACCAACTGTCATCCTGTGTGATACGACAGACTCACAAGTGTAAGGATCTGTCTCCCTGTGTATTATTGGAATTTATCAATGTTGGCAACAGCCATTTTAAGCCATATTGGGATTCACCATTGTTGGGATATGTCATCCTTAACCATAAGGACGACAAACAAGTGTGGTAAGAAGTCAACCATTGTCATAATCTTGCACAGACAGAGAGAAGGGACAATAAAAACATGAACAGTTACTGTTGCAATTACCTTCATATTAAATGCTAATTTGGCTGGATTATGAATAATATAATATATACATGGAGATGATGGCCGCCATATTGGAAATAATATTTACCATGGCAAAGAAATGATTTCTTTTATCAAAGAAACAACCTGTACTTGTACTTTGTTAAAGAAAGTGATATGAACATAAGACATTTATTCCTGTACATTTTACCTGTTCGTGTGCATGCATACATATTGCAAAAATTCCTTCAGAATTTGACATTTAAATTTTGACCTCTAATATGACCTTGACATTAATGTTGACACACGTTGTATGGTTACAAATAGTGTTACAAGTGCACTAATGCTAAAATTCATCTTCATCATTAACAAGTCCAGTCAATGCCATCGCTGAAAGGGTTTTCATTATGAACAAAATTACCCCTACCCTAAAAAATTGTCATTTTTTGGGCCAAATCAAGACAAAAATTGAGAAAATGCTTCAAATATTGATTGAAAGATGCATAAATAAAACGTAGATCAACTGTCATAACAGAATGAGTGAGAAAACTTAAACAATTTATGGCATAGTGTCTCAAATATGTATCAAAGGTAAAATATCACCACTTTTCAAATTTGAATTAAATCGTACCCCACCCACTTTGATTGTCAATGTCATCATTAAAATACTTTTATATTGTACATTTGTAAACATTTTCATTTTCCCCAGTTATATAGCATATAGTTAACAACAGAAATGCAATATATGCGGTCAAAATTTTCCTGGGTAGTTAAAAATCTTACCCCTACCCCCTATTTTTTGCCTTTATTTGGCGATAAATATGATGAAAAAAATTAAATCACCCCAATGTTCCACCAAAATCACCTAATATGACAAGAACAACATACATTCTATTGTAAAAACAACTTATTCCCATAATAAATATCATATCCAATGTCAAAGAGGCTGTAATTTGATAAAATGTGATGTTTACTTTTTTGGCGGCCATCTTGGACGCCATCTTGGATTTCTCAAATCGCCTGACTGGTAAAAAATGTCATAAATCGTAACGCACAACCATTTAGGAACATTTTAAGGTATGACTCAGCTTGTTAAAATGAATGGTAGGGTTCAACCATTTTTACCTGAAATTGTTCCCCTACCATAAGGTGCCACTATTAGGCAAGACGTTGAACATTCTTCTCAAACAACATCAAAAGTAGCCTTCACTTGGTTTAAATCCATTTTTTTCTTTCCGATGTTACCTTTTCTTAGCTTAAATCCAAATTGTTCAGAAGTAGCCTTTACTTGGTTTAAATCCAAATTTTTCAGCAAACTGATCTAAAACGTTTGTAATTCCACTATCAGATTTAAATTTTGTGGTAATTTTGTTCTGGTATGCATTATGGAAGATTCGTCTAACACAATCGAGTCTCTCCCATCTCTCGGATCTGTCCGATGTACCACATTCCATCACCTCCTCACAACTGTAATATACAAGGGTGTTCAAACTACAAGTGTTTTTAGTACAAAACCAAGGGTAATAACTCTGGCAAAGCTCATTGGAACAAGTAGATACTGCGTTCAGTAAACGCTTATCACGGTGGAAGCCCAGTCCATAATTACTAGCAATATTTTAATTTCAACATTTCCGATAGGCAAACAGACAGGACAATCACTATATGTCACCGCATCTACCCACATCAGTATATGCTGAGGTATAAATAGTATGTCTCACACAAAGGGCCATAACTTTGACATAAATCACTGAACAATTCTTGACAAAGTTCCATTGAAATCAGACCAATGGTTAAGAAGAACAAGCCCAAAAAGCTTTGTGACATCCATTCAACTAGACATGCAAAACAAAATCAATATGTCTCCCCAACTATATGTGAGATAATATATGAGATATAATGTGACTTACGAATTAATTCTGCTGGAATGCTGTGAACTTGTGGAGTGGAGTTCTGAAGAGAGCAAACTGCCTGTACTAGATATCACCTGCCAACTGTAATCAATTAAATACTCATCAATGTACTTAACTAACAATAATATAGTCAATATGCCTTATTCCTATAAAACCGTGGCTACCTATTGATTCCATGGCAATGTAAATAATGAATTTGGCGAAACAGTGAGGGTCCGAATTTTCATGAATGGAAACATTGGTCCGATTTGTGCAAGAAAATGCAACTAGAACAGCTGAAATTCCTTACTAAAATACTGAGCCTTAAAACGGTATTATTTCACCGAAAGTCTGATAGTAGTGAAGTTTTGCAAACACGAGAATACTTTTTTTCAGATTGCTTCATTTAGTGATGATTTCTCGGTGAATTTTAATTCGCCTCCATTTTTTGTTGCATCATCTGACCTTCACCTGGGAACCAGCTTCCAAATCATGCATTCTGTTTATGAAATTGATTGCCTAAGAGCTATTTTTAGAACAGCTAAATCTAGCCACGCATTCAATAGGAACTTTCTGGAATATTTTGATTCTGAAAGTCACTATGTAGAATGTGCCTGGATTTGTAAACAAACTTGTTTACTATCAATTTTGGAGTTGGACTGTGTGGGAATTAGCCGTAGGAACAGTTTTGGTAATTTTTTTAGTCCTTTTGAATATATGCACACTGCGCATGCGCAGTTTTGCTGATTAAGAACCACGATAATACAGGAATAAGGCATACAACAAATTTATTGATACTGGTATTCATTTTGATAAGTTTTTCCAATTTATCTGTTATATGCCGAGCCTAGCCTTAATTTGCTAGTCAGCTTTCTGCTGAAATATGGCAAGCATATATAAGAGTGTCGCAACCCGGAAATCACCAAGTTAGATTGCAAGCGCACTAACGATTGAGCTACGGAGGCAGACAAGTTACTTTCAAATTTCCATGGAAATTATCCAATGGTCTATGTTTTGGATTGCACAACCTACCTGCCACATGTTGGTGATTCTGATATACTAGATTGTCTGCCCCTGGATGACTGTACTTCTATAGATGTGATAGACTATATTACCTACCTGCCACATGTTGGTGACTCTGATACACTGGATTGTCTGCCCCTGGTTGACTGTACTTCTATAGGACTAGAGGACCGCTGACACATGATGGGACGTTGTAAATGTGCTGGGTTAACTATGTGATGTGTTTCTGGTTGACTGAAAAAATCGAATAAATACAGGAAATTATATGTACCACTTACGAAGAACAAAATATTTATGGTGGTCTTTAACTTAAATCTACTGTTGCTGACCAACATCCATGAAAGATTTGAAGATCCTAGGGTAGAGCGAACAGACACCATTTGGTCTGCCGAACAACCTACGGGCAAAGCAGAATATCCCCTCATCAAAGATGGGGTGCAAAATCACACAATTAAAAGTTTAGCATATACAAGCAGTGTACTTACCTAGAAGGACTATTGTTAGGAAAGTTGACCTCCTCATCAAGGGCCCCAAAGAATGCCGAGCCATGAGGTTCAGATAGACTACTAGTACTGCTAACACTACCATTACTAGGGGTCCGTCGACGACCCAATAAACTCCCTAAACTACTGCTGCTGCCATTACAAGGTTTCCTAGCACCATGAGAACTCAACTCTGTAAATAATTACAAGATTTATAACCAATTTCTCCCATAATCACTGAAGCATATATTTTCAGGGGTGTGGAATTCCAGTGTTCGACTTGCCCTACTTGGACTTTTTGACCTGCGGGCAAGTAAAATTTTCCTCCCAGCTTGCCTATAGGCAAGTGCAAAATTAAAATGAGAAAATAATATTCAATGTCCTATTTCAACTTAAAACATAAACAAATCCCTAAATTCTGACTGAAAATGATTCAGTATCAGGTACACAGTGGTACCACAGTAGGCTACTCTCAATCTTGACTAGATTAATTGTTGTGACTGAAATTTTGTAGCTTTTTGTGTTCTCCTGGGCAAGTAGATTCAGTGTTCGGGCAAGTGAAAAAATTGAGGATTTCCACACCCATGAATCTTTATAAATAGGCATTTAGTATATATGTAAACCAATATTTTGATAACCATGCGGATTCGTGAAACAAGAACTTAGAATAATCAAATAATCACTCTTTACAACTCAGTCCTGATTAGTGCATAGCAGATTACTGCCAGCAATAATATTTCATCTTTGGAATGAAACAGCGAGAGTACAAAGCTTTAAATGAGTGCTATACCAATAGGCTTATGCTAAAATTTAATGGTGAACTCAGTACCAGAAACTTCACATGAGAATTGAACAAATTGGTTGTATATGAAGTAAAGGGTTAATATCATTTAGTTTATACTAATTTATTTAAGGTCGACTGTGAAACAAGTTTTTCCAACTTATATTAATCACTCTCAACACCTCATTTCTAATGTTATCCATCGCCTCGAGGGTTAATACCATTGAATGAATTACCTTGCTGTCTTATAAAGCCATTCACATTTGCTTCTGTCAAATTAGAATGGACTGTGTGTGACCTAGAATTTGACAAAATGTTATAGTATAACAACAATACACTACTTTGAGTTATTAATAAACCTACCATGCATATTTTGTTCAAAGAATAAAACTATTGTTAGCTAAACTATCAGAAACTAGAAATGTGTCCATTGAACACTGGTGCCCCCATTGGGGTATATAGCAAAATTTACAAAGGACCATAACTCTAGTCCAACACAAAGTTTGGTTGTAATACAGATGTTATTGCTCTGGAGAGGCAAACTTCACAGTAAATGGTTTCTTCTCTAACAAAATGATAATAGTTCATAAGGGGTTTCTTGTTCCCATTGAGGGCCGCTCTTTTAGGGTTGAAAATGCTTGAAAAATTGTTGATTTGGTGGGTAACTTTATGAGTGCAAACAACTGCTTGATACTTACTTTTTGGAATGTACTGAATACTCATCTGAGGTAATGTTTGACAAGAAATAAAAGCAGAAAAATAATATCTGAAAATAGAATAAAACAACTAAATTTCAATGTTGCTTCAGTAACTACAAAATGTATACATATTTATACAAGAGGGCCCCAAGAGCCCTAGGTTGCTCACCTGTTGCACATTGGTCTAGGTATCAGTACAACTTACATTCTGACCAAGTTTCATGAAGATTGGATCAAAACGGTGACCTCTTGAGTGAACACAAGGTTTTTCTAAGATTTGACCTAGTGACCTAGTTTTTGACCCCACACGACTCAGTTTCAAACTTGGCCTAGATTTTACGAAGATCAACATTTGGAACAAGTTTCATGAAAATTGGTTCAAAAGGGCGACCTATGGAGTGAACACAAGCTTTTTCTAAAATTTAGGCAAGTGACCTAGTTTTTGACCCCATATGACCCAGTTTCGAACTTGACCTAAAATTTTTTAAGATTTGGACCACATTTCATGAAGATTGGTTCAAAAAGGTGACCTCTGGAGTGAACACAAGCTTTTTCTAAGATTTAGGCTAGTGACCAAGTTTTTGACCCCACATGACCCAGTTTTAAACTTGACCTAGATTTCATTAAGAACAACATTCAGACAAAATTTCATGATGGTTTGATCAAAACTGTTGCCCATAGAGTGAACACAAGCTTTGACTAAGATTTGACCTAGTGACCTAGTTTTTGACCCCACATGACCTAGTTTCAAACCTGGCCTAGATTTCATGGAGAACAACATTCTGACCAAATTTCATGATGATTGGATCAAAACTATTGCCTCTAGAGTGAACACAAACAAATTGTTGACGGACAACGGACGGACAACGGACGAGAGTGATCACAAAAGCTCACCTAGTCACTATGTGACAGGTGAGCTAAAAATCAAACAAAGTTAACAAAATATACAGGAGACCTTTTCACACTAGAGAAATTTAAATTCTGGTTAGTAATCTATTTACAACTTACAAGAACATAAAAGCATATAACAAGTCAAATATAACTTGTATCATTATTAGAAACATTTCTATAATAATATTATATACTATTTCTATAGCTGTTTTAAAGGCACAAAAAATTGGCAGTAGAAGTAAGTTATTGTCACATACGCCTTTTGAAACAACAACAATTACAAAGTTGTAAGATTAATTAATATAATAAACTGAAACCAACCTCTTCCCCTTTGTTTAATCTGTCTGATAAGTTATGTCTGAAATAAAAAAAAAAACATTACTTTTGGTTCAACTGCATGTAGAGGGTCTTCAAAATGTATTACAAAATTTGAAATTGATATTACAAATCTATATCTTTATCTAAGCCTCAATGCTAGTTTGAATTCTAGTTGTAATTCAAATACCTGGCTAGTAAAGCAATAGCTATGACAAGAAACTGTGATAGTCCTGGTCTAGAAATCTAAGTAAATTTATTTGCTGACTTATAATGAATATACAAGGATGGTCAAATATTCCATGAGAGTGTCATTATGAGTTAATAAGTTTAAGTCAGGTCAGTAACAGTCTTCGTACAAAATACATGAAATACACATAAAACTTACCCGAACAGATACCAATCATAGGCTAGAGTTAGGTACTTACCCAAACAGATACCAATCATAGGCTAGAGTTAGGTACTTACCCAAACAGGTACCAATCATAGGCTAGAGTTAGGTACTTACCCAAACAGATACCAATCATAGGCTAGAGTTAGGTACTTACCCAAACAGGTACCAATCATAGGCTAGAGTTAGGCACTTACCCAAACAAGTACCAATCATAGGTTAGAGTTAGGTACTTACCCAAACAGATACCAATCATAGGCTAGAGTTAGGTACTTACCCAAACAGGTACCAATCATAGGCTAGAGTTAGGTACTTACCCAAACAGGTACCAATCATAGGCTAGAGTTAGGTACTTACCCAAACAGATACCAATCATAGGCTAGAGTTAGGTACTTACCCAAACAGTTACCAATCATAGGCTAGAGTTAGGTACTTACCCAAACAGGTACCAATCATAGGCTAGAGTTAGGTACTTACCCAAACAGGTACCAATCATAGGCTAGAGTTAGGTAGAGTATTTCTGTAGGTGACAGAGACTTGTGTACGACACCATCCGCCCACAATGATAGACGTACCAAAGATACAAACATAGGTGTTCTATCCCAACCAGATATACAATGTACTAACACACCCTTATCACCTGAAAAATGGAGTAGGAGATATACAATGTACTAACACACCCTTATCACCTGAAAAATGGAGAAGGAGATATACAATGTACTAACACACCCTTATCACCTGAAAAATTCAGAAGGAGATATACAATGCACTAACACACCCTTATCACCTGAAAAATGGAGAAAGAGATGTTTGTAAAACATGCATCGTATGCCCAAATGGCAGCCCTAAGTTAGAAATGTTAAAGGTCACAGTTACCTGAGCCTTTGCAAGTTTGACCTACTGGTCTCAAAATCAATAGAGGCCACTTACTTTCGCTTGCCAATCTCCATATATTAAGTTTGAAGATACAGATGTCATCATTACAACAGTTGCCCATCTATCATAGGTCAAATAATCAATTAAATATCCCATTTATACATCTGTGTAAATCGACACCAGTACAGCTTTCTTATAAATAAACAGATTGAATTTTAATCCAACCATCCAAAAAAAAAATCTAGATAAATTAGAGTCGTCTCTACAACACCACATGACAGTTGCGCTCACCTTCTTTGATAACATGTAGAATCATCTTCAGGTAGTTCTGTGTAATCTGTATCAGATTCCAATGCTGAAAGTATACAATACATAATCATCACAACAAAACAAATACTGTAAAATCACTCAATTTCAATGGGACCAAATTTCGTGGTTTGAGTAAAATAGACCATTTCGTGGGTACGTAATTTCAAGGATACCTTATTCACAAAGTCATATACTATAGAAATTATTAATATTTGTGGCAATTTAATTTTGTGGTCAAGATCATTCACAAAATTTAATCCCCTCAAATATTCATGAGTTTACAGTAACATGTTTATGACAATGACCATAAACCTTGGATTATACCTGGTGTTTTTTTAAACTCTCCAAAATAATATTCAAGTTGAATAATCCAACCTCTTCATTAACTGAATCATACATAATAGAAATAACTTTTTTATTTTCTGTTGATAACATAATTGGTAAACCAATTTTCATTACGGTCCACATAATAAATAATTCTTCATTTGACCTAAAGGAACAAAGGATTATGTTCACAATACTCATTTTCATATTTTTTCTTTTCAAACTGCACTATGAACAAAGAAGGGATTTAGCCAGGACAAAAGAACTAGTTTGAGGCATCTACTGTGTTCGAAGCAAATACTGTTCACGGCAATGAAAGTTCTACCAGTACATGTTATCCTTACCTTATACTGAGCCCAATCTATAGATAACTGTTTAAGGATTTCTGTTGGTGGTATATCTAGTCTAGCATCCACATAACTCTGAAAATGTAAAATATACTCTTTTCATATTAACTATGCAAATTATAGACTTTCATTAGATAGAAATAAATGTTGCATTGATTTTAAAACATTTTTTTACGACCTACATCGATAAATTTTTATTTACTACTTTCTATGGTTGAATGATAAGGGTGTACGAGTAATAAAACAAAGAGAGAGATTATCCCTTTTCGGAGAAAAAAACATAGCACTCGTTAACAATGACATCCCATACCAATTCAATGTAACCTTTACATAATAATACTAGTGATCACAGTTGATTACAAAGGGAAACAATCCAGCAGAAAGTTAGATCAATTACCTGTGTCCAGTCAAACTTAATTCTCTCCCCTTGATAAGCTTTATCTTTCCATTCCTTGAAAAATTCACAACCTGAAATAACATCAACCAATATATAGACATCTTTAAATTATTTTTGAAATAATGTTTCATGTGCCAATGAGTTTCATGAGCATTTCATCATATCGCTGGCTTAGAATGAGAAGGTCATAAGTACAAATTCGATATTTTGAGAAAACAAGAACAACTGTCTGATAATTACTCTTTACTTATAGCAAAACAAATTGTTTCAACTTCAGTTTGGTCAACATGACAAGTTTCAATTTTTATGAAATAGACTCAACAGAAGCGCCGCATAATTCTGTTTATAAATATGTATCAGACTTGTAAGAATGTTATTACGACATACGACCTTCTCATTCTAAGCCAGTAATATGGAGACAACATGTACATGTTACATTTTCCTGAAACAATTCTTGGGTATGTTGCCTAAGCAAACTGCTATTGAGCGCCTTCATTTAGTTACCTCCTGTTCAATTAAATTCCTATTAAGCCTTAAACGGTAATTTCAAAGAGCAATAACATGGTAAGTCCCAATAGTCAAAAACAGTATAAGACAGAATAAAACAAAAAACAACATCCAGATGGTTCGTTGACAAATAAATAATAGATGAATGATTTTAAGCCTAAGGGAAGAAACTCATGCAAATTTAGTGTTTTTACAGGTCGTTGATATTTGAAGTTTACTATACCTGGGTAAGGGACAGACACGATACAAAACTCTCCATATCTGTTCTCTTTGTCTACTTTTTCTGATGAAGTAACACTGAAACATATAATAATGATACATAAAGTGTAAGTTAAAGTTGCCTAGTTAGGTAGAACTTTTTCTGGCATTATAAGATAAAGTAAAGGTAAAGTGATTGTTAATTATAGTGTCACCCCTAAGGGCAAGCCAATTTGATTTATGAGACATCTATATCTTTGTAGCACACAGTACCTCCCGAATCCCTTCTCGTAATGCCGGCCCCTGGCAGAGATGGACCCACCGTAACCATTCTTTAACTAGCTGGCAGCTCATCAAGCGGCCGCATCAGATTCGAACCTCGAATTCAGGTTCGAAGGCAGACGGCCACAACCACTTGGCCACAGTCGCAAATTTTGCAAAAAATAAATACCATTCCATTCAAACTTTTAAGGGTTGGATTGGAGAAACTTAACAGGTAGGGGAAATAAACAATATTGTACTGTAGACCTGAAACTGTGTATTAACTTACTTCATTAAGAACTTGACTTTCTTCTTTTCCACCATTAGATCAATGATATATTTGACAGAAAAATTCTTCAATAAATTGATATCTTGTCCCCGTACTCGATCAAACATCTGCATATCAGCACTAAAAATACAAAAAAAATGCATTTAAAATTCAAACAAAACATAATATACCAGTTTTTAAACAAGGGGGGCGACTCTGTTGAAACTTGCTTTCTTAAAAGCAAAACTAACAACTTTTGTAAGACATTAACATTTTTATAAGATTACGTTCTTTTTGATAAGCATAGCTAAAGTAGCCTACATAAATTACTGATTGCATCACAAATTAATAGATTGCAATTTAAAATAACATGAAGTCAGCCATATAACTCCTTGGGTGGAAAAGCTCAACATCATTGATTTTACACAAATTAATATAATTTATTTCATGCTTACCGGTGGTTTACGGCGGAATAACAGTGGATTATTCCCCGATAATTTCACTGTTCATAATTTCACAGTTCATAATTTCACGGCAAACAGGTTATTTTTATAAAATCAAATTTCCTCGCCGTCAAAAATAAAATAATAAGCATTTTCACTTGCTCTCTTAATCTTTAACAAATAACACAACATTATATGTACATAAATGTAAAACAAATGGACAAAATTGAAGCCATTGCAGAAGAACTATTTGATTGCAACTCGACGTGTGCATGGCGGGAAAACGACGTCACGCAAAACATTTCAGGTATATAGTGGAGTATTTCAATCATTTAAGCTATTTGAAGCATGAAATAAATAGAATATTAGTATTTTACCGTGTATAATCGTTTGATAATTCACCTCGTGAGCAGCTGACTTATATTTTACACTCGTGGCTACGCCACTCGTGAAAATATTACATCAGCTGCTCACTCGGTGAATTATCAGCCGATCATACACTGAAAAATACAAATATCCTCTATATAAATATACCTTTGTTCTGTTGGCATTGATCTAGATGCTGTACTGGTACTGGCACTTTGTTCACTGCCTAGAAGTAGAAAAAGGAAATACGGGTAATGTAAGAAATTTTGAAAATCCTGATATCCTTGAAAACTGCTAACAAACAAAGGACAAATATAAGCAACAGTCCATTGTTTGACAATTAAAAATCCTAAACTTTCTGAAAATCCTGACATTTTTTATCCAGGTGTATAAACATGAAACTGTTAAACTGTTATCAAAAAAATCAATCATGCGTTTTGTTGTTTCCAATCAGCACATATCAGTTTTTCTGTGCAGTAATACCTCCTCATGAGATTGGATTTGAACAAATAAGTTCTTATTTACAGACATGGGTCTGATTACTTTGAAAAGTAATTGATTGTTAATTGATTATTTAGGCAATTTTGGATAATCGATTTTTAATAGATTAACAAGCAAATTAAAGTTAATCGATTAAATTACTTCAAATCAGATACACATCCATTATTACAGTAGAGGTAATTTGTCACCTAGACAGAAGCTAGACTTACCAGTAAACAGGAAATCTAGACCAGATCTACTGTACATTTCAGCTCCACTAGACAGAGTTGCTGATCTACAGATATGCTGTAATGATAAATCATATAAATGTTATTTCTAAACAAGCAATTAATCCATATTATTCCATGGATACACACATCTTGACAGATCTAAAGGGAGGGAATTTGGAAGGAGGGAATATGATTTTTGAAATTCTGATACCTAGTTTCATTTTGATTAATTTCCATCATTTTAATAAGTTGGCAACATGCTTTCAACCAAAATGAATAGATGAATGATTTCATTTTAGATGAAATAATGAATTAACGGGACAAATACAAATGGAAAAGGTTGGGGCTACAAGTAAACAATAATACTGAACCAGAGGGGGAATAATCCAGGAAATACTTAATTCTGGACTAACCTGGTAATAAAATACAAACAGTGAATGTAACAGCTTGAGGAGTGCTGTGTTATACAATAATGTCAGTGGTTCAATATTTCATAATCATATCGCTGGCTTTGAGTGAGAAGGTCGTAAGTAGAAAATCAATATTTTGAGAAAATAAGAAAAAAATGTGTGAAATTAAGTCTTAACTTATAGTGAAACAAGCTTTTACAACTTCTTTTTTGGTCAACATGGCAAGTTCCAATTTTTATGAAAATAGGCTCATAAGAAGCATCTTATGATGCAGAATTCAAATATGTATCAGTTTTATAAGGTCGTAGCTTATGTAGTAGTTACAACCTTCTCATTCAAACTCAGCGACATATAGCTATGCGTGTCATCAACAAGACTACTTGGATATCTGTAAATCCACAGGCCACAACTCTCATGCTATTATACCTGGGTGCCCTCTTTTTTTCTACAGTGCAAAAGTCCTATTACCCAAGTAGCAGATATTTTTATTTTTGACTGTAAAACTTGTAAAAGACAGGTCAACCTTTTAGCTCATAGTCATAATTACCATTTCTTTCACTGACCTTGATAAAATGTCACAATCATAATAAGTGATAATAATATTATTTTTAGAAGACAAATCTGTTTTTTATTTAGATTTCATGAAGTGACTGCCAATTCATATACAAACCTTTCCATTATATAGTATAACAGGTACCACAAATCTTGAACGACATCGAGCAAATCTTGCCTGTTTGAACCATTCCTTTACTTTATTAGTATCATAAATACTTTCAACTCTGTAACAACAAATAATAACGTGTGAAATAATAGTAACAATGTGATTATGTCTATATAATACCAAAAATATGTTTGTATTATTTATTTTTAAGGGTTTTATAACACACCACTGGTTTTGTCTACAGACAATAAAGATGATAATTCAAGTACCACAAATATCTATTGAATAAAATATGTGACATATGGATCTAGGTTTTAGGTAAAATCACTTAAAACAATCCAGAATCAGAAAGGTCATAAGTTTGGATCAAAGAACATCTTTAACTCCTTTTATTAAGAACAATGTGTTCTGATTATGTTTAAAAGAAGAAAAAAAATTATTCATACAGTAAACAAATTAGTACATTTTTTTATTACCATGACCCATTCCTTCAAGCTAGGAAGATGTGCATGTAAAAATATGGATAAAGAACAACACAGAAATACAAACTTTTCATGATGTTCTGGTGTTTTCTCATATTCTAGTAAAGCCAATTTGCTCGGGTAATGCTGACATAATTCACCTGTTGTGTTGTTAATCACCTAAAATATCAAATAAAACAACTCATGTAATAATATCGACAGTGTATAAAGCCATTATCATGGGCAGGGTTAACAAGTTAGAGTCTGAAGGGCCATTTTCATACTTTTAAAGAAATGTTACCATGTTACAGGCAAAAACCTATAATTTTCAGAGAAAATGACTCTTCAATCCAAAACCTTGAGGGTCAAAATGTGCCAATTTGTAAATGTCAAGGTGTAAACCCCTACTCTCAAGTCAAATGGAACCCCTACCATAGTTTACTTAAGAATTCTCCTTGGACTGAACATGTCCACTTCTATATAATCCATTTGAAATTGCAAAGGGCTGCCTACAAGCTAGACAGTCGTTTGTCCTTCTTTAATATGAAGAAGTTACAACAGTCTTGCAGACAACCCTCGAAATATATTTGATAGTTTTCCTTCATATCATAATATTTGATAAACTTGTATTCTTCACAATCAGGTATACAGTAGTTGTATCTGAGATGGGTAGTTTTTTTGGTACACACTTTTAATGAAAAGATTTTTTAACAACATCAAACAAAGACTTTTTTCATTTAAGTAAGCGTGATTTAATTTAGTAGTTACCCCTTTAAGTGATCATTTGATAGTTATTAGGCCTAAAAAAAAAATAGATGTGGTTAGGGAAACCCGACCCTCCCTATAAAATCGGCCCGACCCTAACGTTTTTATTGGTTCCAAAAAAAATAAATTAAAAATCTGCCATAAAATCGTACCGTTCCTTTTATTTATCTCCAATTGGTATTGGAAACTCGATAACCAGTGCCCCTTCATCAATAAAAGAAAGTGTGTCCTGTATTGACCCCCAAATTACGTAATCAAGGTCTGAATAAAGATAGGATGTGTCATAAACTTTCAACTAACTGTCAAACTGGAGTAGATCAGTTAACTTCTTACCCACCAGTGGTCATAAAATCATTAATTGTCCCGAGCTATACAAGCCTATAGCAGACCTTTAATCCAATTAAATCCAAACTAATTATGTAACAGTGTGAAAAACATCTTAATTGATCCATTTAACATCATGGTTTTAAACTTTAGAAGGTAAACAAAAGAGCAGACGAGTCTGGAGAGTTGGTCACGGTCGTAATTACCCACATTTCTATGGAACGAGTTGAGCGATATAAAATATGTTTAATAGCTATCAATAGACATATTTTAAATGGTAATAACCTTTTAAACAATAATTAGGGGTGAATTTATTGCTAAAAATAAACCAGTTTATGTCCAAAGCAATTTATTATTTTAGGAACTTGAGTAGTAACTGGATAAAATCAGATTTGGACAATAAAACAACAAGTTTTTTTCTTTCAATTATTCTTTTTATTTTTATTAAAATAACATTATAATTAGGAAATAGATCTTAGTTTTCCGTGATATACCGGCCAATATATCACGGTTTGGAGTTCATATGCGTAGGAATTAATCACGAAGGCCGTAGGCCTGAGTGATTAATAACTATGCATGTGAACGACAAACCGTGATATATTGGCCGGTATATCACGGAAAACCAAGATCTATTTGCATTCTAACACGTGTAGTATGCGCAATTTCATATGGACTCATTTTTATTGCAGAGTGATGCGTTGTTTGTCGTGTTGCTATAGACAACGTCCGCTGTTTTAAGTATAAAACCTCCACCCCTGGAATATAGTTTTTTGCTCATTTCATTTAAACAGATGCATAACTAGAGCTCATTCCAAACTATGTATTTCATATATACTAAAATGAATCGATAAATACATTTGCTGTTGCAATAATACGGATATAATTAAATAAATTAAGAAACAACGCTACGCAAATTAAAGTTCGCACAACGTCACGTTTACGTTGACGCCAAATGAACGTCATACAATCCATGATGTCATGTGATAAACAAGACGTAAATTCCATTCATAAAAAGCGTTATTTACAGGTGGGAGGTAATTCAACAGCCAAAAAGAAGTACGGCAAAAACTGTGATATACCGGAAATTTAACGACGGTACAGTCCTATGCGTTTACACGGAGCTAAAAATAGACAGTGTTAGAATATGTTTTAAAACATTGTTTATTATAGTTAGACACCTAGGAAAGTGTAGAATTAAATCTAAAAGTAAACTAGGACTCTGATGAATGCTGGAAATTGCTGTGTTCAACTGCTTATTCAAGTATTTTCAGAATTTTTTGTTAAAGTGTGAGTAGTTGGACCTTGTCCCTCCCTGATAAGTTCATTTGTTATTGTTATGATTCTTGTGTCAGTAGCACAGTTAGCTCAGTTTGTAGATTGCCTGACTTACAGACAGGGGATCATGGGTTCTAGTCCAGCATTTGGCTGATACAATATAAGCAACTCACTAGAAGTTATTCGCATGATTGTTACAAGATGAACTATTGCTGATGTAATGCGAATTTCAATTCGTAGCGCTAGCATTAGTTGAATGATACAGCGAGTTGTTGAATATAAAGTATAATCACTTTAAACATATGCTGTTATGAATTAATACAGCTAAATTAATTAAAAGACGTTGAAAAAACAGAAGACATGGGCTTTATGTCATATCTGTACTCCGTGATATATATACATTAGTCATTTTTAATTCAGTCCGGCTTTTTGGCTATAAGTGGCTAAAGGTTGGCTAAAACATTAGTCAATTGGCTAAAGTTGTGGCTACAAGAAAAAAATAGCCAGCCAAGGCCCTGAGTAATGAGTCAATATGGATAAAAACACTGACTTTATACTAATTTACTAGCTCTTGACACAAACAAAGTACCATTAAAATGATAAGTATCAAGTACCGAGTTGATGCAATTGTTTTTAATGAACAACAACAGGGTTTCTAGGCATTTTAGTGCCACCTGTAACTCCTCCTCCTCCAAAAAAAAAAAAAAAAAAAAAAAAAAAATCCCTACCTACCCTACCTATTTTTGAGAGGCATGTTACCCTAACCACACCTATTTTTTTTGGCCTTATTAATATCTTGTTAAATCTTGAAAGTTGTTAGAAAATATAAGTAATTTTTATTAAGCGCAGACTAAATGTCTACGTTAAGTTTCTTCCTGTTTTGAATAATCTACATGTAGATTTAAAGATTGATCTACATCATGCAGTACAAGTTACTCCTGAATAGTTGTTCAGTGTTCACACACATTACATAAATGTATGCAAATATTTAGCATGCAAAAGAAGTAGTCAGCAAATTGAAGTTGTTGCATCAGTTTTTCACAATGTGGCAAGCATTACAAAGAAAAATTACATTGAACATATACTTATAAAACAACTTCCACAGCTGAGCATTGTAGTGATTATACCACTTCCAACAGCCTTGCTGTCGAGTTAACTCTTTAGTGATGGGCTTGAGTGTCCGCCTACAGTGCTATTGGTCCTGGGTTCGATTCCTGGTAGGGCCAGGATTTTTATCACTCCCTTATTTACTTTAGCATGTTAATTACATCCATGTACGTATACTGTAGATTATCCTGCCCCCAATGAGACTAGTTTTAATATACCATTGCAGCGTGTCTATATTTACTGGAGACATAATAAAAGTTAATACTAAGTCGTAATATCATTTAATTTCAATGGGACAAAATTTCGACCATTTTGTGGGGGCTACATTATTCACTAAGTCAACTGGTTAATATAGAATCATTAACATTTGTGGGGGGTTCAATTTTGTGGTTGAAGTAATCCACAAAATCAACGAAATTAAATAATAAATTCCCCCACAAATATTATTATTAATGATTTTACAGTATTCAAACCTGGACATACTCACCGATATTTGATAGTCTTTGGCAAATAACTTCAAACATTTTTCTGTAACAGGATCAACCTATAACCAAAAACAATAGTATGAAACTAGAGACTTCTGAAACATTGTAAAACAAACTTTGAGTCAGATAAAACTACAAGACTTCATGAACTTTTTAACTTCTTAGTCTCTAATAATTGATTGATCAGCATAATGACTCTATGTTGCTCTTTGAGAAAACAAAAGGATATTCTGTCAGATTGACTAAAAACTTCTCACAACTGAGGTATTTACAAAGCCTTTCTGAAACTACGACTGTCAGACCACAAAGAATATATATACAGGCACATGTAAGAAGGTGCATTTGTACCAGACATTCAAAATAATGTATCGAAATGGTCTCTCTGTCCTTCGGTAATACTATCGTTGTTCTTCAGCTATTGACACTTTAGGAGCATGTTTTGTATTGACTCATAGTCATATGTATACTGTCATAGCACTGATGAGTTTAACTAATTTAAACAAGTCTGCCCAGAAACGAAACAGTCGCCACATTCAAAATAAATTTTAACCCAATGTAATAAATATTATAATTTATCGAAATTATATTTTTGAACATGATGTCATGTCATAGTACATATTATATACGCAGATGGTTGCATCAGTCAGCGGGAAAATGTCATCACACTGGTAAACCATAATATGATTATGTCAACATCAGGTTCAGACATTCGATCAATTTCCTTCCTCGAACTCAATCCTTTTTACCTAAACCCTATCTGTGTTCATCACTAATTCAGGCTTATGTGATTCGATAAACCAAACATTAAAACGAATGTATAAATAGATAAGGTGTAATTGGCAATTAAAATACAGTACATCAGGTTGAAACACTTTCCTGTCAGGAGGAAATAAACCAAACTGACAAGCGGAACGTTCTGTCCGAATACTGGTACACTCGTTGTTTACCATCTTGTTCGCTTCAGTGATATTACCTTCTGATCTCCTTTCACTCTGTAAGAGTTCTTGGAAAAATGCTCCAATAAATGATGGACTTCATCCGCAACAACAAGCGGAGGTGCTTCATCGGTCATATTTTTGATAATTCTTCCTTCTTGTTGGCGAAGTTGTTGTTGTTTCTATAAGTTTCTTACGACTACAGTACATCATTTATCGTTATCGTCTTCGAGATGAATTTTATTTAAAATTAAAATCATGCAATGAAGGCATATACCTATTGCTAGAATTGCATTCGTAAATGTACTAATAAGTGTAAGCAAAGCTTAGACGAACTTATTTATCGGAAACTGCTCTTCAAGTCCCTCTCTGGTCTCAGTAATTGTATTTGCAGACTAAAGTATTATGTTCGTATCGTATCGTATCGTCTTCTTTCCCTCCAGATCTGGAGAACCAAGGAATAAATCCTCGTAGTTGAATATGAATAAGTAATCCACCACCACAGTTTCGTACACTAAACACAATCAGTCACAATCAGTTATTTACGTCGCGCAGTATACACTATTCACAATTCATAACAAGAATATATATTCACATCATAATTATTATATACGGTAGGATTTTGTGCAGAGTCTTATTCTAACATGCATAGGGATATAGATATTAGTAAACTCTACTTAAGGTTACAATAAAGAGGTCATAAGTTTGAGTTATATATTGGAATGGGTAGCGATGAGAGAATACCAGCATATCAACAATTTAATGAGAAAAAGAAAAAACTTCAAGTTCAGGGTTTAGTTGTTAATGAAATTACAGTTTTGAAAGAACAAGACTAAAACAAAAAATAACCCTTAATTCATCATTCAATACTTTTAGTTCCTTTTGTACTTATAGTTGGGACTGTATCTCTAGAAATGTCTAATTTTATTTGCTATCCAAACTTTATATACCCTTAAAGCGACAGAATATGGAAAGTAACTTCTCTATAATAGGGTGTGCCCCCAGTCTTATATTAAGAGAAGCTTTTTTAGTAATGCGTAACGATTATTATGCATGGAAAACAGAAGACGTTTGCAGTGAAAGTCTAAACTGGGCAGATTTGTTAGATACCGTGCATTAAGTTTGTTCCAGGATAACAAGTGTGTGGGATCAATCAGTAACTTCAGTTTGTCACTGTCTGTCAAGCTATCTAATCCTGATTGACCTAACTTTTCTAGTTCCCTATTTATGTCATTTATAATTGGATCTCTCCTGGTGGACAGTTCGGGACAATGGAGGATGAAGTGTTCTAAAGTCTCATTTTCAGTGGAGCAGATCAGACAAGTACGTTGCACCAATTATTCGTGGAAAATGTGTCGAAGAAAGCAAATATCCGAGATAAGTCGACATTTTCCCAACTGTATGCTCTCCTGGATCAGCTGTTCCACGACAATATCGTGCGATAGTCACCATACTCACGAGCCAGATAACATTCCTCATATTTAGGAATGTAAACCCGCATGAATAAGTTAGTGCATTATTTTATTGTGCGATGGTCGCAGCAAAACATTTTTTTTCACTAGCTTCTTAGTTACTAGTAACATGTAATTGTTAAAGTGTATAGAGCTATATCTGACGGTCATTTAATGTCAAAATAATTACTTATATCGTTTTAAATATGATACTAAACGACCTTAATTGCAAATTAAAACTTTGGATGCATTCCGTGTATTTTGTAACAGTCGTCCAAAAAATAGACGATTCTTATAATTTCATAGGGTGTTCTAGAACACTTCCGTATGAAGACGGACAATTCGCATGTGCAATAAACCACAGAGAGAGTTTCTGTTAAAGCTGAAGCGAAAAACGATCTAGCGGATATGAAAGCATTTTTTTTTCAGTTTTTTTTAATTATTTTTTAAATCTGTGAAACTTTGTTCGGTGCTGTCCATAGGGAGACTATGGAATACAAACACCACCTTCCCTTATACCAATTTACACCATGAAGCATGTTGGTAAGGCTTGCTCAGCGGTCCAGACGGGATTGAACTCGATCCTCTCGATGGCAAGACGCACTCACTACCTCTAGACAACCAATCTGTCCTGAAGTGGATTGCAAGTAGTTATGCGCAAAATTAGGCGCTGTATACTGGACTATCAAATGTCTGACAATAGTGGACGTCGGAAATCTATTTTATTTTGTCATTTTGTATATTTTCACCAAGAACTAAAGGCAAATTACCTATAACAAGACTATTGAAGACCGAAAATTATGAATTTGGTCTGATTTATAGGTGGGATCAAACGATACATTGGGCCCCCTGTCCTGGCATTGGGAGGCCTGCCCCCTTCCCGGGCCCGGCTCCTACGTCCATTAAGACTATCGTTATGTTACCGGCGGCATAACAACATCCATTGGTGGTCTATCCATGCTGACTCTTGCTGAGGAAGAATATTATTATTATAATTAACCAGGACCTTGTCTCTTAATATCTAGAGTCCCTGGATTAACTTAAGTGTGACTGTTCTATCAAATACATATTTCTATATTGCTGCAAGGCGAAACTTAAATACATTTATTTTTTATATAAACGCTCGTCTATTTCTAAAGGCTAATCAAATTGTGCGAACTTGTTTTGTGTAAAATAGTCACAAGTCATGATTGTATTTACTCATACGAAAGTCGTGAAAAAGGCTTAACATTGTGTACAAAACACGATCACGTGCTGCTATGCATAATCACCGAGGTGATCAGAATAGTATGTGTTGAGAAATCACGTGACGTCACTATGCAGGAGAAAAGTTTTGAAACAAGTCGAATATGATGAAATTCTGTGTTCTTTGTTGGAATTTGTTACATTTCGGACCTTTGATGCGGATTATTGATGTAAGTAAAGTATATTACATAGTATTACGATATTTCGTACTGTATTAGGTGTATAATTTGTTGCAAAATCAAGACTACTGTACACGTTCCAGTCAGCCCGCCCGCCCGCCGAAGAAACCACAGGTTCTCAGTTTGGGTGGAGGGTCCAGAAACTACGTACAAGCTTGTTCTCCCAGTTAGTGTGGCAGCCAAAGATAATTATGTTTGGCAGCTTTTTTATTTCTTTCTTTCTTCCATGTAATTTGCAGGGCCCACTCTGGGTCACTATCGCAAATTTTAGAGACAGACGCCTTGTGGTTGAATCCATGTCAAGTGTCAATATGCCGGTCAGTTGTATTGGTGTAACTGTAAGTGTTAAAATTCAGTTAGAAATTGTTAAATACATATTGCTTGGGTCACCATAGGGTCTGCATACTGCACGCTACAACAACACGTGAGCGATCATGTTATTTATTCATAAAGATTGTTTTAGTCATGATTCAACAAACATTTAGAAATTGATAATTATAACTTGTGTTTGTTAAAAAAAGTTTAAATTTAGGAGTCTGTACCACTGGAAGGCAACACGACTTTATAAACTTCAACTTGTAAGATTTTTTTGTGGATTTACAGTAAACTGGTAAATGGGGTGGGGGGCTGAAATTGAAGTCACCAGCACAGGCACACCGTGTCATCGATTTAATAAACTTGCATGAAAGACTGCGGTTACCAGTTACACGCAGATAACTGTTCTTGATTTAAATATTGTTCAAAGTAAACTGTTCGCGATTTAATTATTATTCCAAGTATTTGGTTCCCAGAGCGTAAGCGTATTGGAGCGCGCAGTCAGGGTACCGGTAAATCGATAAATTAGGATTGCATCACTTCCGTTGGTTGAGATTATGGAAGCTGAGCAACCTTCTTATTATTATTATTTATCTAAAAAGACAATAGATTCTAGTTTCTTTTTTTCATGCAAGTTTATTAAATCGATGGTCACCAGAGTGTAATTAGTCTGATTTCTAGCCTGCATTATCTGCTGAAATCATTATTCTGCATTAAAATATCTATGATGAATATTTGTGTATCAAGAAATAAAAATGCAATTTGTAAACAGTGTTTTATTACACATTGAAAATTCATTTTAATTGTCAATTTTTGTGTCAAAATCCTGAAAAAGGTGCTCACTTAAATTCAATATTATAAATCACTTTGCTATCAAAGTATCATGCTATATTCTCCAATCTTATTATGGAGTCAATAGACTTTAGAATTATTTTTAAATTTTTATATTAATTATATTTTATCCATAAATCACTGAATGTATTTAACCATTTAAAACTTATAAACCTGCAAAAATCTATTAAACATTTGAAACATATGACATATTTGTGTAGAATTTTTCTTTTCATTGGATTAGATGCTATTAAAACAAGTCATGGTCAAATCTTTTGAATTTTCATGGTCATATGTTAAAAAACATATGCTTACACTCTTATAATAATCAGTTATGTGTAACATTGGAATGTTTTTTCTTACAAGTTTATAAAATTGATGAAACTTAAAATTATGATTTCTATTATGTGCCATTGTAGCTAAGTTGTAGGTGGGTTTATTGCATGCAGTCTTGTTTCAACCTTAGTCAAAGCTCAACATAATTCAACCGAGGACACAAATTTCTACGGTCCATTCAGTAAGTAATACTAATGAGGGAAGTTCAGGAAACTATCCGACTCGAATTCGGAAAGAATAGTGGGGATAACTGTTAACTCAGGTTTACACTGTTAAACCTATATAAACATTGTTGACCTGAAACACGAGCTTGTGTTTACAATAGTTATCTTTTAACTTTGAACAGACTGTAGTTATTAAAACATTTTGGTTTCAAGAAATTAATTGTTTTCATGCTTTACAGATGATGGTGGACGCTTGGATATAGAATGATGAGATGAACCACTAAACCAGTATGGATATGTAAGTATGGACGAGTGAGGAAGATCTATATTTCCTTATATGGATGGAATTCAACAGCATAAAAGATAAGTACTTAACTTAATAGATTTGGTAATGTTTTCAATTGGTAGTTTGTGCTGAATGTTATTATTATTATTATTAATATTATTATTTATTATTATTATTATATTCTACATGGTGGATGCCCGAGTGTCATGAATAACATACCAAACAATTGGTTAAGCTGAAAAAAAAAATCGCTGCACAAGGAAGCAGCCTGTGGGCAAGGCCTTTAAGTTGGATGTGTTACGACCCATATAATTGTCATCATGTGAATTGTGTTTAGTGTGTACATGCTAATAGCATCTCGGTAGGTGAACAATAGAATAAGATTTTCTTGTTGTGTCATCAAAGCGATGGCAGAGTTTAGGTGAACCTTGATAGGGTATTATGCATTGCTATTCACCATCTCTTGTACATACAGTCAGCCCTCGTTATAACGATACTCAATGCACGGACAGTTTCTTTTTGACATAAATTGGTAGGGACAAATTCTATTCAACATTTTCATATTCATTATACTAACAAAAATAACCGATTCATAGTTTATCCAGTAATTCATTTTTAAAATGCTCCTTATACTGGCACTGACCAGGGGCTGTTTATTGCAAGTGACATATTTGACGTATTTTGGAAAAGAAATTGTCTAAGCATCACTTATAATTTATATTCCTATTTCAAAATAGAAAATTTGCAAAATATTCTGAGTCAAACAATATTTGGGGCTTGATTCATTAATTCATCATTGCTTAATGGCAATAGGGTAACCTTTATAACTAAATGCATTTAATTACCATTTTATTGATAATGTGTTATACATTGTGTATATATTATACTTTATAAAACTATCTGGTCACCTTAAATTTGAACAGACTGCGCTTAAAGCTCTCCCAGTACAATTCATATCAGCTTAAAGCTCTCCCAGTACAATTCATATCATGAAATATCGTTTTGATTCAATTCTGATGATTTTATATTGCTGATTGTGCTGATTATGGCAATTTCTTATAATATAAAAAGATTTCTACACCATTATAATTGAATTCTATGAAACAATCTCCCTACCAAAATTTGAGTCTTCCTGTGAGTGAATAACCTAGCAAAATTCAGTATACTGACAAATTTTTAAAGTTAAAGTTTAAACATTTTGCTTGGGAACAACAGTGTCATAACGAGGGCTGACTGTACACTTAACATAGGTTATAAGTACACGCTTTTTAATTGTTTATAACTTTAGTAAAAGTTATATTTTTCTTTCAAGGTCCATTTGTAGAGAAATTGACAATATAGTGCATTTTGTTTTTCATAAATTATGCATTATATTATACAATGAATGCAGCTAAAATTTAACTTCAAATTATGTAAACCATTGCTTAAACTTTTGATATAACTTTCAATGGTGTAAAACTAGGGTAGTCGTGTAGGTTTGTGTTGAATGCGCCACAGTGATCTGTTTTGACACAGTATCTACATTTCATAGCATAACCTTTTAACTTTGAGGGCACTTCAATAATTTTGTGAACTAATTCCACTGTTTCGTTATGCTTTTTGATAACTTATTGATATTTTGTATGGTCAAATATACGTTTTTAGGCTGGCGATTTCGCGCCAGACTATTACCACTGGTAGGGAACGTACACCGGATATTGCAGCTAAGCGAGCCGCGATTTGCTAAATTGGATGTAAATCATCGCTGTCCAAGGTTAGTAAAATTAATGTTTCTCTTGCTTTATTGGGTTTTTGTAAGTGGTTGGTATTTAATATAACTATATACATAATGTATCAATCTAAATATGTACATGTTTCGATGTAAAACGTTGTTTTGTGGGGAAAATATTGTCATTTGTGACGCGGGCTCGCACAGAAAAATACGACCCTTGCGCAAATTTTGTGATTTATTTTACTAAAACATGCAGAAACTAAAAAATGTGAAGTGGCTGATCTCTTCGAATATCATTCATCTAAGTATACTGAAAATTTCAGATTCGTAGCATAATTATTGGCGGGGTTATGACCTACAATCGAGTGCATGTATATCAACATTTGTGTACCGAGTATTGCCAGTTAGTGTACTGAGGATTGCAAATCATAAAATTTTGGTGTACCGAGTATTGACAATTGAACATTGTTTGTTTTTCACGTTTAAATCATGTTATAAGTAGAATTGACATATATTTTTAGTATTATTTTGTAACATCTTACCAATGAAAGGTAAATCATAAGTGTAAATAAATACACATAAATTGTATTGTCATTATAATATCACATAGTTATTATCCTTCTGTATTTAAGTACATTTTGTATACAAATGATATAAATCAAAATATCGCTGTTAAAATTTAATTAACTTTATAATAGTCTCTGACATACTACTATCTATATTTCAGATTCACGATGATGTTACAGTGTGTGCACTGCGACTACACAAATGGAAGATGTACATGCAAATTCCTGATAAACCATCTCATAGGGGCTTACACAAATGACGAATTAAAATTTAAACGTATTGATGACAGAAGAAGCAAGTGCATATAGCATATCTGTTACACACCCTGGCTGTACTTTAAAACAACGAAATGATTTGTACTGAATTTTACAACATAGTGATAAATAACAAAGATATGTATAAAAGGAGCATTATTTATTTGTATACACTGTAAAATAATTAATTTCGTGGGGGTAAATTTCGTGGATTTCGCGGTTCACCTTCAACCACGAAATCAAATCCCATTGAACAATAAGTTTCACCCTGAAATGCAAAATCCACGAACTAACGCCCAATCACAATTGCATTTTGTAACTTTTGTTACCAAAACTACGAAATTTAGTCCTTACGAAATTAAATGATTTTACAGTAACCAGTTGTTGTATTTCATTGACTGATATATTCAGGCGGCGATCTTTATCTGAGGGTTCAATTAGTTTCGGCGATATTTGTCATCAATATCATACACCTTTTTGTTCTTGTGCTAATTATCTTCCAACTCCAACACTATATATATATAAGGCACCAAAAGAATGTAAGCCAGCAGACATACATAACCTAGCCCCTGGCATTTTTTCTTGTTGAATTAGAAGGTCATACATGTATTAACATAATGACGTGATAATTAACTATGCCCTATTAATGATTTTTGCCATGTGAACATTTCAATAGTGTAATGTTAACATGTGAAGCCACGTGGAGTTAATATTGAATCTTCTGATTGTTACCCTTGCCACACACATCACAGATATGAGCAAATTCTGCAAGATGATTGTTTTTTCTTGGGTAGTTTTAGGCCAAACGAAGATTTGAACAATTTCCCAAACTGGTCACACACATGTTCGTTCTTGGCTTTAATCGATGTACTTGTTAATGTTGGTGTGTTGTCACCTTTCATGTGTGTTTGACGGTGCCTTTTGAAGTTTGAACTTTTGTAAACCAGCAGATATCACATTCGTATGCTGCAGTAGATCTACGTTGTACAACAGTTACTGAGCTTCCTGTGTCTTCAAGAACGGAGGTTTCCACTTCCTTAATCATATCGAATGAATGGACCAGTAATTCGATCTGCAAAACAAAATACAATATTCATATTGATAAATGATATATGAATGTTTCATTTCAATCGCTAGACCCCTAACTGCAGTTTTATTAAAAGCCTGCTGGAATCTAGATGGCTATTACACTATGCTTTAAGCAAAATTGAAAATAGGGCGATGGTCCAAACTGGACGCCATCGAGACCACTTAAATAATATTGTATTCGTTTGATACACCCTCGACCGGACAACATGTAGGGACATGCACATATTCTATTGACAACTTGCACATGTACACTGACCGAACGAGCTCTAACCAGATAGGTACAGTTTACGCACTGACAGAGAGCAAAAATGGAAAATAGCTTTCTAACACAACATCTATCTGATTACAGAATACACAGTGTATTTGACAATGGAAACATTACCGACTATTGTTTACTAACATTTGTGAGCCATATAATTTTATAGTGTATATTGGTTCAAACCTAATAAACGGTCAGTTATTATTATCATTAATTATCAAATTGACATTTATGTTCTTCCTTGGAATAATAAAGTGGCAACAGCATTTTTTTTAAAAAGAGGAGCACATGCGTTACTTAAAACTCATATAAAAGCAAGGATACATATTTATATAATATAATACTCAGTACACCGCACTTGCAATACTCCCGTACACAAAACTTATGAGATATCAATCCCCAGTACACCAATGTTGATAAACATGCACTCGATTGCAGGTCATAGCGCCGCCAATAATTATGCTACGAATCTGAAATTTTAAGTATACTTAGATGAATGATATTCAAAGAGATCACCCAGTTCACATTTTTAGTTTCTGTCTGTTTAAGGAAAATAAATCACAAAATATGCGCTAGGGTCGTATTTTTCTGTGCGAGCCCGCGTCATAAATCTTGATATTTTCCCCACAAAACAACGTTTTACATCAAAATAGGTACATATTTAGATTGATATAGTATGTACATAGTTATATTAATAACCTATCACTTACAGAAACCCTTTAAAGTAAGAGAAATATCACTTTTACTAACCTTTGACAGCGGTGATTTTCATCCAATTTAGCAAATCGCGGCTCGCTTAGCTGCAATATCCGGTGTACGTTCCCTACCAGTGATTACAATCCTAAAAAATGAAATCCTCTAAGATGAATTTACTCCCAAAACTGACAACACAGAATCTATACACTCGATGCAAATAGTTCCTCCTCGTTAGTCAGTTTTGTAAGATAAGAACATTCAACTTTCCTTGTTTCATTTATTCTGTTTGATTGTAATATATTAGTTTCTTCTTGTAATGGAAGGAAATTGTATGAAATTAAAAGAATAGGTGTTTAAATGCGTTGATAATTATTACTACGCGTTATATACTAACGCGATATAGCGCGCGCAACAATGATTTTATTATGGTAAATTATTTAGGTCAACATTCTTCAACGAGATCGTGGTCGAGTGGTTGAGTAGACTGGTGCCGCGGTCCGCTTTGAACTATCGTCTCAAAGTATATTTTGTGAATATTCTGACCGGGGACCAGTCTAGTGGTTGAGCAACTCGCTTAGTAATTTTCTGATGCTAAGGTCCAGGGATCGAATCACGGCTGCTCCAAATTTTTTATATTTTTAAATTTTTTATTTTTTTTATTTTTTGTTAAGTCCAGCACTTACCTCTCTTTCGACTTAGAAAACCACTTGATGTTATATTACTTGAAAAGCGATTGTTCCTTAGCAGTTCGCCAGCCTGTCAGTACTTTCAGTACTTTGATTCTCTAATAGTGATTGAGGATGTCACAATTAATGATGTCATATCAATATTCCAACAGCATTATAAGCGTTCATTATAGAAAAATGGCGTCACCTAGTATGATCAAGCAATGTTTGTGTCAAAGTTTTAAACATTAGTCGGCAAATATGTCTTTTTCCATTCAGGAAAATTTGCATGCAGTAAAAATTATAAGGACTCTTGTTAATCGAATTGTTAATTAAATTGACTTAAGGGCTGCAGCGGATCAATCAAAGATGATAAACTTATTTTGCCGGCTATCATTAAATTTGCGTGAGATGTCACATGACGGCCTGTAGCATGTGCTAGGTTATGAGTTGAGCAATGGAATAAATGCGAACTGTCCATGGTATCTTTCTTTAAAAAAGACTGAAGGCTAATACTGTGTAAGGCTACATAAACCAATTAAAATTAGTTCACAATATTATTGATGGGCCCTCGTATTTCATCAATTTTGATGGGATTTTTTTGCATGAAAGTAGTTTTAGCAACGCTTTGTATGACTGTAATTAGTTTATGAAGATATCAAAAGTCAGTTCTGGTTTTGATAAGTTGAAATTCTGGCTGCTTGAGAACAAATGCTACTTCATACAAAATAGAAATTTTACAAAAATTATTTTTTAGTTTATTTTACTTTTTATCAATGAATCAAATACCTGCGCTCTTGCTGTGATTGATTAGAATTTGAATGCCTACTGCTACTGTGAATTTTGTTAGGACCCTGATATGCCAATGTGAATTTTGTTTGGCGCATCATAGAATAGAATAGAATAATTTTATTGAGCCAACCAAAGGTCATACAATATAATTATGACATATATAATCAATGGATAAAACATAATGTACAGTATTGAATATAATATATCTACCTTCAATAAAGCATTGTATAAATAAAGACATAAAATAAATTAAAGCGTATATGCTGACCACAATGAGGTGTGTGTCATGTGAAAAATGCATCATGGTATCAGTATCTCATATTTCAAGTTCACACTTAAAGTTCAAAGATCATAAAAGCCATAATTTACTTGAACCAGACTGTAACTTGGTTGTATACTTTTAAATCAACACTTCTAATGCCACACTAGTTTAATTCCATTTTTATGTTTCATGAAGAAAACTTTATATTGCCAAATTGAGTTTATGTTTAATGTTATCCTTTTTTCATAATGCCCTGCAGGATAAACACTGAATAGGAAAATATCAGAGTTCATTCTGTGGTAAAAAAAACTTAAATTGGAACCTTCATTGTCTGGTATGACTATATACCCCTTGCATGAGTCACTGTAACACATGTGCAATGCATAGAATTAATCAAAGTGTGGATCACTACCATTCAGGGTTGGGAAAATGCTGGCATTTATGAGCTAGTAAAGTCCACGCCACTGGCATTTACTGGCATTTTCCGGAATTAACCGGCATTTACTGGCATTTTCCAAAATATACTTTTTTAAGTTAAAATAAACTTCAATTATGATTTGACCTACTTATAAATATTCAATACACAAATTTGTTAATACATATACAGTAAAACTCCCTAATCCAAAACCTCTCCAATCCAAACTAATATTTCAGTCTGGAATTGATATTTTGTTCATAAATTGAACTCTGTAATCCGAAGTTGTACCATTGGAATGTTGTTCCACTCGTGGATCAAAGCTGCCTCTAGTTCTATGAAGTCTTAGATGTGGCAAAACTGCTGGCCATTCCTGGCACATTATTTTGTTGGAGGAACTGATGTGTGATCCTAGCAGTATGTGGTCTAGAGGTGTCGTCCTGTTGATAAATTATTGGTCATGGCTGGATGTTGATCAATGTCGGAATTACGTCATTCAACACAGTGTAAATGTAACAAAACAGCTTTGAGGTTTCCGTGTATTATCATTATTTGCTGGCTTAGAATTAAAAGGTCAAAACTACTACTTACGACCTTATAAGACTAATGCATATTTAACATCTGCATCATTAGGCACTTCTTATAAGCCTATCTTCATGAAAATCGGAACTTGTCATGTTGACCAAACTGAAGTTGAAACAGCATGTTTCACCATAAGTATAGAGCAATTTTCAGACAGTTTTTGCTTGTTTTCTCAAAATATTGATTTTGTAGTAACGACCTCGCCATTCTAAGCCAGCGATGTGCGAGCTTGTTGGTTGGATTAATAACTGCCCATACCATGATGTGTGTAAAACACTTTCAAGCCGACAATACAAGCTCACCATACCATCATTGTTTCGTGGGAAATCTTGACTCATTATGAAGGTAACATTGGCTCACTGAAAATGGATCCAATTTGTTTAGTTAAGACATCAATTTTCTCTTGTCTGTCAAGGCCAATGTTACATAACTGGTACATGATAAGAAAGTTGAATTACCAATGTCCGAGGACTGTTTTCAGCAGTTCAGCCTTTCAACCACCCTTTGAGATTTTAACTCACCCCCCCCTCGGGCATTTGGCTGCCAAATGAAATCTACATTTCAGTCTCCCTGAGGAGACTATTTCTCTTCTGTGGGTGTCACCATAACTTCTGTAATGACACAACATTGAGTGGATATCAATGGGGGGGGGGGGGGGGGCAATTAAATAATTTCAACTCACTGGATTGTAAAAAATGAGATTTTATTACAGAGAGCTATTGTGTACCCAAACCATGTAAACAGAGTCATGTTTTGATTCACTTGATAGATTTTTGGTTAAAATTTTAGAGTAATGTGTTGAAGAATAAAGTTGCAAATTATATAATAAATGGTGCATTGGTAAAGTTCAATTTTGAATCCTAAGCCATGACCTATCGGATGAGTCTATTTGAGGGTGTAGCCCGTGCTTTATTACGTTCAGCATTTATAGTTTAAAGATACGACACTTACTATTGAATGAATAAGGTATTGATTGACAAATTTGCGCAATTAGTAACATTCCAGAACCCCACCCTGAAGTTTGTGGGTTTGAATCCAATAATTGCTGTTTTTTATATATGATTTTGTGTAATATTGGAAAGGATTATATTTTTTATTAAACGCAAATCTTTTAATAAATTATATGGCACATTCCTGATTTTCCTAGGTGCACGAGGCCTTACACGAGATATCATATTTATTTGAAAACATACTTCGTGTTTGAGCGATATTCAGTGAACGCTACAGTACAGTTCACAACAGAAAAAAACATTGAAGATTGTAAGCTCTGAATATCGCTTCAAGATACCTATCAACGGAATTTTCATTCCTGACTTTCTCATAGTCAAACATAATTCAACACTTTGTACCATCTCTCCTGTGCATGAATAGATCGACACAGTAATTGTTTCAATATAGCTGCATTTAAGTTATTTATTAATGACCACATATGGGTGTTTTCAGAATATATTAAAGTATTACTTTGGTTTATGCACTATTAGTTTTTTGCGGGATTCTTGAATAAGTGGTCAAAAGCACAATGTAAAAACAACATTACTGTGTGGCTTACTCGGATACCAAAATTTACTTGTATTTATGACTTAATTATTGCAATTAAAAGTATGTCTCAATGTGATTCCTGTATGACTTATTGCCATATTTTATAATCCAATGTGTATGCCTTATTGCAATTGCAGGAAATTTCCTGTTTTTAGCTCACCTGTCACAAAGTGACAAGGTGAGCTTTTGTGATCGCTCTTCGTCCGTCGTCCGTCGTCCGTCCGTCCGTCCGTCGTCCGTCGTCCGTTCACAATTGCTTGTGAACACACTAGAGGTCACAAATTTAGCCTGATCATTATGAAACTTGATCACAATGATCATCTCCATAAAATCTAGGTCAAGTTCGATATTGGGTCATCTGGGGTCAAAAACTAGGTCACTATGTCAAATCAAAGGAAAACCTTGTGAACACATTAGAGGTCACAATTTGAGCCTAATCTTTATGAAACTTGATCACAATGATCATCTCTGTATAATCTAGGCCAAGTTCGATATTGGGTCATCTGGGGTCAAAAACTAGGTCACTAGGTCAAATCAAAGGAAAACCTTGTGAACACATTAGAGGTCACAATTTGAGCCTAATCTTTATGAAAATTGATCACAATGACCATCTTTATAAAATCTAGGTCAAGTTCGATATTGGGTCATTTAGGGTCAAAAACTAGGTCACTAGGCCAAATCAAAGGAAAACCTTGTGAACACACTAGAGGTCACAAATTTAGCCTGATCATTATGAAACTTGATCACAATGATCATCATTATAAAATTTAGGTCAAGTTCGATATTGGGTCATCTGGGGTCAAAAACTAGGTCACTAGGTCAAATCAAAGGAAAACCTTGTGAACACATTAGAGGTCACAATTTGAGCCTACTCTTTATGAAACTTGATAACAATGATTATCTCTGTAAAATCTAGGTCAAGTTCGATATTGGGTCATCTGGGGTCAAAAACTAGGTCACGAGGCCAAATCAAAGGAAAACCTTGTGAACACATTAGAGGTCACAATTTGTGACTAATCTTTATGAAAATTGATCACAATGATCATCTCTATAAAATCTAGGTCAAGTTCGATATTGGGTCATCTGGGGTCAAAAACTAGGTCACAAGGCCAAATCATTGAAAAAGCTTGTGAACACACTAGAGGTCACAATTTGAGACTAATCTTTATGAAAATTGATCACAATGATCATCTCTATAAAATCTAGGTCAAGTTCGATATTGGGTCATCTGGGGTCAAAAACTAGGTCACAAGCCTTTGAAGGCCAAATCATTGAAAAAGCTTGTGAACACACTAGAGGTCACAATTTGAGCCTAATCTTTATGAAACTTGATCACACTGATCATCACTATAAAATTTTGGTCAAGTTCGATATTGGGTCATCCTGAGTCAAAAACTAGGTCACGAGGCCAAATCATTGAAAAAGCTTGTGAACACACTAGAGGTCACAATTTTGATCTTATCTTTATGAAACTTGATCACAATGATCATCATTATAAAATTTAGGTCAAGTTCGATATTGGGTCATCTGGGGTCAAAACTAGGTCACGAGGCCAAATCATTGAAAAATCTTGTGAACACACTAGAGGTCACAATTTTGACTCTATCTTTATGAAACTTGGTCACAATGTTTATCTCTATAAAATCTAGGTCAAGTTAGATACTGTGTCATTTGGGCCAAAATCTAGGTCACTAGGCCAAACAGGTGAGCGACCCAGGGCCCTTTGGACCCTCTTGTTATATATCACAATGGTGAATATCCCAGTATGAGTTCATATAGAATTGAGTATGGTGTAATTTTCCTACCTTTCCAAATATTTGTAAGATTAAGTTTCTGGAAGCAATAAATTATTATTGGTGATTTAAATATATTTTGACATTATAAGACATATTTGACACACTTTCTTCTGACAAATTATGATAATTGATAGTGCTTTGTACATTTAGCTCATTTAATGTGATAGTAGAGAAAAATATGCTAGTAATAGGGAATGCCTCTTTAAGCATCCAATCTTCTATATAGCTAGTGAAAACTTAAAATGGCCATCATTTTTTACCTGCTTTGATCTAAGGAACTTTATATAGAGGTTGGTCAGCAACAGTAGATGACCCCTGTCAATTTTGAGGTCAGAAGGTCAAGGTCATTGTTACCTTTACCATTATTTTAGACAAATGGTTTCCTTTCAATAACCCAAGAATGCTTTGCCCTAAATTGGCAGATCTTCAAACTTTACATTGAGGTTGATCCACAACATTTTTAGGTCAAAGGTCAAGGTCACTGTTACCTGAACCATTTGTTGTTTAGAAGAAATGGTTCCCATTCAATAACTTAAGAACGCTATGCCCTGGGATAGTCAAAATTTACATAGAGGTTGGCCAGCAAATAAAAAAAATAATGATACAATACAATTTTATTGACCAATTACAAACACAAAAACATACGGCAGAGACATAAAAAAAATAAATACAAATGTTACTGAATATCAAATATACAGTCCATTCAAAGTTAATTGATAAGGGTTTGTAAATATAAGCTCGTCCATCAGGTAAACTACCGTAAATACGCAGCCATAAGTCACATGCAGCCATAAGTCGCTGGGGGACTTTTGAACAAAAAATCTTGTCTAAATTTTTGTCTAAACCCTTTCATAGGTCGCATGTATAGTTTTCCATTTTTGTGAAAGCTGAAATCATGTGCTCAGTGTCAAGTGTTGAAGGAAATGTGGTCATTTTCAGCTAAAGTTGGGAGGAATGTGGTGATTGTCAGACAGAATATGGAGGAGTGTAGTAATTTTCAAACAAAGTTGATGGGAATGTGGTCATTTTCAGATAAAGTCAGGGAGATGCGGTCAGTTTCAGGTAAAGTCAGGAGTAATGTAATGATTTTCTGACAAAATCGGTAGTAGTGCGGTAAACCCTTCCATAAGTCGCGGGGTGACTTTTTAACTTTTTGGGGACTGTTTTCGCCCGACTTAAGGCTGAGTATTTACAGTATGTGTATCTAGGTTTTACTTTATATACCTTTAAGTTAACAGTAGTCCCTGCTATCATTTTGAATGGGATAGTTCCCTCATTAATTATAGTATTACTTATTGAATCAACTATACATATCAACATATCAATAACAACAAATACTACTACTACTACTGCTTCTTCTGCTGCTGCTGCTGCAAATAATAATAATAATAATGATAATTGAATTGAACAATTATAATGATAACAATATATTATAATACATGTAGATATCATTGACATTTCTTGATCTCCACATGTCTGTCATAAAAAATGTCAATCATTCGCATTTATGACAAATTGAGTTTTGAATTTTAATCACTAACTATAATAAAGTACTTATAAAGTAGTTTATCACTTGATCAAACGTTTCTGACCTTTAGAGGGAAAGTTCTTTGGGGACTTCATTTACAGTGACTTCTCTTGTTTCAAATGAATTTACCAAATATTATTTTATTTTTACTTGCATGTAAAATTTCATTTTTAGCATTATGCTATTATTGAGGTAATTTTTGTAAAAAAATCAAACAGAAGTTAGCCAAATTAGTTGAGTGGTTAGTTTTCTAGGTTTGTTGCACATCAATCGGGGTCTGAGACCCTTTCATGAAATTTGCATAACAATGGAATTGCTACTTGTTCTTTATGAAACTGGGTAAGCTTGTCATGGTTAGGATGAAGTGAGAAATACAGTGGGTCTAGTGGCCATGTGCACCTAATACAACTGAAAAATATTCTGCACAGTTGGAACACAAGCCCATTGTTTTTTACAAACATTAATCTCATGGAATCACCGCTATTCTATAATTTCTTTGTTAAATTGGGTCATCCTGCATTTTTCGGCGGGGACTTGAACTTTGAATCTTTCTTTGGCTTATGCGTGGGCATTGCTCAGTGTAGTTGTGTTGTGGTGTTTCTAATTTCTTTGCTCGGCTGGTTAGGTTGAGTGCTACATTCCCTTTCCTCATACCTTTTTTGTCAGTATTATTATCTGTTATTATAAGGTCAGCTGTGTATATTGTTGGCCAACTTAGGTCGACTTATGGCCCTTTGATTTTTCACACTAATTTGTCTGCTCTATTTCTCAATAACGATTAATTGTATTTCATTGAAATTATGCAAGTCTGATCAGTACCAAGTCTTTTTGTGCATATTATAGCAGATGTCCGTCAGATAAATTTATAGGAGTTATAGATCTTTTTATATTAGCTGATATTTTCTGTGCTATTTCTCTGAAATTATTGGTCAGATTTCAAAAAAAGTCTCAATTGTATTTGAAAATCATTTGCGCTCTATAGTCAGAATGGTTTTTAGAGAGTTATTGTTCTTTAATATTTTCACTTATGATTGTGACAGTAGTATTACTTTATTACTTAGTATTGCCACTTGACTTGGAATATATGAATATCAATAATTTAGACTTCTGATACTACCTCTCTGTGACAAGCAGTGTTTGAGAGTGTTCATGTGATATTTCTTGTTGTTTTAAGTCCAATGAGCAGTCTAGAATAATGTTGTCTCTATAGTGTAGTGGTACCATACTGGATCAGCCAATCCAGTGACCTGGGTTCGATTCCCAGTGGAGGCAGCTTATTTTTCAGTGTTTCTTTGGTACAGAAATATCACTGATTGAGATGAATACCCACAGACACTGCTTGAATTAGTGTGGTTGCTTTGGACCTCTATACCCCTCAGTCACTGCTTGGCACAGAGTGGTTGCTTCAGACGTCTAAATTATTATAATATTCATATCTGCTTAGTCTAGTGGCAATATTTAATTATTAATCAATAGTACAGTCACAATCATAAGTGAAAATATTAAAGGACACTTACTCCCTAAATCTGATCTGCCTATTGAGTGCAAATGGTATTTTAATACTAATGAGAATTCTTTGAAATCAGTGACAACAAATTTCAGAGAAATTGTGCAAAGAAAATCATTGTTTAGTTTTTGTTTCTCTGACTTTATAAACGTGTATATCGGTGATCGGTGAGTTACTTACGGCATGAAATTTATTTTTACGGAAACAAACGTTGTCATAACCTCTCCAGAGTAACCCTCTCTTCAGCAATTATTTTCTGCAGAGTGACCCTCTCTTCAGCAATTACCTTCTGCAGAGTGACCCTCTCTTCAGCAATTATCTTCTGCAGAGTGACCCTCTCTTCAGCAATTATCTTCTGCAGAGTGACCCTCTCTTCTGCAATTACCTCTGTAGAGTAACCCTCTATTCAGCAATTACCACTTGAGAGTGGTGATCTTCTTTTCAGTAATTACCTCTCCAGAGTGACCCTCTCTTCAGCAATAACCTCTGCAAAGTGGTGACCCTCTCTTCAGCAATAACCTCTGCAAAGTGGTGACCCTCTCCAGCAATAACCCATGCAGAATGACCCTCTCTTCAGCAATTGTCTTCCAAGAGTGACCCTCTCTTCAGCAACATCCTTTGCAGAGTGGTGACCCTGTTTTCAGCAATAGTCTCTCCAGAGTGAACTTATATTCAGTCACAATCATATGTGAAAATATCAAAGGATTATAACTTACTCCCTAACATCTGATCTGCCTTTTGCGTGAAAATGATATTAAAATACTAATTGACAATTAAAAAATCTGCCAAAAAATTGCAGAGAAATTGTACAAAGAAAGTCATTGTCCATTTTTTGTTTCTCTGACTTTGTAAATGTGTATATCGGTAGGTGAGTTACACATAGCATTAACATTTCTTTTACAGAAACGAGTGTTGTCATTTTAGTATATTTATGTTGATTTACTACCATTAAATGATAAAAAATCATTGTTTTGTGTTTGTTATTCTGAATTTGTGATCAGTGAGAATTGATTGTGACAATAGTATTACTTTATAACTTAGTATTGACACTTGACTAGGAATATATGAATATTACTATAATTTTGACTTCTGATACTTCCACTCTGTGACAAGCAGTGTTTGGGGGTGTTCATGTGATATTTCTTGTTGTTTTAAGTCCAATGAGAGATGTGAATAATATTGTTGTCTCTATAGTGTAGTGGTACCATTCTGGATCAGCCAATCCAGGGACCTGGGTTCGATTCCCAGTGGAGGCAGCTAATTTTTCACGGTTTCTTTGGTACAGAAATATCACTGAATGAGATGAATACCCACAGACACTGCTTGAATTAGTGTGGTTGCTTTGGACCTCTAAATTATTATAATATTCGTATCTCCCTAGTCTAGTGGCAATATTAATTTTTTAAATAAATAGTACAGTCACAATAATATGTGAAAATATCAAAGGACACTAACTCTTTAACATCAGATCTTCCTATTGAGTGCAAATGATACTATTGAGAATTCTTTGAAATGAGTGGCAAAAAATTGCAAAGAAATTGTGCTAAGAAAATCATTGTTTCGTACTTTGTAAACATGTAAATCGGCGATCGGTGTGTTACACACGGCACAAACATTACCTTCACTGAAACAAACATTAGAGTTTCTGTCTATTAGTGTTAATTTACTTCCATTAAATGAAAAAAAAATCATTGTTTTGTGTTTGTTTCTCTGACTTTGTGAATGTTTATATCGGTGATCGGTGAGTTACACATGGCGTGAACATTACTTTTACTGAAACAAACGTTGTGGTTTCAGTCTATTTGTGTTGATTTACTACCATTAAATGATTAAATGATTAAATGATGTGTTGGTGGCTATGCCACAGGATTGTGTATGCGTCTAGTGTGGTACTACCACCGCTGGCTAATCTGCTAGACAGATGAAGAGAGAGCAAATTGTAAGTCTCTCCTGCCAGTACAAAGCCTCTACACCATCAAGACCTTTGCAGTGCCTCCCAGCGACAGCACACAGTAAACTAGGATTTAGCAATCCTAGGCTAAACTGTAAGGGATCTCGGAACAGCAAGGGTCCCAGAGATGCAGTGTGTAGGCCCACCGGTGTGTGGAAATGCCCTAGCACTCATCATCCTTGCCCCAGCAATGGGTTAAATTGCCGACTAGATCAGAGTCGTTAACCTTGGAAGGTAGCTGATCTAGGAGAAGGAAACTCTGATATAAAACCATGGATGGAATGGATTCATCAGCTGTGGCAAGCAACCGTTCTAGAGGAAGGCAACCTTGATAAAAAATCCCCGGTCCGACAGGTTGGAGGTTAAGCAAGAGGGTAATCTCCTCTTCTTGTAAAACAATATTGATTACGGAAACAAGGACAAGAAAGTGGAAAGCTCTAGTCCTTGCCCTATGTGCCTCCGGGCGCAACAAGGACTAGGTAGTAGGTAGTAAATGATTAAAAAAATACATTAAAAAAATCATTGTTTTGTGTTTGTTTCTCTGACTTTGTGAATGTTTTTATCGGCGATCGGTGAGTTACACATGGCGTGAACACTGCTTTCACTGAAACAAACGTTGTGGTTTCAGTCTATTTGTGTTGATTTTCTTCCATTAAATGATTAAAAAAATACATTTTAAAAATCATTGTTTTGTGTTTGTTTCTCTGACTTTGTGAATGTTTTTATCGGGGATCGGTGAGTTACACATGGCATGAAAATTACTTTCACTGAAACAAACATTGTGGTTTCAGTCTATTCGTGTAGATTAACTACCATTTAATGATTAAAAAAATACATTGAAAAATCATTGTTTTGTGTTTGTTTCTTTGACTTAGTGAACGTTTATTTCGACGATCGGTGAATTACACATGGCGTGAACAATACTTTCACTGAAACAAACGTTGTGGTTTCGGTCTATTTGTGTTGATTAACTTGATAACCATTAAATAAAAAAATAAATTGTGTTTGTTTCTTTGACTTTGTGAATGTCTTATCGGCGATGTGTGAGTTACACATGGCGTACATGAATAATACTTTGACTGAAAAACAAACATCATGTCATTCAAACCTTACTCAGATTAAATAGACATTATGTCGGAGGTCCCTCAAGTTAATGCAAAAAAACATGCTTGCCATAAGCCTTGTGCTCGTCTTATTGATGCTCGTCTTAACAAAGTTTTACTGTATAAGACTGTGATATTTTTCTACAAGAATCCTTTTAAACACACTTCTGAGTGATTTGCTGTCTGGTTATTTCTGTATGCCAGTTTCTGTTTCAGAGTGACCCTTTCTCCATTAATAACCTCTGCAGAGTGACCTCTTCAGCAAACACCTCTGCAGAGTGACCCTCTCTTCAGCAATAACCTCTGCAGAATGACCCTCTCTTTAGCAATAACCTCTCCAGAGTGGCCCTCTCTTCAGCAACTACCTCTCCAGAGTCACCCTCTCTTCGGCAATTACCTCTACAGAGTGACCCTCTCTTAAACAACAACCTCTCCAGAGTTACCCTCTCAGCAATAACCTCTGCAGGGTGACCCTCTATTCAGCAATAACCTCTGCAGGGTGACCCTCTCTTCAGCAATAACCTCCGCAGAATGACCCTCTCTCTCTTCAGCAACAACCTCTGCAGAGTGGCCCTCTCTTCAGCATCAACCTATCCAGAGTGACCCTCTCTCTCTTCAGCAATAATCTCTGCAGAGTTACCCACTCTTCGTCTATTACCTCTCCAGAGTTACCCACTCTTCAGCAATTACCTCTCCAGAGTGACCCTCTCTTCATCAACAACCTCTCCAGAGTGACCCTCACTTCAGCAATAAACATATGGTGCTGTGAACTTATCCTTTTTGTCTTCGCGTCCTATCTGCTTATTTGTCTCCCTCCTCAAATTGTGATGTAAAGAAAAGTAATTGTAATAATATAGTTTATAGCTTCGCTACATGCAAGCCCCTTCGTCATCTTTGATTTAATGTAAAGTTATTTATTTTATTAGTGTTGTCTTTTTAAACTGTCAGTCAATTAGGCTTGATATGCAGATTTGATGTTAATGTCAACTTGTAAAAATAATCATTCAATATTACCCCTACCCTTTATGGCTAAATATGAAATTCAAAGTTAGCAATGTCGCTGTAACTGTGTAGCTTTGGGTTGTTTTTGCGCTTCAGTATTTATTTATTTATGTCTGTCTTTTGTTTTTGTCATAAAATAGAAAACAAAAATATACATAGCTTTTGTGTGCTTTGCAGTTTCCTTTGAATGTCATTGTCTATGCCTGATCTAATTCACTTATATTGTATATGGCTACCATTTTACATCTTTTGAGAATTAATTGCTTCTTGAAAGTTTTGATGTCATGGAATGAATAAAGTGTGAAAATGCACCTCTTGATTAGTGTACTTAGACGTTGCGCAGTGATTACAGCTAGTCATCAGTTAGTTGCATTCAGTGCACTACAATCTAGGTCACCTTATGTCTTGTCACAATGGTCGCCTCCATACAATCTAGGTCACCTTGTGTCTGGTCACAATGATGCCTCCATACAATCTAGGTCACTTTGTGTCAAGTCACAATGATCATCTGCATACAATCTATGTCATCTTGTGTCAGGTCACAATGATCATCTCCATACAATCTAGGTCATCTTATGTCAGGTCACAATGATCATCTCCATACAATAAAGGACATCTTGTGTCAGGTCAGGTCACCTTGCATGGACACTCAGTTAGAACAGCTGAGAAACATGTTCAAATGTAATCAATAGTTTTAACAAAGAATGAGTGCAAGACTGGAAAGAACTGATAAAAAGGATTTTAATGGTAAAGTTCAATTTTGAACCCTGAGCCATGAAATTTCAGACGAGTCTATTTGGGCGGGTAACCTGTGATTTATTCAATAGTCATTATTTAAAGATATGCTACTTACTACTGTGTGTAATTTATCGATGTACAGTTTATCAGCGAATGGGTTAAACTTTAAAAGTGCAGTCACGGCTCAATGCTCGAAATCGAACTATAATTGTATACATAAGTGTTGTTTGAGAAATTAATATTTGCTAAATGCCTCATCTTTTGTGTTTTATTTCTTTTGCCATATTAGTATTTTATTGATCTTATTTACTTGGAGGACAGGGATATACAATCATATTGCCTGTTACGGACCAATAGTTTAACTTGGTGTGATCTGTTTGAAATTTATGAGCATAATATTAGCTTTTACAAAAATAATTTGGTAATCAGGAATGCTTGTTGGTAAAGTGTCTTGTCTTCGAAAACCTTTTGTCTTGTTGGTAAATCATAATTACTTTTGACTATTGTAATCGAAGTTAAAATTAAATTATTATACTCTATGTATCATTCCTAAGTTCAATATTAGCACAATGATATTCAGAAAGGTTACAGTTTTTCCAATGCACCTGGGCCGGTATTTATAAAGCATCTTAAGTAAAAACTTAAATATTTTGACTTAAGTTAAAATATTGAGCTGCCCATATTTCACAAGAAATGAAAAATAACCCATGGTTTCTTTATGACTATAATTGTAGCTTTTTACATAATGCTTCTAAACAATGTAAGTTATTGTTAATATTACTTTTCCTGTTTAGCTAAGAAAATTCAAAGTTTTCACTTAAGATGCTTTATAAATACCGGCCCAGGCCAGTATGTAGGCCTATTATTACATCAAATACACCACTGTGATTTAAGTTATTCACATTTACAGTTTCTGAAAATCTGAAACTGTGAAACTATTGGTCCAACCAAGCATCAGGCCAGCATGTGTGCATTTAAGTATGTACACCACTGTGGTTTAAGTGCTTCACATGAGTTTCTGAAATTGCTTGTTCATGTCCAACACCAGGCCAGCATGTGTGCATTTAAGTATGTACACCACTGTGGTTTGAGTGTTCACATGAGTTTCTGAAATTGCTTGTCCATGCCCAACACCAGGCCAGCATGTGTGCATTTAAGTATGTACACCACTGTGGTTTAAGTGCTTCACATGAGTTTCTGAAATTGCTTGTTCATGTCCAACCAAGCATCAGGCCAGCATGTGTGCATTTCAGTATGTACACCACTGTGGTTTAAGTGCTTCACATGAGTTTCTGAAATTGCTTGTCCATGCCCAACACCAGGCCAGCATGTGTGCATTTCAGTATGTACACCACTGTGGTTTAAGTGTAGGTTGAAGCTTTAAGAATTTTATGTAACAAACTTTACCCTTTTTTGCTATAAATATATGATTAAAAAATTTGTTTAGATACACTTTAAAATGTTTGATTATGTACATACAAAACAAATAGTTTTCTGTGGCGAGACGGTTTACTGGCCAGTATTGCTAATTATTAGCTGTTTTGCTAATAAATTTGAATCCTATCCCACCATATTAAACTATTTGTACGTACAAAAGCGATAAGATTTGATATCCTTATTCTCAATTAAATAAGATTAATAACACAAATATGGAAGAAGTCATAATATATGAAAAACACTGCATTTAATAACCATGGAATGTGCTTACGTTGTACATAATTACCTGTATAATTGCTTCAAAATCTTTTTTTGCCATTTACCTTTCCATTCTTTCATGTCGATTACACAAATTAAATTCCCTTTTACCCATAAATATATCCATTTCTACAAGTGTGATGTTTCCATGGTCACATACATGTTTTACTTATAGTATCAAATTAAAGAGCATATAGGTGAAAATGCAGTTTATTGACATTTTCCATATTTCAAACCCAAACAAATTCAGTGCTTTCAGCACTTTGATTCTGTATGGTTCATGTACTTGCAATACAGTAATAGGAGATGTTAAGGTCTTTAGAACCTCAAGCTCAATACTGCACAACGTCTTAAGACAATACTGATTAAATATAGAGTGCATGTGCATACTCTGTTGAACTGTTTATGTGTATTAGATGTACATGTATTGGTATTTGTTAATCATATGGAACTTCTGAAACTTATTTCAAAATTTCAAAAGATAATACTTATAATACTGGAATGTGACAACAGCATGCAGCTGACAACAGCAATGCACACAAAAGCATACCAAACTAAGACATGAAAATTAAATTTTAAATAATTCAAAGATAGACCATGTCCCTCAGCTTTGTGGCTTTATGTATCTACCTTTCGAGCAGTAGGGTAAAGGTTTGAACCCTGGCAGGGCCCGGCTAGGGTTCTTTCTGATATTGCCAATGTTTAGCCACTAGCTTGATACATAAATAGGGTAATTCTATGATGCAATTCCTAGATCTGGTGACTGGCATTGAAGTTTACTGGTAATAAGTTAAATTGGCTGGATGTTTAAATCGAGTTGACACTTTAAATAAAACACTTCTACATTAAAGTAAGGTTGACCTTTTGGACTTCTCATTTCTTTTGTATCATCGGACATACATTTCATTTCTTTAAATTCCCATGCTTCCTCTATCATCTACAAATATTTGACATCTGCTAAAATTCCTCTTTTTTATCTGATGATGTATTTTATTTCTATTTGACCACTGATAATGCAATTCTTCTTGCATTGCATGAAGACAGCTATGTTAGAGCTATTGCATGGATCCTTTAAAATTTGTAAACAGTTAACTGATGGAAATCTTCTCAAAATCCATTCTCGCATTTAATAAACTGGTAGAGTATGTGGTCTGTTGATAGAATTTGACATAAGCAAATCCTTTCCGTCTATCATTTTAAATAGGCGTGTCTTTTCTTCAAACATTAATGTTTTGTTGACTGTAAAGGATGAAACTTTTGCTGGATAAATTTTTACAAGATTGTTACTTTTACTAAATATACCCTGATGAGGGCACCTGTGTCCCATAGACAAATTTCTAGATTTATACTTTAGTACTGATACAATTATACCTATGAAAGGGGAATGAAACAGCTACATAGCATTGATATATTGAACGGGTGATGACTGAATAAAGGTGCTCTTTACATAGGCAGCAAGTCTTTGGATTAATGTTATAATTGTCAGGAAATAATGGTTGCTCACATTTAATTATAAACTTTCACTCTTTGATAAAGTACAGGTGATAATAAAGTCTATGCAGTAGTAGTAGTAGTATGGTATGCACCCGCTGTAGAAAAGATCAAGAAATAAGACCTGATAATTTTCTTCATCTAAATACATGTAAAAAATGTCTCACTCAGAACGAGTAAAAATGTCTCACTCAGAACGATTAATATGATATTTGCAACACAACTCAAACAAAGTGATGAATATTGAATATATGTCATTTAATATTTTCGTTCGGCTATTAAACATCCAAAATAGATACATACAGACTTTCTATAATTATGTATTTTAATTTGCATAACACATTCAAGTTTCTCTGTACTGGTGACATAAAGTACAAGGTGTGACATATGTAAATTATACAACCATTGTGAATTCTGTTCCCACAAATTGTGGACTTTAGAATCTACTGATGCACCTGTCAGCCTGTCTGTTGATCTGTTGCAAAATGTTGAAACAAAAAATATTTTTTGGTCCACTAATTCAACCATGGTAACACTATCAATCATTCAAACATAATTATGGTCCCTGAATGACTTAGCTATTTTGTTATAATGGACAAGGGTTCGACTGTGGCATAAGTGTTTACTGATTGCAGTGTTTTTTATTTGAAAATTAAAACCGCAAGGACCTAATCTATTTGCACATTGCCAATTTGGACCAAAAAATATTTTATGCCACCATTTTATGCCACCGTCTTTGTTGAGAGGGTATATTGCTTAGCTCATGCTGGTCAGGAACCGTCTGTATGAAGATCCAATGGCTAGTTATTGTATGGAAACCATAGATTTGGTCTACAGATAGACAGACAGGTAGACTTCCCATGGAGGAATCAAAGAATATCTTAAAAACTAGGCGAGCAAAATTGTTGGGATTTTCTAAAATGATTATTGTTTATTATATACCTTGTACAGGAAAATCCAACGCTAGTGAATCACCTTGAATGTGATTAACTTTCATAAGTTTAAATCTATTAGTACAGGATCAGCCAAAAGATCATGTTAAACACATCATTTGTGCAACTGTGTTTATTGCAGATGTTTTAAAATAACTATTTTCATAGTCACTGTGTATAAACTAGTCAATTTCCAGCAATTTCAATAATGAGTACACATTGAATTATATACTGTAAAATCATTTAATATCGATGGGACGAAATTTTGTGGTTTTGGTAAAAAAGACCATTTCGATGGGACGTAATTTCATGGAATATGCATTTCAGTTGATAAATACAAGGGTTCAACTCAGTTTTCAATGGGATTTGATTTCGTGGTTGAGGTGATTGGATTTTACGTGTTCATTCAATTGCAATAAATGATACAAGTTGCATTTTATAGTAACCCAATAAATCATACAGTGATTTGGTTTATACACGTGGTAGTTTGGGAAGGAATTTTCATAAATCCTATATTTTTTTACCCTTTGAAACTAAATTGTGCTCTTGGAGATAGTGACAACATATTGGGGTGTATAAACTGATATTGATATAACATGGATTTCATGGAGCATTACATTCAATGTGTAAAGAGGAACATGTTTTATTATCGGATTAGGGCAAAAAATGCACCTACATGTATTTACTATTAATTTACTGTATTAAATAAGTATAGCAACATGTTACATTCAGTAGCCTATGTGGCTCAGTGGATATGGCTGTTGACTTGAACTGTTTTATTTTTTATACAGTCCTTTCAAAGTTAAAAGAGAATGGTTAGTTAACTTCGAGTTGTCTGTCAGGTAAACTATGTATGTTTATCTACCGGTATGTGCTAGGTTTAACTGTGTGTACCTGAGTTCACGGTAGTCCCGGCTATTCGTTTGAATGTTCCCTCATTAGTATTATAACTCTAACGCAAAAGTCTGCGATGTCAATATAAACAGAAATCACTAACCATTACGTCGATTTAGGGTGAGCAGAAGTTTGTTTTATCCCTTTAAACATTTTTTCCAAATCGGCCAATAATTATTACGTCTTGGCTTAATGGAATAGATGATAGACTGCCAATCTTGTGGTCCGAGTTCAATCCTTCGCCTTTTAACTTTTTCCTTATATTTTTCATTAAAGCACATTCTTTTTATTATGGTAGTCATAATTTTATTGTGACCTCGCACATGGCATGTTAATTAATTGTACATAGTCAGTATTGTTCACAGACGGGATGTTAAATAATGTTTTATTCAATAAGTTTTTGACAAGGCTGTGTGTCGTTGTCACTTTAGTCTTGTTTGATATGTTCATGTTATCAAATGTATAAGTATAAGTATTTCATTGATGTGCAAGTAAAACTTTAAAATAGTGATACTTAAACATTACACACACGATTGGTGACCTTTCACTTAATGTTCGATCGGAAAATATAAAAAATATACGCATTTAAGGTTCAAATTCGAGTCTGCATTGTCTCAAATAATTAATATTTTCCATCGCTGAACCACTGAGCTATTTTATCAGACGAAATGGATGATCACTTTTATTCACCAAGTTAATTTAAATTACGGTACGCGTTTACAACATAATCCCTTGTTCAATATTTTAATGTTTTTATTCCTGATTTACCTGATTATTTTAAGGCACAGGTCCCAGTATCGCCTTAGAATTATACTTACTGAATTGACTATAGTCTGTCAGTGATAATGCTATCCTTTGTTTACAAACGAAGATGGAAATAAATGCATTTTTAATGTCCATTTTTTGTACAATGTTGCACATAATATCTTAAAATGCATGTACTCATTCAATCTGCACTAAAGGGGCCAGCATAATAGAACTTTGTTTGAAAACAGGCTAGAGTTATGGTCGTTGGTGTATTTGATCTTTGAACTTGAATGTAATCAGGAAATTGTTCGATACATTATCCAGTTATAACAAAGTAATACTGGCAACAACCAGATGACAATTGTTATTTTAGCAATGAATGGGCATTCAAATTCTAATCAATCCTACCAAGAGATGTTGAATAGCAATGCTAAATACCTATCAAAATTTACCTGAACTCTTCCGTTATTTCGATGACACAACAAGAAATATTATTCCATTGTTGACCTACCGAGTGATGATATTTGCAAGTGCATACTAAACACAATTTACATGATGACTATTATATGGGTATTAACACATTCAACTTAAAGGCCTTGCTAATACACAGGTTGCCCTTGTGCAGTGGGGGAGGGGGGCGGGGAAGGGGGGGAAGGGGGGTATGGGTGGGGGTGGTGGTGGTGTTGTTTTGTTTTTCATGTGTAGTTAGTTAGTTAGTTAGTTAGATAGTTAGTTAGATATGTATCCATCTTGTCTGTACAGCTGTTTTAAGTGTGTTATTTTTCTTCTGTATTTTCAGGTTTGAAGAGACGAGGAGTGCAGATGTTCAGTTTCAAGAATTCATTCACAGACGGCTTCAATTTCCTGTGTGCATGGTTCCCGGGTGGTAGATTAAATGGGAGAGCCCATGTTATTGGGCAAAAGACCATATCGAGGGCTCAGCGCAAAACTATGGTATGTGCCTATATAAATTGAGGTAGTTACCATAGTTTTGCACTGAACCCTCGATATGCACTAAGGGTGCCTCTAACAGTGTGTGTATGGTGCTCTTAGGATGTGTCCATAGGGATGTCTCTTTTAGGGAATACTGTAAAATCATTAATTTTTGTGGGGATTAAATTTTGTGGATTTCGTTGTTCACCACAAAATTAAATCCCATAAACAATAATTTTGACCCTTGTAATTATTACCTGAATTTCAAAACCCACAAATTAACTTCCCATCAAAATTAAATGATTTTACAGTATAATATGCATGTTGTATCTATCACTGTGAGCTCGCTAGCTTAGATTGAGAAGGTCTTAAGTACAAAATCAATATTTTGAAGAAAAAAAACACGAAAAAACTGTCTGCAATTTACTCTTTAATTTTGGAAAACAAGCTTTTACAACTTCATTTTGGTTTGCATGACAAGTTCCAATTTTCATCACAATAAGCTCATAAGAAGCGCCTTATGATGAAGATTTTAAATATATATCAGTGTTATAAGTTCTAAGTTGTAGTTATAACCTTCTCATTCTAAGCCAGGGAGGTGTAGCACAAAGGTTTACTTTACTGGATGTATCTCTTATGTATCACACGTTATGCTGACAGCTACTGTAAAATCTTTGATTTTTGTGGGGGATTAAATTTCATGGATTTCTTGGTTCACCTTTCGCCACTAATTCAAATCAAACACTAATTTTGGCTGTTAATGTATCCATTACCTGAAATGCAAAATCCACAAAATTATCTTTTTACCAAAACATCGAAATTTTGTCTCATCGAAATTAATGATTTTACAGTATTTTGAAAATTTGTGATGTCATAGATATGTTTACAGTAAGCCATGGTGAATGAACAGTTGAAGAATTGTTCATGAACCAATTGATGAACTGTTCATGTACAAAAGTTCATGAACCATGTTCAAGAATTGTTCATGAATGGTTCTTGAACATGGTGAAGTGTTCATAATTTCATGAATAATATTCCCTGAATAAGTTGTACCATACACGATGAACCTAGAATAGTTGTCCCTAACATGGAATGTAATACACAGGATGTTTTTAAAAGGTAGATCTCTTACAGGGGATGAGATTCACCTTGCTGATACATCCTGTGTACTGTATTTCATGTTAGAGACACCCATTCTAGGCACAGGTGGCAGTATCAGTGTTTTGTCCGCAAACGACTAAATAAATAATAATAAAAAAAATCTGTACTGAGCTAATATACTATCAAGGTATAAAGCGTCCTATATGTCTATATGCCAAAGATTGTGGAACATTACATCTCGTTGTTTCAACATAAAATACGGGCGCTGAAGAAAAATCGCTATACAAGTCATTCAAATAAACTATAAGATATTCATTCCTACCGAAAATCTCGTTCAATTGTATCTTATAACTGCGAAACAGCAAAACAGTGTTACTTTCGTTATTGAACTTCGCTCAAGGTCATTTTATTTATGCACTGGTTACCTATGCGATGTTCCACAATCTTTGGACATAGACATATACTACGCTTTATACCTTGATAGTGTACATGGAGTTAGATAGACAATCGATATACTAGTACATGTATATACGGTCCATGTAGTGTATTAGCTCAGTGACGGATTTTTAGCTCACCTGACCACAATGTGGTCATGGTGAGGTTTTGTCATACCGAGATGTCCGTCGTCCGTCGTGCGTCGTGCGGCGTGCGTCGTGCGTTGTGCGTCGTGCGTCCGTCAACAATTTCTTCAAACGACTTCTCCTCCTAAACCGCTCGGCCAAATTTTATAAAACTTAACAGGAATGTTCCTTGGGTGGACCTCTACCAAAGTTGTTAAAAAAATTCCAGTCCGTCGCATAACTAGGTCACACAGGCTAAAAATAGATTTTCAAAAAGGAAACTTCAAAAATCTTCTTCTCTGAAACCGTAAGGCCTAGAGCTTTCATATTTGGTATGTAGCATCACCTTGGGGTCCTCTACAAAGATTGTTCAAATTATGTCCCTTGGGTCAAAATTGGCCCCACCCCAGGGGCCCTTAGTTTTACATAGAGTTTCATGGGGAAATCCTTAAAAAATCTTCTTCTCCGAAACGGCTTGGTCCAGGGCTTTCATATTTGGTATATAGAATCAGCTAGAGGTTCTCTACAAAGATTGTTAAAATTATTCCCCTCGGGTCAAAATTGGCCCCGCCCCGGGGGCCTTAGTTTTACATAGAGTTATATAGGGAAAACCTTAAAAAATCTTCTTCTCCGAAACTGCTTGGCCCAGGGCTTTCATATTTGGTATGTAGACTCAGCTAGAGGTCCTCTACAAAGATTGTTCAAATTATGTCCCTGGGGTCAAAATTGGCCCGCCCCGGGGGCCCTTAGTTTTACATAGAGTTATATAGGGGAAACCTTAAAAAATCTTCTCCGTAACCGCTTTGCCCAGGGCTTTCATACGTGGTATGTAGACTCAGCTAGTGGTCCTTTACAAAGATTGTTGAAATTATGTCCCTGGAGTCAAAATTGGCCCCGCCCCGGGGGGGCCCTTAGTTTTACATAGAGTTATATAGGGAAAACCTTAAAAAATCTTCTTCTCCGAAACCGATTGGCCCAGGGCTTTCATATTTGGTATGTAGACTCAGCTAGAGGTCCTCTACAAAGATTGTTCAAACTATTCCCCTCGGGTCAAAATTGGCCCCACCCTGGGGGTCACCATTTTACTTAGACTTATATAGGGAAAACATATAAAAATCTTCTTGTCTAAAACTACAATGCCTAAGACCTTTGATGTTTGGTATGTAGCATCATCTAGTGGTCCCCTACCAAGATTGTGCAAATTATGCCCCTGGGGTCAAAATTGGCCCAGCCCTGGGGTCACCGTTTTACATAGACTTATATAGGGAAAACCAATAAAAATCTTCTTGTCTAAAACTACACTGCATAGAGCTTTGATATTTGGTATGTAGCATCATCTAGAGGTCCTCTACCAAGATTTTTCAAATTATGCCCCTGGGGTCAAAATTGGCCCCACTCGGCGTCACCGTTTTACATAGACTTATATAGGGAAAACATATTAATATCTTCTTGCCTAAAACTACACTGCCTAGAGTTTTGATAATTGGTATGTAGCATCATCTTATGGTTTTCTACCAAGATGTTCAAATTATTCCTTTGGGTGAAAATTGTGCAGGGTTTATTATCAGGTGAGCGATATTGGGCCATCATGGCCCTCTTGTTTCTTTTTCTTTTCCAAACACTGATACTGCCACCTATGATTCTAGGTCCATCGTGTAAGCTACAACTTATTCAGAGAAATATCATGTGAAGTCAGACTGTGTGATACATCCCCTGTAAGAGATTCACCTTTTAGATTTAACCTGTGATAGTGACACAACATGTGAGCTATATTATGTATAAGAGACAAACCTGTGGACACATCCAATGGGATCCATACTCCCCTAGTAAGAGTCACACTCTGTGACCCATGGTCTCAAGTATCAGCTAACTTCCACCGTAATGACATCTGATCTGAAACGGTGAGATTTTGTGATCATTCTTTGTCCGCATGCCGTAAGATGCGACTTAAAAGAGGCTATTTTAACTTTGGTACTAGAATGTTTTAGGCCAAAATGAAACAGTCTGGTACAAGAAGTTAAAATAGCTGGGATTTTTATCGAGATTTTTTATCGGAATTTTTATCGGGATTTTCGTGTTCTTTTGTCGGGATTTATGTGTTCTTTTGTCGGAGCTTCTGTGATATGGAAATTTACCAACTATTTATCAAGTGCAGCACTTCGGTCATTTCCATGGAAATGTAGTTTGCTGTGTAAGTACATTAAATTATACACATTTAATTATCTGTATTTGAGGGGCTTTAACTTCAATCCTGTTACAGGGTGTGCAAAATAGATTTACTAACTGATTACCGTTGTCATCAGCATTAAAAGCAAGAAAAGATTGAGTTACATAGTCTAGTGTGAGGCCCTGACCCACTATGGCTGCTATCATTGTTGGATTGTATATAATAATAATAATGATAGTGATGATAATGATGATAATAATAATAACCTTATGCAAAGTCAGCTCTTCATATCTTTAATTAATACCCTTATGTCTTGTTGTTTTAGGTGATGAACCTCACTTTGATGGACACATGAAGACTATAGTAATTCAGCATGGGTAAGACAATTTTATTCCTTATAGTGAAGTTACTCAATCCGTCAAAAATTAAAAAGAAAGGGTAATCCTAAGAATATTGTTTGTTTGCCCTAACCTGTCCAAACGATGCGTTTTCAAAGCTGCTCAGTGTAGAATGGAATTTTCAATTAGTATATATTGAAATCACACGATATTAGTATTTCCTGTTCAGACAAACTAAAACAATTAAGCTGCATTATTATTTTTGTAACTCCTGTAAAACATACATTATCTCATTTCTATAAAGTGTGATGTTTCCATAGTAACAAATTTATGCTACTTAGTATCCAAGTAAAGAGCATTTGGTTGAGAAATGCAAATGATTCACATTTTCAATATTTCCAACCCAAACAAATTTAGTGCCTTCAGCACTTTGATACTTCTTCTGTCAATTACCAAATAATGTTATATAAAAAGTTTGAACCAGTTGTCACTGATTTATTCTAGGCCTGAAAGTGTGTACTGTAAAATCATTAATTTTCATTATGGATTAAATTTCGTTTGTTTGTGGTTCAACTTTAACCTCGAAATCAAATCTCAAAGAACACTAATTTTGGCCCTTGTATTTATTATCTGAAATGCAAAATCCACAAAGGTCCCTTTTACCAAAACCTCGAAATTTTGTCTAGGACTGGAACAATTTCAAATCAAATCGGTTAATCGGCCGCCATTTTGAAAATGGTGATTCCTTTTTGGCGACCATATCAAAGTACTTTCAACAGCTGAACTTTTTTACTTTATTTTATTACTATGTTAAATAAGATCACAAGCAGATTGATGTATCATAGATTATCCCTGCACATCAAGCTTTTGTACCTGTTGTGTGTCAATAACTACATTTTTCTAGTTTGAAGTGTCTAAAGTATAAATTATACATTCAGTAGTGCACATTTTATTGACATTCTAGGATGTTCATTGTTTAGAACGATGAGCGGTTTTGCAAAATTGGAACCGATTACACCTTGTAATCAAATCGTGTCCGATTAACCGAGTAATCGTCCCGGTCCTAATTTTGTCCCATCGAAATGAAATGATTTTACAGTATAAGGGAATAGGCTGAAAACAATTAAGAACCAAGAGGGGAATTTGATGTGTAGGTAGCTTTGGGGCAAATAAACAATTTTTTAGGATGGGTCAAGGTTTTCTGGATTTAAATAATTAAGGACCTCTATAAAATGCTTATATAATTCTACTTATAATACCGCAATATAGTGACCATACATTACAACATACATTTGAATATACAGTATAACTTCTATAGTGACTGTACTTTGAATCCCTTTTTTGTGACCATTAGGTACAACCACTCTATAATGATCATACGGAACAATACCTATATAGAGTCGGCACAGCACAGCCCATACATGATGATCATGCATAGACCCTCCATTATGTACATCCTCAGTATTTCAACCTACCAAGATTACCTATATAAAGTGAACATATATTTCAACCTCTACAAAGCGACCATGGTGTAGTTTTTCAATGTAATGACCAAACTATTAAACCTCTATATTAAGACCATAGTTTTATACAATGAGCCTCTGTTTTGAACACTCAGTGGGACCTCTATGAATTGACAATACAGTACAAGCTCTAATAAATTGGCCATACAGTACATACTCCATATAGTGACCATACAGTGCAACCTCTACATAGTGACCAAACTGTTAAACCTCTATATTTAGACCATAGTTTTTACAATGAGCCTGTTTTGAACATTGAGTGGGACCTCTATAAATTGACCATACAGTACAACCTCCATATAGTGACCATACAGTACCACCTCCATATAGTGACCATGAATTACATGTTCTATATAGTGACCATAAAATACAACCTCCATATAGTGACCATGAATTACATACTATATATAGTCTGCACACTTTAATTAATTGTATTTTGCTTTTAATGCAGATGTCAAGAGAGGCAGGCATTTAATGAGGACATATCAAGAGAGGCAGGCATTATATGAGGACATATCAAGAGATGCACACATTTTATGAGGACATATCAAGAGATGCACACATTATATGAGGACATATCAAGAGATGCACACATTTTATGAGGACATATCAAGAGATGCACACATTTTATGAGGACATATCAAGAGATGCACACATTTTATGATGACATATCAAGAAATGCACACATTATATGAGGACATATCAAGAGATGCACACATTTTATGAGGACATATCAAGAGATGCACACATTTTATGATGACATATCAAGAGATGCACACATTTTATGATGACATATCAAGAGATGCACACATTTTATGATGACATGTCAAGAGATGCACACATTTGATGAGGACATATCAAGTGAGGCATGCATTTTATGAGGACATATCAAGAGAGACAGGCATTATATGAGGACATATCAAGTGAGGCATGCATTATATGAGGACATATCAAGAGAGGCACACGTTTTATGATGACATATCAAGAAATGCACACATTTTATGATGACATATCAAGTGAGGCATGCATTATATGAGGACATATCAAGAGAGGCACACATTATATAAGGACATATCAAGAGAGGCATGCATTTTATGACATATCTAGAGATGCACACATTTTATGAGGACATATCAAGTGAGGCATGCATTATATAAGGACATATCAAGCGATGCAGGCATTATATGAGGACATATCAAGAGATGCACACATTTTATGAGGACATATCAAGTGAGGCATGCATTATATGAGGACATATCAAGCGATGCAGGCATTATATGAGGGCATATCAAGTGAGACAGGCATTATTTCAGACACACGTCAAGTGAGACAGGCATTATTTCAGGCACACATCAAGTTGGGCAGGCATTATTTCAGGTACACATCAAGTGAGACAGGCATATTTTAAGATATTTTAACATATCTATAACATATTTTAAAAGCTGCTTATTATAAAAACAGATAACACTTTAAGACTTTTAATAATTATGTTAACTAAGTACTAAGACTAAAATCAAATTATGTGATATACATGTAAAGCAAAATATAGGATTAACTTATTTGTAATTGATTTATCTAAATTAATAAAATAAAAATTTAAACTTAAAACAGTTTAAGCACTGAGATTTTTCAAATGGTGGAGAAGGGATGGCTATAAGGGGAGGTTGGAGGCCATAATTTAAAACATGTTTTGCAAATAATGCAAATGTTATACAGAATGAAAGCCATGCTTAAATCATGGATAATAAAGTAATATTGTTGGTCTAAAAAGTGAGGTTGCATATTAAGTTCAAACTGTTAATAGACATATAAGTACTAAGTTGCATTAAGTGCACAATTTTAAGAACACCCTACAACTCAAACATCTGATATGGCTGGTCTTAAAGCGAGGTTTTCAAAAGTTAAAAGGAGTTATTTAGAATACTGGTTGATATGTAGTTTGCCTGTGTGGTTCCCGGGAAGTAGAATTGGACCTCTGTCTTACTCCCTGCATGGCATGTCATAAGAGGCGACTAATGGGAGACTATTTTAACTTTAGTACCTGAATGTTTTATTTTGGCATAAAACTATCTCGTACCAGTCTGGTACTAAAGTTAAAATTGCTGTGACTTGTTATTTAGGTATGCAAGTAATGTTACATACCTATATAAAGTGCTGTGTATTAATGTCTAAATTGTCTTAGCTTTATTGTGAGTATTTTAAAAATACAATACAACCTTTTGATAGTGACCATATAATACAACCTGTACATAGTGGCCATACAATACAACCTCTACATAGTGACCATACAATACAATCTCTACATAGAGGCCATACAATACAACCTCTAGATAGTGACCATATAAAGGTCAAATTGGTTTGCGACATGCATATAATTACTGAGTTTGACATACAAATGTCATTGTATGATAGGCAAATTGAAAAAGGAAACTTTAGGAAAAATAAATAATTGTATGAGTTTAGTTGAAGTTATTTAGAATAGTAGTTGATATGAGCTTTTCTCTGTGTGGTTCCCGGGGGTAGAATTAGACCTCTGTATTCTCCCTTGCATGTTGTAAGGGGCAACTAAATGGGAGACTATTTTAACTTTAGCACTGAGTGTTTTATTTTGGCATAAAACTATCTTGCACCAATAAGGTACTAAAGTTAAAATAGCCCTGACTTTTTTATTTAGATATGTAAATGATGTCATTTGACATTCTTTGTATATTGTGTTGATGTCACAGACATATTATTACCTATATAAAATGATGTTTATTAGCAAAATCAAGTAAAAATGTCTGGAATTGTCTTACTTATGTTGCAAATATTAAATATCAGTTGATTTAGTATAAACTATAACCTATTTTCCTATAACCTATTATAAAGCTTCTTGAAATAGATTACACTTTAAGACTTTGAATAATAATGTTTGGCTAAGGTCTATAACTAAAATCAAATTATGTATTACACATGTAAAGCATTATATAGGATTATCTTATTTTTGATTGATTTAGTGTTCTGTCATTAATATGAATTGATAAATTTCTAAAGTTTGAATTTTATTTAAAATGGTGGTGAAGGAATGGCTATAAGGGGAGGTTGGAGGCCATAATTTAAAACAGTTAACTTCTTCAAGTTTTATAGTGCAATGGTCACAAGCGAGGCTGTATATTTAGTGCAAATTTTTAAGACCAACCTTATTTATAACTTAAAATCAGTGACTTGACTGGTTTTAAAAGTGGGGTTGTTTGTGAAGTTGAAATTGTTAAATGACTTATACTCTAAAATCATTTAATTTCGTGGTTTGGGCTAAAATGACCATTTCGTCGGGACTTTAATTCATGGAATTTGCATTTCAGAAAAATTTTTTTTTGGTTAAATTACAATAATTAGCCTGATCGCCCATTTTGTAATTATTTTAGAAATGACCAAATAAAAAACAAAATGGCGGCAGAGGGAAACATTGAATTACCTGTTGAATGGTATTATTGTTTGTTGGGATTGGATTTCGTTGTTCAGGTCAACCACAAAATCCAGGAACTTATCATAAGTCTGTGTATAAACACTATGCCAGGGTCATTACTATGTGACTGTCATAAGATTCCTTCTTTTGCTCTTTAAGTAAAGTAACAAACACTATTAAACATTCACGACCCAGCAAACTGTACATTTGCACAGGGGAAATGTACAGGTTGTCAAGTTGTGAATGTATCAATAGGTTGTTGTCTTGTATATCTTATATTGCGTCCTAAACAACTACAAAATTGTAATAACATGGCTACATGATTCATTTTCACTACTTTTTAATCCAGTTTTTTCAACCTAATAATTGAACCCTATGCCTGGGTCAAGACTACGCGACTGTCATAAGATTCCATCTTTAGCTCTAGAAACCTAATAGCTGAACCCTAAGCCCGGGCCATGACTATGTGACTGTCATAAGATTCCATCTTTTGATTTTGAAGTTAAGTAACAAGCACTATTAAACATTCACGACCCAGCAAACTGTACATTTGCACAGGGGAAAATGTACAGGTTGTCTAGTTGTGAATGTATCGATAGGTTGTTGTCTTGTATATCTTATATTGCGTTCAAAACAACCTAAAAATTGTAAGAACACGGCCACATGATTCATTTCAACCTAATAATTGAACCCTATGCCTGGGTCAGGACTATGCGACTGTCATAAGATTCCATCTTCAGCTCTAGAAACCTAATAATTGAACCGTAAGCCCGGGCCATGACTACGCGACTGTCATAAGATTTCATCTTTAGGTCTTGAAACCTAATAATTGAATGCTATGCCTGGGCCATTACTAGGCAACTGTCATAAGAGTCCATTTTTTGCTATTGAAACCCAATGATATAAAATCATTTATTTTCGTGGGGATTTAATTTCGTGGATTTCGTGGTTAATCTTTAACCATGTATCTAATCTGGTTTCATGAAACTAACTTAGTATTGAGTATATGGTAAATGTATGGATGGTTTATATATAATTTTAATGGATTGACTTGTTTGTGATGATGATTAAATTATGTTGAAACGAATGTAAATGTTTAAATTATCTACATACTTCAATAATCAACATACTTTTAAAAAAAGAAACAACTCTTTACATAGACTACTTGAGTGTATCTGACTTTCGTCTGCATAGGCATTTGATGATTAATAACCTACACCCTTTTTATTATGACCATACTGAACAACCTCAACATGGCAACCACGCAATACAGTTGCTATTTGGTGACAATAAAGTACATCCTCTCTGTAAGTAACTATAGGCAAAATCAATATTCAGTGATTATTCCAATTCGTAAAGATCGATGTCAGTCAATAAAAAGATCATTAAGTTATGGTACCCAGAACTAATATTGTGTGTATTATTCTGTAGTTATCATTGCTGGATCATTATGTGTTGGTTATCCAATGTAATAAGGGCATTGTGTGATTAAGGTATACAAATTAAATGTATAAGGTGTTAAAAAAAATCAATATTGGTATTAGTTAAGAGGGAGTTGTTTGGAATGGTTGTTTATTTGAAGGTTTCCCCGTGTGGTTCCCGGCAAGTATGAATTAAGAACCTCTGTCTTTCTCCCTTGCATGTAACGTAAGAGGCGACTAAATGGGAGACTATTTAAACTTTGGTACTTGATTGTTTTATTTTGGCGTATAACAATCCGGTACTAAGGTTAAAATAGCCATGATGTTTTCAATATGGAAATGATGTCATTTGACATTCTTTGTATATTGTTTTGATATCTGCGACATTTTTAAGGCCACCCTTATAACTCAATCACGTTATAGAGCTGGTCTTAAAAAACGGAGCCAAGTGGACAATTGGAGTTATTCTTGAACTAAGAAATTAAGCGGTGGCACTGGCATATGGATTGAACCAAGGACCTCTCAATTCTAAAGTCTGCGCCCTTCCTATAAGCCTAACTGTTTCGGGGGATCAGTTGTCTAGAAGTTGGGCACAGACTGCGGGATCTAGAGGTCCCCGGTTTCTACTCATTCAATAGCCAGTAGATGTCAATAAGTTGTTGATATTGAGTCACTAAATAACTGTAAACCCTCTATTATAAGACTGGCCATATAACACCGTTAAGTTATAGAGTGCAATGGTCTTAAAAGCGAGGTGGTTTATTTTTTGAAAATTTTTAAGACCACCCTTATAACTTACTCAAGTTATACAGCTGATCTTAAAAACAAGGTTGAATATAAAGTGGAAATGGGTACAAGACGTTAATGAATGAGTCAAAAATAAAAGTGTGATGTATGATAGGCAAATTAGAAAGAGTAAATGAGAAATATAATATAGACTATAGTTTAGAGGCAGTTGATTAGTTTGGTGGGTGGGATATCAGGTTTTTAGCGTTTGGTTCATTGGACCTCTGCCTTACTCACTCGCATATTGTAGGAGGGACTCAATCGGAGGCTTTGCTACAAGGCTGTGTTAGGCCAAAATAATACAGCCTGACACTAAAGCTATATGAGCCGTGATTTTTAGGGGACTAAATCAGAGGCTTTGATACAAGGCTGTCTTAGGCCAAAATAATACAGCCTGACACTAAAGCTATATGAGCCGTGATTTTTTTAGGGGACTTAATCTGAGGCTTTGATACAAGGCTGTCTTAGGCCAAAATAATACAGCCTGACACTAAAGCTATCTGAGTCGTGATTTTTTTAGGGGACTTAATCTGAGGCTTTGATACAAGGCTGTCTTAGGCCAAAATAATACAGCCTGACACTAAAGCTATCTGAGCCGTGATTTTTTTAGGGGACTTAATCTGAGGCTTTGGTACAAGGCTGTGTTAGGCCAAAATAATACAGCCTGACACTAAAGCTATATGAGCCGTGATTTTTTTAGGGGACTTAATCTGAGGCTTTGATACAAGGCTGTCTTAGGCCAAAATAATACAGCCTGACACTAAAGCTATCTGAGTCGTGATTTTTTAGGGGACTTAATCTGAGGCTTTGATACAAGGCTGTGTTAGGCCAATATAATACAGCCTGACACTAAAGCTATCTGAGTCGTGATTTTTTTAGGGGACTTAATCTGAGGCTTTGATACAAGGCTGTGTTAGGCCAATATAATACAGCCTGACACTAAAGCTATAAGAGCTTTGATTTTTTTAGGGAACTTAATCTGAGGCTTTGATACAAGGCTGTCTTAGGCCAAAATAATACAGCCTGACACTAAAGCTATCTGAGTCGTGATTTTTTTAGGGGACTTAATCAGAGGCTTTGATACAAGGCTGTCTTCCGCCAATATAATACAGCCTGACACTAAAGCTATCTGAGACGTGATTTTTTTAGGGGACTTAATCTGAGGCTTTGGTACAAGGCTGTGTTAGGCCAAAATAATACAGCCTGAAACTAAAGCTATCTGAGACGTGATTTTTTAGGGGACTTAATCGGAGGCTTTGATACAAGGCTGTCTTAGGCCAAAATAATACAGCCTGACACTAAAGCTATCTGAGACGTGATTTTTTAGGGGACTTAATCTGAGGCTTTGGTACAAGGCTGTGTTAGGCCAAAATAATACAGCCTGACACTAAAGCTATAAGAGCTGTGATTTTTTTAGGGTCCTTAATCTGAGGCTTTGGTACAAGGCTGTGTTAGGCAAAAAGTAATAAAGCCTGACACTAAAGCTATATGAGCCGTGATTTTTTTAGGGGATTTAATCTGAGGCTTTGATACAAGGCTGTCTTAGGCCAAAATAATACAGCTTGACACTAAAGCTATCTGAGTCGTGATTTTTTAGGGGACTTAATCGGAGGCTTTGATACAAGGCTGTCTTAGGCAAAATAATACAGTCTGACACTAAAGCTATCGGAGCCGTGATTTTTTTAGGGGACTTAATCTGAGGCTTTGGTACAAGGCTGTCTTAGTCCAAAATAAAACAGTGGGGTACTAACATTAAAAGAGCCTTTTTTTTTCGGGAGACTTTTTTAACCTTGGTACCAGTCTGCATTAAGCCAAAATAAAACAGTCGGGTACTCACGTTAAAAGAGCCTTTTTTTCAGGAGACTTTTTAACCTTGGTACCAGTCTGTATAAGCCAAAATAAAACAGTCGGGTACTAACGTTAAAAGAGCCATTTTTTTCAGGAGACTTTTTTAACCTTGGTACCAGTCTGTATTAGGCCAAAATAAAACAGTCGGGTACTAACGTTAAAAGAGCCATTTTTTTCAGGAGACTTTTTTAACCTTGGTACCAGGCTGTATTAGGCCAAAATAAAACAGTCGGGTACTAACGTTAAAAGAGCCATGGTTTCTTTCTTGGGAGACATTTTTAACCTTGGTACCAGTGTGTATTAGGCCAAAATAAAACAGTCGGGTACTAACATTAAAAGAGCCTTTTTTTCAGGAGACTTTTTTAACCTTGGTACCAGTCTGTATTAGGCCAAAATTAAACAGTCGGGTACTAACGTGAAAAGACCCATGTTTTTTTCTCGGGAGACTTTTTTTAACCTTGGTACCAGAGTCTGACTATTAGGCCAAAATAAAACAATCGGGTACTAACGTTAAAAGAGCCATTTTTTCAGGACACTTTTTTAACCTTGGTACCAGTCTGTATTAGGCAAAAATAAAACAGTCGGGTACTAACGTTTTTTCTCTCCGAGGACTTTTCCTGTAACATATTTTAAATGCTGCTTAAATAGATGATTCTGTAGGACTTTGAACTATAACGAAAATAAAATTATGTACCGTAATATACATATCCAGCATATTATATGATTATCTTATTTTATAGTTTATTTAATTTTCAGTCAAGAATATGAATTAATAAATTTCTAAAGTTTGAATTGTTAATTTTAAGCAATGAGATTTTGAAATGGTGGGGAAGGAATTGCTATAAGGGGGAGGTTGGAGGCCATATTTTAAAACATTTTCTCTAAATTAATGCAAATTTTATACAGAATGAAAGTGGTGCTTTAATCAAGAAAATGAAGTAATTGAGTTGATCTTCAAAGAGAGGTTTTAAAAAGTTAAAAGGAGTTTTTAAGAATACTGGTTGATATGTTGTTTGCCCGTGTCGTTCCCGGAATCAGACCTCTGTCGTACTCACTGCATGGCATGTCGTAAGAGGCGACTAATGGGAGACTATTTTAACTTTAGTACCCGAGTGTTTTATTTTGGCATAAAACTATCTCGTACCAGTCAGGTACTAAAGTTAAAATTGCTGTGACTTGTTATTTAGGTATGCAAGTGATGTTACATACCTATATAAAGTGCTGTGTATAAATGTCTAAATTGTTTTAGTTTTATTGTGAGTATTTTAAAAATACAATACAACCTTTTGATAGTGACCATATAATACAACCTGTACATAGTGGCCATACAATACAACCTCTACATAGTGACCATACAATACAATCTCTACATAGTGGCCATACAATACAACCTCTAGATAGTGACCATACAATACAACCTCTACATAGTGACCATACAATACAACCTCTACATAGAGGCCATACAATACAACCTCTAGATAGTGACCATATTAAGGTTTAAGACATATTATTACTGATTTTACCATAAAAGTGACATTGTATGATATGCAAATTGAAAAAGGAAACTTTAGGAAAAATAAATAATTGTATGAGTTCAGTTGGAGTTAGAATGGTAGTTGATATGAGCTTTTCTCCGTGTGGTTCCCGGGGAGTAGAATTAGACCTCTATTCTCCCTTGCATGTTGTAAGAGGCAACTAAACGGGAGACTATTTTAACTTTAGCACCAAGTGTTTTATTTTGGCATAAAACTATCTTGTACCAGTCAGGTACTAAAGTTAAAATAGCCCTGACTTTTTATTAAGATATGTAAATGATGTCATTTGACATTCTTTGTATATTGTGTTGATGTCACAGACATTTAATACCTAATATAAAATGCTGTTTATTAGCAAAATCAAGTAAAAATGTCTGAATTGTCTTACTTATGTTATAAATATTAAATAACTGTTGATTTTGTATAAACTATAACTTATTTTCCTATAACCTATTATAAAGCAACTTAAAAAGATAACATTTTAAGACTTTTGATAATAATGTTTGACTGAGGTCTATAAGTAAAATAAAATAATACATTACAAATGTAAAGCGTTATATTGGATTATCTTATTTTTAATTGATTTAATGTTCTGTCATTAATATGAATTGATAAATTTCTAAAGTTTGAATTTTATTTAAGCACTTAGATTTTAAAATGGTGGTGAAGGTATGGCTATAAGGGGAGGTCGGACGCCATAATTTAAAACAGTTAACTTATTCAAGTTTTAGAGTGCAATGGTCTTGTTGCGACTTGTCTTGCGAGGTTGTATATTTAGTGCATATTTTTAAGACCAACCTTATAACTTAAAATCAGTGACATGGCTGGTTTTAAAAGTGGGGTTGTTTGTGAAGTTAAAATTGTTAAATGACTCATAAAATCAGGGTCAAATTACAATAACTAGCCTGATCACACATTTCGTAATTATTTTAGAAATGTCCAAACAAATAACAAAATGGCGGCCAAGGGAAACTTTGACTTACCTGTTGAATGGTATTATTGTTTGTTGGGATTTGATTCGTTTTTCAGGTCAACCACAAAATCCAAGAACTTATCATAAGTCTTTGTATCAACACTATGCCAGGGTCATAACTACGCAACTGTCATAAGATTCCATCTTTTGCTCTTGAAACCTAATAATTGAACCCTATGCCCGGGTCATGACTACATGACTGTCATAAGATTCCTTCTTTTGCTCTTTAAGTAAAGTAACAAACACTATTAAACATTCACGACCCAGCAAACTGTATATTTGCACAGGGGAAATGTACAGGTTGTCAAGTTGTGAATGTATCGATAGGTTGTGGTCTTGTTTATCTTATATTGCGTCCTAAACAATTAGCTCTAGAAACCTAATAATTTAACCGTAAGCCGGGCCATGACTCGCGACTGTCATAAGATTTCATCTTTATCTCTTAAAACCTAATAATTGAACGCTATGCCCGGCCATGACTACGCGACTGTCTTAAGATTCCATCTTTAGCTCTTGAAACCTAATAATTGAACCCAATGCCAGGGCCATGACTACACGTTTGTCATAAGATTCCATCTTTTGCTATTGAAACCCAATACTGTAAAATCATTAATTTTCGTGGGGGATTTAATTTTATGGATTAAGTGGTTCACCTTTAACCCTGAATCTTATCTGGTTTCATGAATTTAACTTAGTATTGAGTATAATGTTAATTTTAGGAATGTTTATATGTAAGTTTTATGAATTGACTTGTTTATGATGAGTATTAAATGATGTTGCTACTATGTATACTTGTAGTTAAAAATTCAACATACTTTTAAGAAGGGGAAACAACTCTTTACATAAAAAAAAACCTCTACATAGTGATCTGATCATACAATATGACCTTAATTTACATAGCGACCATACAATATTACCTCTACATAGTAACAATACAATACAACCTCTACATAGTGACCAGTCAGTACTAATTTACTACTATATATTGACATAATTTTTTATGGTGCTGGTTCAAAACCACAAAATAATTTTTTCTTTCACAATTTATGTAAATTAAGTCAAAATACACGGACCTATCAGAAAAACAAAATTCAATAGAATTAGCTTACAGCTTCAAGGATATGAAAAAGTAGTGGGTTGCGTATCATTTTAGAAAACTAATTTGGTGCCTCAAAGCGGTGAACATACGCAGATGGATTAGATGATTGTCTTTTAGTCGCAACCTTACTTTCACTTTCATATTTAAGCTTAAATGTCAAACATTGTAAAAAGAACAGTTTCATTTCACCAAATACATGTTTACAAAGCATTTAAACCCAAGTTCAGGATTATAATGCAGATTTGTCAAGACATAGCACCATTTCCAATCAAACCAATAATTTTTTACCGGACTACTTGAGTGTATCTGACTTTCGTCTGCGTAGGCATTTGGTGATAAGTAACCTACACCCTATCTATTATGACCATTATGCTGAGTGTTGCAACCTCAACATGGTGACCCGTGACGCAATACAGTCGCTATGTGGTGACAATAAAGTACAGCCTCTATGTAAGCAACTATAGGCAAAATCAATATTGGTATTAGTTAAGAGGGAGTTGTTTGGAATGGTTGTTTATTTGAGGCTTTCCCCGTGTGGTTCCCGGGAAGTAGAATTAAGGACCTCTGTCTTTCTCCCTTGCATGTAACGTAAGAGGCGACTAAATGGGAGACTATTTTAACTTTGGTACTTGATTGTTTTATTTTGGCGTATAACAATCCGGTACTAAGGTTAAAATAGCCATGATGTTTTCAATATGGAAATGATGTCATTTGACATTCTTTGTATATTGTGATGACATTTGCGACATTTTTAAGGCCACCCTTATAACTCAATCACGTTATAGAGCTGGTCTTAAAAAACGAAGCCAAGTGGACAATTGGAGTTATTCTTGAACTAAGAAATTAAGCGGTGGCACTGGCATATGGATTGAACCAAGGACCTCTCAATTCTAAAGTCTGCGCCCTTCCTATAAGCCTAACTGTTTCGGGGGATCAGTCGTCTAGAAGTTGGGCACAGACTGCGGGATCTAGAGGTCCCCGGTTTCTACTCATTCAATAGCCAGTAGATGTCAATAAGTTGTTGATGTTGAGTCACTAAATAACTGTAAACCCTCAATTGTAAGACTGGCCGTATAGCTTCGTCGAGTTATAGAGTGCAATGGTCTTAAAAGCGAGGTAGTTTATTTTGTGAAAAGTTTTAAGACCACCCTTATAACTTACTCAAGTTTTACAGCTGGTCTTAAAAACAAGGTGGAATACAAAGTAGAAATGTGTACAAGACGGTTAATGAATGAGTAGAAAATAAACGTGTGATGTATAATAGGCATATTAGAAAGATGGAATGAGAAATATAATATTGATTTTAACTTAGATGCAGCTGATTAGTCTGGTGGGTGGGATATGAGGTTTTTGGCGTTTGGTTCATTGGACCTCTGCCTTACTCACTTGCATGCTGCAAGAGGCCACTAAATCAGAGGCTTTGGTACAAGGCTGTGTTAGGCCAAAATAATACAGCCTGACACTAAAGCTATATGAGTCGTGATTTTTTTTTCGTGAATTTTCTATTTGTTTTGTCATCTGAGCATAACAGCTTAATTTTCGGTTATTTTTCAAAACGTATTCGCTATCTTATCAAGTGCAGCCGTTCGGTCATTTCCATGAAGAAAGAGTTTTCCATGTAAGTAGCATTTATTGAACACTTTAAAGTCTTTGTGCTTGAGTGCCCCAAACTTACTGCATATTAGCAACCAGTATTACTAACTGCTCATGGTCGTCATCAGCATTAAGGCAAGGCAAGTTGAAGTGTCAACGTCTAGTGAGAGGCCCTGACCCACTATAGACATTTGCATCGTTAGTTTGGCTATGCAAAGTCAGCTCTTCATATCAACTTCAAACAGCTTACAGGATGTGTGAAACCAGTATTATCAACTTCTCATGGTCGTCATCAGCGTTACTGGCAAGGAAAGATGGAGCTACAACGTCTAGTGAATGAGAGGCCCTGACAACACAATGGTCGCAATCATCGTTAGATCGGAGATGCACGTCAGCACTGCATATCGACATGTTCCATCTTACCCCTCGTTTCTCGCTACAGTCGTCTGAGAGATTGTTGGTAGTTACTAATTCATTTAAAGTCAAATGCATTTTATTAATTAAAACCCTTCTGTCTTGTTCTAGATGTAGCCATGAGGACTCAATTTACATGCAGATTTCTACAGACATCATCCAGATCGTGAAAAACTAGAGGGACATTTAGATACGACTCTGAGAATATAGCAAGGGTAAGCCAGTTTTATTTCTTATTACCAACTACTGTAAAATCATTTAATTTTGACGGGAGAAATTTCGTGGTTTTTGGTAAAAAACACCATTTCAATGTGACGTTAAGTCGTGGACTTTGCATTTCAGGAAATAAATACTAGAATCAAAATCATTGTTCAGTGGATTTAATACCACCAAATTTAATCCCGATGAAAATTTATGATTTTACAGTATATGGTTGAAAATTCCAATCATAGTTTTTTTCTGGATATGCAAAGCTTGAATAATAAAATTTATGATTTTACAGTATATGGTTGAAAATTCCAATGATAGTTTTTTTCTGGATATGCAAAGCTTGAATAATGCTGGACCTCTTTAAAACGACCAAACATCAGTACCTCCATACAACTTTCATATAGTGACTTTACTTTACCACCTCTATATAGTGACCATACTGTACAACCTCTATATAGTGACCATGCAGTACAACTGTTATATATAGCGACCACGCAGTACAACAACTAGTTCTTGAAATACGGTGAAATCTTGAATCATACAGAACGACCTCTGTTTACTGACCATGCAATACAAAAGCTACAAAATGACTACAGTAACCTCCATTGCCTATCCATACGTTAAAACCTTGACAAGGTGACCATGCAGTATACATACAGGAACGCTGTACAAACCATACAGTACAAAATTTGCGTAGTTACGTTATGAAATGTCCAATCTCTTTATAGTGACTGTGCAGTTTAACCTCTTTATAGCGACAATACAAAACAACCACTTCATAGTGACCATACATTTCAACCTCTATTTAGTGACAACACGGAAAAACCTCTTATGTGGGTACTGTTTGGGTTCAACCTCTATATAGTGACCATACAGTACACCCTGTACAGAGTGACCACACAGGCCGAACACAATAAAGTGACAGTGCATTCCAACCTCTATGTACTGGCCACATTTTACAACCTCTACAAAGTGACCATACTGTACAACCTCTATTTAGTGACAACACTGCATAACCTCTATATAGTGACCATACAGTACAATCTGTATTTAAGGACTGTGCAATTTAAAGTCTAAATAGCGACCGCTTATAGCAACCTCTATATAGTGACCATGCAAAACAACCTCTATTTAGTGACCACACAACATAACCTCTATATAGTGACCATACAGTACAATCTGTAGACAGGGACTGTGCATCTTAAACTCTACATGGTGACCGCTTATAACAACCTCCATATAGTGACCATACAAAACAACCTCTATTTAGTGACCACACAGCATAACCTCTATATAAAGACCATACAGTTCAAGCTGTATATAGGGACTAGCCAGTTTAAACTCTATATAATGACCGCTTATAGCCACCTCTGTATAGTGACCATACAGTACACCCTGTAGAGAGTGACCACACAGGTCGAACACAATAAAGTGACAGTGCATTCCAACCTCTATATACTGGCCATATTCTACAACCTCTACAAAATGACCATACTGTACAACCTCTATTTAGTGACCACACTGCATAATCTCCATATAGCAACTGTACAGTTCAATCTGTATATAGGGACTGTGGAGTTTAAACTCTATGTAATGACCGCTTATATTCTTTTGTTTTCTAGATCCTAATTACGAGATGAGCAAAGTGTTAGTGGTGGATCCGACTGGACAGATGTTGGCACTGGTGATGGGAATGATACAATTATGCTTAACTTCGCATACAGGCTCCCATATTTCAAGCAGCTGCTGCCTTGATCACTAAGGTTAAACTGGTTTTAAATAAAGCACACAGCACAGGCAAAATTATAATACAATATTACCTCTACATAGTAACAATACAATACAATACAACCTCTGCATAGTGACCAGTCAGTACTAATTTACTACTATATATTGAGATAATGTTTTATAGTGCTGTTTCAAAACCACACCTTAATCTTTTCTTTAACTCAATTAATGTAAATTGAGTTGAAATAGCGGAGCAAAAAATGGCAATTTTGTTCCCACACGGACATATCAGAAAAACAAAATTCAATAGAATTAGCTTACAGCTTCAAGGATATGAAAAAGTAGTGGGTTGCGTATCATTTTAGAAAACTAATTTGGTGCCTCAAAGCGGTGAACATACGCAGATGGATTACATGATTGTCTTTTAGTCGATACCTTACTTTCACTTTCATATTTAAGCTTAAATGTCAAACATTGTAAAAAGAACAGTTTCATTTCACCAAATACATGTTTACAAAGCATTTAAACCCAAGTTCAGGATTATAATGCAGATTTGTCAAGACATAGCACCATTTCCAATCAAACCAATAATTTTTTACCGGACTACTTGAGTGTATCTGACTTTCGTCTGCGTAGGCATTTGGTGATAAGTAACCTACACCCTATCTATTATGACCATTATGCTGAGTGTTGCAACCTCAACATGGTGACCCGTGACGCAACACAGTCGCTATGTGGTGACAATAAAGTACAGCCTCTATGTAAGCAACTATAGGCAAAATCAATATTGGTATTAGTTAAGAGGGAGTTGTTTGGAATGGTTGTTTATTTGAGGCTTTCCCCGTGTGGTTCCCGGGAAGTAGAATTAAGGACCTCTGTCTTTCTCCCTTGCATGTAACGTAAGAGGCGACTAAATGGGAGACTATTTTAACTTTGGTACTTGATTGTTTTATTTTGGCGTATAACAATCCGGTACTAAGGTTAAAATAGCCATGATGTTTTCAATATGGAAATGATGTCATTTGACATTCTTTGTATATTGTGATGACATTTGCGACATTTTTAAGGCCACCCTTATAACTCAATCACGTTATAGAGCTGGTCTTAAAAAACGAAGCCAAGTGGACAATTGGAGTTATTCTTGAACTAAGAAATTAAGCGGTGGCACTGGCATATGGATTGAACCAAGGACCTCTCAATTCTAAAGTCTGCGCCCTTCCTATAAGCCTAACTGTTTCGGGGGATCAGTCGTCTAGAAGTTGGGCACAGACTGCGGGATCTAGAGGTCCCCGGTTTCTACTCATTCAATAGCCAGTAGATGTCAATTAGTTGTTGATGTTGAGTCACTAAATAACTGTAAACCCTCAATTGTAAGACTGGCCGTATAGCTTCGTCAAGTTATAGAGTGCAATGGTCTTAAAAGCGAGGTAGTTTATTTAGTGAAAAGTTTTAAGACCACCCTTATAACTTACTCAAGTTTTACAGCTGGTCTTAAAAACAAGGTGGAATACAAAGTAGAAATGTGTACAAGACGGTTAATGAATGAGTAGAAAATAAACGTGTGATGTATAATAGGCATATTAGAAAGATGGAATGAGAAATATAATATTGATTTTAACTTAGATGCAGCTGATTAGTCTGGTGGGTGGGATATGAGGTTTTTGGCGTTTGGTTCATTGGACCTCTGCCTTACTCACTTGCATGCTGCAAGAGGCCACTAAATCAGAGGCTTTGGTACAAGGCTGTGTTAGGCCAAAATAATACAGCCTGACACTAAAGCTATATGAGTCGTGATTTTTTTTTCGTGAATTTTCTATTTGTTTTGTCATCTGAGCATAACAGCTTAATTTTCGGTTATTTTTCAAAACGTATTCGCTATCTTATCAAGTGCAGCCGTTCGGTCATTTCCATGAAGAAAGAGTTTTCCATGTAAGTAGCATTTATTGAACACTTTTAAGTCTTTGTGCTTGAGTGCCCCAAACTTACTGCATATTAGCAACCAGTATTACTAACTGCTCATGGTCGTCATCAGCATTAAGGCAAGGCAAGTTGAAGTGTCAACGTCTAGTGAGAGGCCCTGACCCACTATAGACATTTGCATCGTTAGTTTGGCTATGCAAAGTCAGCTCTTCATATCAACTTCAAACAGCTTACAGGATGTGTGAAACCAGTATTATCAACTTCTCATGGTCGTCATCAGCGTTACTGGCAAGGAAAGATGGAGCTACAACGTCTAGTGAATGAGAGGCCCTGACAACACAATGGTCGCAATCATCGTTAGATCGGAGATGCACGTCAGCACTGCATATCGACATGTTCCATCTTACCCCTCGTTTCTCGCTACAGTCGTCTGAGAGATTGTTGGTAGTTACTAATTCATTTAAAGTCAAATGCATTTTATTAATTAAAACCCTTCTGTCTTGTTCTAGATGTAGCCATGAGGACTCAATTTACATGCAGATTTCTACAGACATCATCCAGATCGTGAAAAACTAGAGGGACATTTAGATACGACTCTGAGAATATAGCAAGGGTAAGCCAGTTTTATTTCTTATTACCAAGTACTGTAAAATCATTTAATTTTGACGGGAGAAATTTCATGGTTTTTGGTAAAAAACACCATTTCAATGTGACGTTAAGTCGTGGACTTTGCATTTCAGGAAATAAATACTAGAATCAAAATCATTGTTCAGTGGATTTAATACCACCAAATTTAATCCCGATGAAAATTTATGATTTTACAGTATATGGTTGAAAATTCCAATCATAGTTTTTTTCTGGATATGCAAAGCTTGAATAATAAAATTTATGATTTTACAGTATATGGTTGAAAATTCCAATGATAGTTTTTTTCTGGATATGCAAAGCTTGAATAATGCTGGACCTCTTTAAAACGACCAAACATCAGTACCTCCATACAACTTTCATATAGTGACTTTACTTTACCACCTCTATATAGTGACCATACTGTACAACCTCTATATAGTGACCATGCAGTACAACTGTTATATATAGCGACCACGCAGTACAACAACTAGTTCTTGAAATACGGTGAAATCTTGAATCATACAGAACGACCTCTGTTTACTGACCATGCAATACAAAAGCTACAAAATGACTACAGTAACCTCCATTGCCTATCCATACGTTAAAACCTTGACAAGGTGACCATGCAGTATACATACAGGAACGCTGTACAAACCATACAGTACAAAATTTGCGTAGTTACGTTATGAAATGTCCAATCTCTTTATAGTGACTGTGCAGTTTAACCTCTTTATAGCGACAATACAAAACAACCACTTCATAGTGACCATACATTTCAACCTCTATTTAGTGACAACACGGAAAAACCTCTTATGTGGGTACTGTTTGGGTTCAACCTCTATATAGTGACCATACAGTACACCCTGTACAGAGTGACCACACAGGCCGAACACAATAAAGTGACAGTGCATTCCAACCTCTATGTACTGGCCACATTTTACAACCTCTACAAAGTGACCATACTGTACAACCTCTATTTAGTGACAACACTGCATAACCTCTATATAGTGACCATACAGTACAATCTGTATTTAAGGACTGTGCAATTTAAAGTCTAAATAGCGACCGCTTATAGCAACCTCTATATAGTGACCATGCAAAACAACCTCTATTTAGTGACCACACAACATAACCTCTATATAGTGACCATACAGTACAATCTGTAGACAGGGACTGTGCATCTTAAACTCTACATGGTGACCGCTTATAACAACCTCCATATAGTGACCATACAAAACAACCTCTATTTAGTGACCACACAGCATAACCTCTATATAAAGACCATACAGTTCAAGCTGTATATAGGGACTAGCCAGTTTAAACTCTATATAATGACCGCTTATAGCCACCTCTGTATAGTGACCATACAGTACACCCTGTAGAGAGTGACCACACAGGTCGAACACAATAAAGTGACAGTGCATTCCAACCTCTATATACTGGCCATATTCTACAACCTCTACAAAATGACCATACTGTACAACCTCTATTTAGTGACCACACTGCATAATCTCCATATAGCAACTGTACAGTTCAATCTGTATATAGGGACTGTGGAGTTTAAACTCTATGTAATGACCGCTTATATTCTTTTGTTTTCTAGATCCTAATTACGAGATGAGCAAAGTGTTAGTGGTGGATCCGACTGGACAGATGTTGGCACTGGTGATGGGAATGATACAATTATGCTTAACTTCGCATACAGGCTCCCATATTTCAAGCAGCTGCTGCCTTGATCACTAAGGTTAAACTGGTTTTAAATAAAGCACACAGCACAGGCAAAATTATAATACAATATTACCTCTACATAGTAACAATACAATACAATACAACCTCTGCATAGTGACCAGTCAGTACTAATTTACTACTATATATTGAGATAATGTTTTAATACAGTCACTATGTGGTGACAATAAAGTACAGCCTCTATGTAAGCAACTATAGGCAAAATCAATATTGGTATTAGTTAAGAGGGAGTTGTTTGGAATGGTTGTTTATTTGAGGCTTTCCCCGTGTGGTTCCCGGGAAGTAGAATTAAGGACCTCTGTCTTTCTCCCTTGCATGTAACGTAAGAGGCGACTGAATGGGAGACTATTTTAACTTTGGTACTTGATTGTTTTATTTTGGCGTATAACAATCCGGTACTAAGGTTAAAATAGCCATGATGTTTTCAAAATGGAAATGATGTCATTTGACATTGTTTGTATATTGTGATGACATCTGCGACATTTTTAAGGCCACCCTTATAACTCAATCACGTTATAGAGCTGGTCTTAAAAAACGAAGCCAAGTGGACAATTGGAGTTATTCTTGAACTAAGAAATTAAGCGGTGGCACTGGCATATGGATTGAACCAAGGACCTCTCAATTCTAAAGTCTGCGCCCTTCCTATAAGCCTAACTGTTTCGGGGGATCAGTCGTCTAGAAGTTGGGCACAGACTGCGGGATCTAGAGGTCCCCGGTTTCTACTCATTCAATAGCCAGTAGATGTCAATAAGTTGTTGATGTTGAGTCACTAAATAACTGTAAACCCTCAATTGTAAGACTGGCCGTATAGCTTCGTCAAGTTATAGAGTGCAATGGTCTTAAAAGCGAGGTAGTTTATTTAGTGAAAAGTTTAAAGACCACCCTTATAACCTACTCAAGTTTTACAGCTGGTCTTAAAAACAAGGTGGAATACAAAGTAGAAATGTGTACAAGACGGTTAATGAATGAGTAGAAAATAAACGTGTGATGTATAATAGGCATATTAGAAAGATGGAATGAGAAATATAATATTGATTTTAACTTAGAGGCAGCTAATTAGTCTGGTGGGTGGGATATGAGGTTTTCGGCGTTTGGTTCATTGGACCTCTGCCTTACTCACTTGCATGCTGCAAGAGCCACTAAATCAGAGGCTTTGGTACAAGGCTGTGTTAGGCCAAAATAATACAGCCTGACACTAAAGCTATTTGAGTCGTGATTTTTTTTTCGTGAATTTTCTATTTGTTTTGTCATCTGAGCATAACAGCTTAATTTTCGGTTATTTTTCAAAACGTATTCGCTATCTTATCAAGTGCAGCCGTTCGGTCATTTCCATGAAGAAAGAGTTTTCCATGTAAGTAGCATTTATTGAACACTTTTAAGTCTTTGTGCTTGAGTGCCCCAAACTTACTGCATATTAGCAACCAGTATTACTAACTGCTCATGGTCGTCATCAGCATTAAGGCAAGGCAAGTTGAAGTGTCAACGTCTAGTGAGAGGCCCTGACCCACTATAGACATTTGCATCGTTAGTTTGGCTATGCAAAGTCAGCTCTTCATATCAACTTCAAACAGCTTACAGGATGTGTGAAACCAGTATTATCAACTTCTCATGGTCGTCATCAGCGTTACTGGCAAGGAAAGATGGAGCTACAACGTCTAGTGAATGAGAGGCCCTGACAACACAATGGTCGCAATCATCGTTAGATCGGAGATGCACGTCAGCACTGCATATCGACATGTTCCATCTTACCCCTCGTTTCTCGCTACAGTCGTCTGAGAGATTGTTGGTAGTTACTAATTCATTTAAAGTCAAATGCATTTTATTAATTAAAACCCTTCTGTCTTGTTCTAGATGTAGCCATGAGGACTCAATTTACATGCAGATTTCTACAGACATCATCCAGATCGTGAAAAACTAGAGGGACATTTAGATACGACTCTGAGAATATAGCAAGGGTAAGCCAGTTTTATTTCTTATTACCAAGTACTGTAAAATCATTTAATTTTGACGGAAGAAATTTCATGGTTTTTGGTAAAAAACACCATTTCAATGTGACGTTAAGTGGTGGACTTTGCATTTCAGGAAATAAATACTAGAATCAAAATCATTGTTCAGTGGATTTAATACCACCAAATTTAATCCCGATGAAAATTTATGATTTAACAGTATATGGTTGAAAATTCCAATCATAGTTTTTTTCTGGATATGCAAAGCTTGAATAATAAAATTTATGATTTTACAGTATATGGTTGAAAATTCCAATGATAGTTTTTTTCTGGATATGCAAAGCTTGAATAATGCTGGACCTCTTTAAAACGACCAAACATCAGTACCTCCATACAACTTTCATATAGTGACTTTACTTTACCACCTCTATATAGTGACCATACTGTACAACCTCTATATAGTGACCATGCAGTACAACTGTTATATATAGCGACCACGCAGTACAACAACTAGTTCTTGAAATACGGTGAAATCTTGAATCATACAGAACGACCTCTGTTTACTGACCATGCAATACAAAAGCTACAAAATGACTACAGTAACCTCCATTGCCTATCCATACGTTAAAACCTTGACAAGGTGACCATGCAGTATACATACAGGAACGCTGTACAAACCATACAGTACAAAATTTGCGTAGTTACGTTATGAAATGTCCAATCTCTTTATAGTGACTGTGCAGTTTAACCTCTTTATAGCGACAATACAAAACAACCACTTCATAGTGACCATACATTTCAACCTCTATTTAGTGACAACACGGAAAAACCTCTTATGTGGGTACTGTTTGGGTTCAACCTCTATATAGTGACCATACAGTACACCCTGTACAGAGTGACCACACAGGCCGAACACAATAAAGTGACAGTGCATTCCAACCTCTATGTACTGGCCACATTTTACAACCTCTACAAAGTGACCATACTGTACAACCTCTATTTAGTGACAACACTGCATAACCTCTATATAGTGACCATACAGTACAATCTGTATTTAAGGACTGTGCAATTTAAAGTCTAAATAGCGACCGCTTATAGCAACCTCTATATAGTGACCATGCAAAACAACCTCTATTTAGTGACCACACAACATAACCTCTATATAGTGACCATACAGTACAATCTGTAGACAGGGACTGTGCATCTTAAACTCTACATGGTGACCGCTTATAACAACCTCCATATAGTGACCATACAAAACAACCTCTATTTAGTGACCACACAGCATAACCTCTATATAAAGACCATACAGTTCAAGCTGTATATAGGGACTAGCCAGTTTAAACTCTATATAATGACCGCTTATAGCCACCTCTGTATAGTGACCATACAGTACACCCTGTAGAGAGTGACCACACAGGTCGAACACAATAAAGTGACAGTGCATTCCAACCTCTATATACTGGCCATATTCTACAACCTCTACAAAATGACCATACTGTACAACCTCTATTTAGTGACCACACTGCATAATCTCCATATAGCAACTGTACAGTTCAATCTGTATATAGGGACTGTGGAGTTTAAACTCTATGTAATGACCGCTTATATTCTTTTGTTTTCTAGATCCTAATTACGAGATGAGCAAAGTGTTAGTGGTGGATCCGACTGGACAGATGTTGGCACTGGTGATGGGAATGATACAATTATGCTCAACTTCGCATACAGGCTCCCATATTTCAAGCAGCTGCTGCCTTGATCACTAAGGTTAAACTGGTTTTAAATAAAGCACACAGCACAGGCAAAATTATAATACAATATTACCTCTACATAGTAACAATACAATACAATACAACCTCTGCATAGTGACCAGTCAGTACTAATTTACTACTATATATTGAGATAATGTTTTAATACAGTCACTATGTGGTGACAATAAAGTACAGCCTCTATGTAAGCAACTATAGGCAAAATCAATATTGGTATTAGTTAAGAGGGAGTTGTTTGGAATGGTTGTTTATTTGAGGCTTTCCCCGTGTGGTTCCCGGGAAGTAGAATTAAGGACCTCTGTCTTTCTCCCTTGCATGTAACGTAAGAGGCGACTGAATGGGAGACTATTTTAACTTTGGTACTTGATTGTTTTATTTTGGCGTATAACAATCCGGTACTAAGGTTAAAATAGCCATGATGTTTTCAATATGGAAATGATGTCATTTGACATTGTTTGTATATTGTGATGACATCTGCGACATTTTTAAGGCCACCCTTATAACTCAATCACGTTATAGAGCTGGTCTTAAAAAACGAAGCCAAGTGGACAATTGGAGTTATTCTTGAACTAAGAAATTAAGCGGTGGCACTGGCATATGGATTGAACCAAGGACCTCTCAATTCTAAAGTCTGCGCCCTTCCTATAAGCCTAACTGTTTCGGGGGATCAGTCGTCTAGAAGTTGGGCACAGACTGCGGGATCTAGAGGTCCCCGGTTTCTACTCATTCAATAGCCAGTAGATGTCAATAAGTTGTTGATGTTGAGTCACTAAATAACTGTAAACCCTCAATTGTAAGACTGGCCGTATAGCTTCGTCAAGTTATAGAGTGCAATGGTCTTAAAAGCGAGATAGTTTATTTAGTGAAAAGTTTTAAGACCACCCTTATAACCTACTCAAGTTTTACAGCTGGTCTTAAAAACAAGGTGGAATACAAAGTAGAAATGTGTACAAGACGGTTAATGAATGAGTAGAAAATAAACGTGTGATGTATAATAGGCATATTAGAAAGATGGAATGAGAAATATAATATTGATTTTAACTTAGAGGCAGCTAATTAGTCTGGTGGGTGGGATATGAGGTTTTCGGCGTTTGGTTCATTGGACCTCTGCCTTACTCACTTGCATGCTGCAAGAGCCACTAAATCAGAGGCTTTGGTACAAGGCTGTGTTAGGCCAAAATAATACAGCCTGACACTAAAGCTATTTGAGTCGTGATTTTTTTTTCGTGAATTTTCTATTTGTTTTGTCATCTGAGCATAACAGCTTAATTTTCGGTTATTTTTCAAAACGTATTCGCTATCTTATCAAGTGCAGCCGTTCGGTCATTTCCATGAAGAAAGAGTTTTCCATGTAAGTAGCATTTATTGAACACTTTAAAGTCTTTGTGCTTGAGTGCCCCAAACTTACTGCATATTAGCAACCAGTATTACTAACTGCTCATGGTCGTCATCAGCATTAAGGCAAGGCAAGTTGAAGTGTCAACGTCTAGTGAGAGGCCCTGACCCACTATAGACATTTGCATCGTTAGTTTGGCTATGCAAAGTCAGCTCTTCATATCAACTTCAAACAGCTTACAGGATGTGTGAAACCAGTATTATCAACTTCTCATGGTCGTCATCAGCGTTACTGGCAAGGAAAGATGGAGCTACAACGTCTAGTGAATGAGAGGCCCTGACAACACAATGGTCGCAATCATCGTTAGATCGGAGATGCACGTCAGCACTGCATATCGACATGTTCCATCTTACCCCTCGTTTCTCGCTACAGTCGTCTGAGAGATTGTTGGTAGTTACTAATTCATTTAAAGTCAAATGCATTTTATTAATTAAAACCCTTCTGTCTTGTTCTAGATGTAGCCATGCGGACTCAATTTACATGCAGATTTCTACAGACATCATCCAGATCGTGAAAAACTAGAGGGACATTTAGATACGACTCTGAGAATATAGCAAGGTAAGCCAGTTTTATTTCTTATTACCAACTACTGTAAATCATTTAATTTTGACGGGAGAAATTTCGTGGTTTTTGGTAAAAAACACCATTTCAATGTGACGTTAAGTCGTGGACTTTGCATTTCAGGAAATAAATACCAGAATCAAAATCATTGTTCAGTGGATTTAATACCACCAAATCCACGAAATTTAATCCCGATGAAAATTTATGATTTTACAGTATATGGTTGAAAATTCCAATCATAGTTTTTTTCTGGATATGCAAAGCTTGAATAATAAAATTTATGATTTTACAGTATATGGTTGAAAATTCCAATGATAGTTTTTTTCTGGATATGCAAAGCTTGAATAATGCTGGACCTCTTTAAAACGACCAAACATCAGTACCTCCATACAACTTTCATATAGTGACTTTACTTTACCACCTCTATATAGTGACCCTACTTTACAACCTCTATATAGTGAAAATGCAGTACAACTGTTATATATAGCGACCACGCAGTACAACAACTAGTTCTTGAAATACGGTGAAATCTTGAATCATACAGAACGACCTCTGTTTACTGACCATGCAATACAAAAGCTACAAAATGACTACAGTAACCTCCATTGCCTATCCATACGTTAAAACCTTGACACGGTGACCATGCAGTATACATACAGCAACGCTGTAGAAACCATACAGTACAAAATTTGCGTAGTTACGTTATGAAATGTCCAATCTCTTTATAGTGACTGTGCAGTTTAACCTCTTTATAGCGACAATACAAAACAACCACTTCATAGTGACTATACATTTCAACCTCTATTTAGTGACAACACGGAAAAACCTCTTATGTGGGTACTGTTTGGGTTCAACCTCTATATAGTGACCATACAGTACACCCTGTACAGAGTGACCACACAGGCCGAACACAATAAAGTGACAGTGCATTCCAACCTCTATGTACTGGCCACATTTTACAACCTCTACAAAGTGACCATACTGTACAACCTCTATTTAGTGACAACACTGCATAACCTCTATATAGTGACCATACAGTACAATCTGTATTTAAGGACTGTGCAATTTAAAGTCTATATAGCGACCGCTTTTAGTAACCTCTATATAGTGACCATGCAAAACAACCTCTATTTAGTGACCACACAACATAACCTCTATATAGTGACCATACAGTACAATCTGTAGACAGGGACTGTGCATCTTAAACTCTACATGGTGACCGCTTATAACAACCTCCATATAGTGACCATACAAAACAACCTCTATTTAGTGACCACACAGCATAACCTCTATATAGTGACCATACAGTTCAAGCTGTATATAGGGACTAGGCAGTTTAAACTCTATATAATGACCGCTTATAGCCACCTCTGTATAGTGACCATACAGTACACCCTGTAGAGAGTGACCACACAGGTCGAACACAATAAAGTGACAGTGCATTCCAGCCTCTATATACTGGCCATATTTTACAACCTCTACAAAGTGACCATACAGTACAACCTCTATTTAGTGACCACACTGCATAATCTCCATATAGCAACTGTACAGTTCAATCTGTATATAGGGACTGTGGAGTTTAAACTCTATGTAATGACCGCTTATATTCTTTTGTTTTCTAGATCCTAATTACGAGATGAGCAAAGTGTTAGTGGTGGATCCGACTGGACAGATGTTGGCACTGGTGATGGGAATGATACAATTATGCTTAACTTCGCATACAGGCTCCCATATTTCAAGCAGCTGCTGCCTTGATCACTAAGGTTAAACTGGTTTTAAATAAAGCACACAGCACAGGCAAAATTATAATACAATATTACCTCTACATAGTAACAATACAATACAATACAACCTCTGCATAGTGACCAGTCAGTACTAATTTACTACTATATATTGAGATAATGTTTTAATACAGTCACTATGTGGTGACAATAAAGTACAGCCTCTATGTAAGCAACTATAGGCAAAATCAATATTGGTATTAGTTAAGAGGGAGTTGTTTGGAATGGTTGTTTATTTGAGGCTTTCCCCGTGTGGTTCCCGGGAAGTAGAATTAAGGACCTCTGTCTTTCTCCCTTGCATGTAACGTAAGAGGCGACTGAATGGGAGACTATTTTAACTTTGGTACTTGATTGTTTTATTTTGGCGTATAACAATCCGGTACTAAGGTTAAAATAGCCATGATGTTTTCAATATGGAAATGATGTCATTTGACATTGTTTGTATATTGTGATGACATCTGCAACATTTTTAAGGCCACCCTTATAACTCAATCACGTTATAGAGCTGGTCTTAAAAAACGAAGCCAAGTGGACAATTGGAGTTATTCTTGAACTAAGAAATTAAGCGGTGGCACTGGCATATGGATTGAACCAAGGACCTCTCAATTCTAAAGTCTGCGCCCTTCCTATAAGCCTAACTGTTTCGGGGGATCAGTCGTCTAGAAGTTGGGCACAGACTGCGGGATCTAGAGGTCCCCGGTTTCTACTCATTCAATAGCCAGTAGATGTCAATAAGTTGTTGATGTTGAGTCACTAAATAACTGTAAACCCTCAATTGTAAGACTGGCCGTATAGCTTCGTCAAGTTATAGAGTGCAATGGTCTTAAAAGCGAGGTAGTTTATTTAGTGAAAAGTTTTAAGACCACCCTTATAACTTACTCAAGTTTTACAGCTGGTCTTAAAAACAAGGTGGAATACAAAGTAGAAATGTGTACAAGACGGTTAATGAATGAGTAGAAAATAAACGTGTGATGTATAATAGGCATATTAGAAAGATGGAATGAGAAATATAATATTGATTTTAACTTAGAGGCAGCTAATTAGTCTGGTGGGTGGGATATGAGGTTTTCGGCGTTTGGTTCATTGGACCTCTGCCTTACTCACTTGCATGCTGCAAGAGCCACTAAATCAGAGGCTTTGGTACAAGGCTGTGTTAGGCCAAAATAATACAGCCTGACACTAAAGCTATTTGAGTCGTGATTTTTTTTTCGTGAATTTTCTATTTGTTTTGTCATCTGAGCATAACAGCTTAATTTTCGGTTATTTTTCAAAACGTATTCGCTATCTTATCAAGTGCAGCCGTTCGGTCATTTCCATGAAGAAAGAGTTTTCCATGTAAGTAGCATTTATTGAACACTTTAAAGTCTTTGTGCTTGAGTGCCCCAAACTTACTGCATATTAGCAACCAGTATTACTAACTGCTCATGGTCGTCATCAGCATTAAGGCAAGGCAAGTTGAAGTGTCAACGTCTAGTGAGAGGCCCTGACCCACTATAGACATTTGCATCGTTAGTTTGGCTATGCAAAGTCAGCTCTTCATATCAACTTCAAACAGCTTACAGGATGTGTGAAACCAGTATTATCAACTTCTCATGGTCGTCATCAGCGTTACTGGCAAGGAAAGATGGAGCTACAACGTCTAGTGAATGAGAGGCCCTGACAACACAATGGTCGCAATCATCGTTAGATCGGAGATGCACGTCAGCACTGCATATCGACATGTTCCATCTTACCCCTCGTTTCTCGCTACAGTCGTCTGAGAGATTGTTGGTAGTTACTAATTCATTTAAAGTCAAATGCATTTTATTAATTAAAACCCTTCTGTCTTGTTCTAGATGTAGCCATGCGGACTCAATTTACATGCAGATTTCTACAGACATCATCCAGATCGTGAAAAACTATAGGGACATTTAGATACGACTCTGAGAATATAGCAAGGGTAAGCCAGTTTTATTTCTTATTACCAACTACTGTAAATCATTTAATTTTGACGGGAGAAATTTCGTGGTTTTTGGTAAAAAACACCATTTCAATGTGACGTTAAGTCGTGGACTTTGCATTTCAGGAAATAAATACCAGAATCAAAATCATTGTTCAGTGGATTTAATACCACCAAATCCACGAAATTTAATCCCGATGAAAATTTATGATTTTACAGTATATGGTTGAAAATTCCAATCATAGTTTTTTTCTGGATATGCAAAGCTTGAATAATAAAATTTATGATTTTACAGTATATGGTTGAAAATTCCAATGATAGTTTTTTTCTGGATATGCAAAGCTTGAATAATGCTGGACCTCTTTAAAACGACCAAATATCAGTACCTCCATACAACTTTCATATAGTGACTTTACTTTACCACCTCTATATAGTGACCATACTGTACAACATCTATATAGTGACCATGCAGTACAACTGTTTATATATAGCGACCACGCAGTACAACAACTAGTTCTTGAAATACGGTGAAATCTTGAATCATACAGAACGACCTCTGTTTACTGACCATGCAATACAAAAGCTACAAAATGACTACAGTAACCTCCATTGCCTATCCATACGTTAAAACCTTGACACGGTGACCATGCAGTATACATACAGCAACGCTGTAGAAACCATACAGTACAAAATTTGCGTAGTTACGTTATGAAATGTCCAATCTCTTTATAGTGACTGTGCAGTTTAACCTCTTTATAGCGACAATACAAAACAACCACTTCATAGTGACCATACATTTCAACCTCTATTTAGTGACAACACGGAAAAACCTCTTATGTGGGTACTGTTTGGGTTCAACCTCTATATAGTGACCATACAGTACACCCTGTACAGAGTGACCACACAGGCCGAACACAATAAAGTGACAGTGCATTCCAACCTCTATGTACTGGCCACATTTTACAACCTCTACAAAGTGACCATACTGTACAACCTCTATTTAGTGACAACACTGCATAACCTCTATATAGTGACCATACAGTACAATCTGTATTTAAGGACTGTGCAATTTAAAGTCTATATAGCGACCGCTTATAGCAACCTCTATATAGTGACCATGCAAAACAACCTCTATTTAGTGACCACACAACATAACCTCTATATAGTGACCATACAGTACAATCTGTAGACAGGGACTGTGCATCTTAAACTCTACATGGTGACCGCTTATAACAACCTCCATATAGTGACCATACAAAACAACCTCTATTTAGTGACCACACAGCATAACCTCTATATAGTGACCATACAGTTCAAGCTGTATATAGGGACTAGGCAGTTTAAACTCTATATTATGACCGCTTATAGCCACCTCTGTAGAGTGACCATACAGTACACCCTGTAGAGAGTGACCACACAGGTCGAACACAATAAAGTGACAGTGCATTCCAACCTCTATATACTGGCCATATTTTACAACCCCTACAAAGTGACCATACTGTACAACCTCTATTTAGTGACCACACTGCATAATCTCCATATAGCAACTGTACAGTTCAATCTGTATATAGGGACTGTGGAGTTTAATCTCTATGTAATGACCGCTTATATTCTTTTGTTTTCTAGATCCTAATTACGAGATGAGCAAAGTGTTAGTGGTGGATCCGACTGGACAGATGTTGGCACTGGTGATGGGAATGATACAATTATGCTTAACTTCGCATACAGGCTCCCATATTTCAAGCAGCTGCTGCCTTGATCACTAAGGTTAAACTGGTTTTAAATAAAGCACACAGCACAGGCAAAATTATAATACAATATTACCTCTAAATAGTAACAATACAATACAACCTCTGCATAGTGACCAGTCAGTACTAATTTACTACTATATATTGAGATAATGTTTTATAGTGCTGTTTCAAAACCACACAATAATCTTTTCTTTAACTCAATTAATGTAAATTGAGTTGAAATAGCGGAGCAAAAAATGGCAATTTTGTTCCCACACGGACATATCAGAAAAACAAAATTCAATAGAATTAGCTAACAGCTTCAAGGATATGAAAAAGTAGTGGGTTGCGTATCATTTTAGAAAACTAATTTGGTGCCTCAAAGCAGTGAACATACGCAGATGGATTACATGATTGTCTTTTAGTCGCAACCTTACTTTCACTTTCATATTTAAGCTAAAATGTCAAACATTGTAAATAGAACAGTTTCATTTCACCAAATACATGTTTACAAAGCATTTAAACCCAAGTTCAGGATTATAATGCAGATTTGTCAAGACATAGCACCATTTCCAATCAAACCAATAATTTTTTTTACCGGACTACTTGAGTGTATCTGACTTTCGTCTGCGTAGGCATTTGGTGATACACCAACCTACACCCTTTCTATTATGACCATTATGCTGAGTGTTGCAACCTCAACATGGTGACCCGTGACGCAATACAGTCACTATGTGGTGACAATAAAGTACAGCCTCTATGTAAGCAACTATAGGCAAAATCAATATTGGTATTAGTTAAGAGGGAGTTGTTTGGAATGGTTGTTTATTTGAGGCTTTCCCCGTGTGGTTCCCGGGAAGTAGAATTAAGGACCTCTGTCTTTCTCCCTTGCATGTAACGTAAGAGGCGACTGAATGGGAGACTATTTTAACTTTGGTACTTGATTGTTTTATTTTGGCGTATAACAATCCGGTACTAAGGTTAAAATAGCCATGATGTTTTCAAAATGGAAATGATGTCATTTGACATTGTTTGTATATTGTGATGACATCTGCGACATTTTTAAGGCCACCCTTATAACTCAATCACGTTATAGAGCTGGTCTTAAAAAACGAAGCCAAGTGGACAATTGGAGTTATTCTTGAACTAAGAAATTAAGCGGTGGCACTGGCATATGGATTGAACCAAGGACCTCTCAATTCTAAAGTCTGCGCCCTTCCTATAAGCCTAACTGTTTCGGGGGATCAGTCGTCTAGAAGTTGGGCACAGACTGCGGGATCTAGAGGTCCCCGGTTTCTACTCATTCAATAGCCAGTAGATGTCAATAAGTTGTTGATGTTGAGTCACTAAATAACTGTAAACCCTCAATTGTAAGACTGGCCGTATAGCTTCGTCAAGTTATAGAGTGCAATGGTCTTAAAAGCGAGGTAGTTTATTTAGTGAAAAGTTTAAAGACCACCCTTATAACCTACTCAAGTTTTACAGCTGGTCTTAAAAACAAGGTGGAATACAAAGTAGAAATGTGTACAAGACGGTTAATGAATGAGTAGAAAATAAACGTGTGATGTATAATAGGCATATTAGAAAGATGGAATGAGAAATATAATATTGATTTTAACTTAGAGGCAGCTGATTAGTCTGGTGGGTGGGATATGAGGTTTTCGGCGTTTGGTTCATTGGACCTCTGCCTTACTCACTTGTATGCAGCAAGAGGCCACTAAATCAGAGGCTTTGGTACAAGGCTGACGTGTTAGGCCAAAATAATACAGCCTGACACTAAAGCTATATGAGTCGTGATTTTTTTTTCGTGAATTTTCTATTTGTTTTGTCATCTGAGCATAACAGCTTAATTTTCGGTTATTTTTCGAAACGTATTCGCTATCTTATCAAGTGCAGCCGTTCGGTCATTTCCATGAAGAAAGAGTTTTCCATGTAAGTAGCATTTATTGAACACTTTAAAGTCTTTGTGCTTGAGTGCCCCAAACTTACTGCATATTAGCAACCAGTATTACTAACTGCTCATGGTCGTCATCAGCATTAAGGCAAGGCAAGTTGAAGTGTCAACGTCTAGTGAGAGGCCCTGACCCACTATAGACATTTGCATCGTTAGTTTGGCTATGCAAAGTCAGTTCTTCATATCAACTTCAAACAGCTTATAGGATGTGTGAAACCAGTATTATCAACTTCTCATGGTCGTCATCAGCGTTACTGGCAAGGAAAGATGGAGCTACAACGTCTAGTGAATGAGAGGCCCTGACAACACAATGGTCGCAATCATCGTTAGATCGGAGATGCACGTCAGCACTGCATATCGACATGTTCCGTCTTACCCCTCATTTCTCGCTACAGTCGTCTGAGAGATTGTTGGTAGTTACTAATTCATTTAAAGTCAAATGCATTTTATTAATTAAAACCCTTCTGTCTTGTTCTAGATGTAGCCATGCGGACTCAATTTACATGCAGATTTCTACAGACATCATCCAGATCGTGAAAAACTAGAGGGACATTTAGATACGACTCTGAGAATATAGCAAGGGTAAGCCAGTTTTATTTCTTATTACCAACTACTGTAAAATCATTTAATTTTGACGGGAGAAATTTCGTGGTTTTTGGTAAAAAACACCATTTCAATGTGACGTTAAGTCGTGGACTTTGCATTTCAGGAAATAAATACTAGAATCAAAATCATTGTTCAGTGGATTTAATACCACCAAATCCACGAAATTTAATCCCGATGAAAATTTATGATTTTACAGTATATGGTTGAAAATTCCAATCATAGTTTTTTTCTGGATATGCAAAGCTTGAATAATAAAATTTATGATTTTACAGTATATGGTTGAAAATTCCAATGATAGTTTTTTCCAGGATATGTAAAGCTTGAATAATGCTGGACCTCTTTAAAACGACCAAACATCAGTACCTCCATACAACTTTCATATAGTGACTTTACTTTACCACCTCTATATAGTGACCATACTGTACAACCTCTATATAGTGACCATGCAGTACAACTGTTATATATAGCGACCACGCAGTACAACAACTAGTTCTTGAAATACGGTGAAATCTTGAATCATACAGAACGACCTCTGTTTACTGACCATGCAATACAAAAGCTACAAAATGACTACAGTAACCTCCATTGCCTATCCATATATATATACGTCAAAACCTTGACAAGGTGACCATGCAGTATACATACAGCAACGCTGTAGAAACCATACAGTACAAAATTTGCGTAGTTACGTTATGAAATGTCCAATCTCTTTATAGTGACTGTGCAGTTTAACCTCTATAAAAGCGACAATACAAAACAACCACTTCATAGTGACCATACATTTCAACCTCTATTTAGTGACAACACGGAAAAACCTCTTATGTGGGTACTGTTTGGGTTCAACCTCTATATAGTGACCATACAGTACACCCTGTAGAGAGTGACCACACAGGCCGAACACAATAAAGTGACAGTGCATTCCAACCTCTATGTACTGGCCATATTTTACAACCTCTACAAAGTGACCATACTGTACAACCTTTATTTAGTGACAACACTGCATAACCTCTATATAGTGACCATACAGTACAATCTGTATTTAAGGACTGTGAAATTTAAAGTCTATATAGCGACCGCTTATAGCAACCTCTATATAGTGATCATGAAAAACAACCTCTATTTAGTGACCACACAACATAAACTCTACATGGTGACCGCTTTTAACAACCTCCATATAGTAACCATCTTTGTATTGACCACACAGCACAACCTCTATATATTGACCATACAGTTCAATGTGTATACAGTGGTTGTGCAGTTTAAACTCTACATGGTGACCGCTTATAGCATACATCTATATAGTGACCAGACAAAACAACCTCTATTTATTGACCACCTGGCATAACCTCTATTATAGTGACCCTACAGTACACCCTGTGTATAGTGACAAAACTGTGGTACCTCAATAAAGGGACAGTGCATTCATTCCGATCTATATAGTGACCACATAGTTCAACTTCATTGTTCAAAGTGACCATGTGGTAAAACCTCTATTCAAATACCACACATCATAACCTCAATATCGGAACTGTGCAGATCAGCCTCTATAGAGTGACAATACAGTACAACCTCTTTAAAGTGACCACTCAGAACAACCTCTTCATATAGGGACTGTGCAGACCAACCTCTTTAAAGTGACCATACTAAGAAACCTCTATATAGTGACCATACAACACCACCTGTACATTGGGACATTGCAGTCCTACCTCTATTCAGTGACCACACTTAACAACCTATATTTAGTGACCATTCAATCCAATCTCTTTTTTGTGACCATATTGTACAACCTTTATATATTGACCTTACAGTACAAGTTGTATGAATTGACCATACAATCCAACCTCTATTCAGTGACCATGTCACACAACTTCTATTTAGAGGCCATTTAGTACAACCACTTTAGAGTTACAGACCTACCATATAATACAACCTCTTCTTAGTGACCATACAGGACTATTAGTCAGCCTGAGTTGGTGTACACCTTCATATTTTGAAAAAGTTGCAAACCTGATAGGACGACTGATCAGCTTGGACATTCATATGCCCCAGAGGCAAAATGTTAAAAGCTTTACACTACATTTGAAATTCACAGAAGTTATATGTGTGTTTTCTTTTGTTTTCTAGATCATAATTACAAGATGAGCAAAGTGTTAGTGGTGGATCCAACTGGACAGATGCTGGCACTGGTGATGGGAACGATACAATTATACTTTACTTGACATCCAGGCTCCCATATTTCAAACAGCTAATTCATACAATTCAACCTCTACATAGTGACCATACAATAAAAACCTCTACATAGTGACCATACAATTCAACCTCTACATAGTGACCATACAATATTACTACTACAATGTAACAATACAATACAACACAACACAACCTCACTTACAACATAGTGATCAGTCAGTACTAATTTACTACGGTATATTGATATAATTTTTTTATAGTGCTGGTTCAAAACCACACAATAATTTTTTCTTAAACTCAATTAATGTAAATTAAGTCAATATAGCAGACCAAAAAACGACAATTTTTTACCACATGGACCTATACAAATTTTTTTAATAGAATTAGCATGGACAATACAAGTTCAATAAAATGGACTCTCAAATGGACTTAAAATAAGTAAAGTAAAAGGAATACTCAGCATAAATTTCAGACTCTACCACTTTAATTTGGTAACAAACTCTTAATTCCACTGTAACAATTCCCAATATCAAAACAATACTGTCTAAAATACAACTACTGGCATAAAATACTTCGTATGAACCTAAAATTGACTTTTCCTCATAATTTTTTGTGTTGACACATACCTGGGTTCAAGATCTTTGCTAAAAATAGATCACCTAAAAACATGACGTCACATGAGTTGCCAAATTCAGGGCTGAAACATGTGTACTTTTGGCTCTTTTTTCAACGATGTACAGCAGTAATGACCGGACATTCTGTTTCGAATATTTCTCGATTAACAGGGTCCTTACTTCACTTGCTAAATAAAGTGTAATGAATAACAATTTTACAAAATATCATATATCATTTTATACTTGTCGAAGCCTATTAATTGTCTTTAATTGAACCGATACAATGTTTTAATTTGTACATTTTGCAAAGCAATAGGGTCATTGTTGGGTTATTTCTTGTAGCTCCTTAACTCGTTTTAATGATTAATTGTTTCCCCATTGTAAAATTATTTATTTCATGGGGTTTAGATTTCGGGCATTTGATCTTGACTGAGAATATAGCGAAAATTAAACATCTGCGAATAATACCTGCTAAACAGTATGCTGAATATCATTACTATATCCCTGTCAATTAATAATAAGTTTGTAGTTAAGTTCTCAAAAGGTCTCAAAAAAGAAGTATTTAATTAACTGAGTTTAAGCAAGTTTATAAATACAACAAGTCATGTAAAAACAAAAATGTCAGAAATCTGGCTACAATGAGTTGGATGCTATCCAATGATACCCCTGCTCCATGAGGCAGATAATACTCCATGTATAAGATGTTTGTCAATTAATGGAAAACTGACATTATTTTAGTTTGTCTCTGATATTTTATTTAAATTGTTCCTACGAGAATTTTTAATTCTATAAAGTTGGTTTCATTTCTCGTTTTATGTAAAGGAAAGGCATTACAAGTTTGACAAAATTTTGAAAAGTAATCATTGAAAATTTATGATACTCGTAGTTAAGGAAAGTAGCATGCAAACAAACTATCATGTAAATCAACCAGCATTACGATATTTGTGACTTTCAACATTGAAGTTATTTAACTTGTTGAATACATAAGTTCTAATTCATAAAATGTTAGACAGTGCCTCCTATTTTATTGTAATGTTAGTTATTATTAATAAATTCAGTATGAAAAGTCGCTCAGTAGTATCGTATACAAATTATTTAAAAAACACTATTGCGTTTTCTTTTTGTGTATTTTAACCATGACAACTAACAATACATGGAGGGGGACCAGAAAGCACAGACAGTTTTGATACTTCTAGTTCAAGTCAGCTGTTGGATAAAAAGTTACATTTCTTGTTGTAAAAGATACATTTCTTTGTTAAAGATATTAACTTGACCCGTCCCGTCTTTTCCGTGTATTCCACTTTTCTACTTTTACCTGTCAAGATATATTTCTAATTAATCTTGTTCCATCAATCTAATTTATTCAATTTGAAAAATAATTCTATGGACAATTTGTTGAACTTTTTTCAAATTTAAGTATATTATTACAGCTCAAATGTCTTTGTGAACAAAAAAAAATCAGCTATTAAATTATGTTAATTAAATGGTTAGGAAAGTGTCAAGTTCTCTGGACTATGTGTAAGGGAACTAACTCCTGTCGTGAGTTAAATGAATCTTCCATGAATTGTCTCCCTTAAATGCTATATTCGAAGTCCACATGATTAATATGAAACGGTCTGTCACTGCTTGAATTCCTACAACTTGCTTAACAATACTTTTTTTGGTTCGTTCTGGACGTCTTACGAACAAAACAGAACTGTTCTGAATAGGAAGTAACAACAATAAGATAATGATAAGAAATAAAACGTTTAAAGTGGCCAATATTGTTAGGGGCAGCGATTTTATTTGTTAAAGAAGTATGCCACAAACAAATTTCCCATCTTGAAAGCTCGGTCATTTCCATTTTATCTTCTTTGATATACTATATTGCAATGTAAAAAGGCCTAGGTGATCGGAATAACACATTTAGAAGTTTCTGGTGGCCATTGTTGTAATCACAGGATTTGGCCTTTCAATAAGTCTAAGTCCAAAATTAGGTCAAGGTGAAGGTCAAAATGGAGTCAGGTGATACAGGCGTGTGGAGAGTGGTCATATACAACATCCATGCAAGTTTGAAAGCTTTGTAGCAAGCCATATTAATGCTAGAAGAAACGGTCAATTTGGGTTAACCAGGTCGAACGGACGCACAGGTGAATCACTATATGCCTCACGATCTATCGATACGGGGGCATAAAAAGGCTATATCTGACACAAAATTTGGACATCATGACAGTTTTGTTTGTTAGAAATTCGTCACATGAGGAAATACAGCTTGCTGGTGAAGAATTTTCTATAGTGTGTAAGGTGGAATATCTTGTCCAGGTTTTGGTATCTTACATTACTAAATTACTAATGCACCAGTCGGTTGCATGCACGGCCCCCTCCCCTGGAGATGGGCGGTAGACAGCCTGGAAAATGACCATATTTTTACCTTCCTAACCCCCACACTGCCGGGGAAATGTTGGCTTTTTTTTCCGAACCAATACCACGGTATGGACGCCATAGCTGCCTTCTGCTGGTACCAATCAGTGTGTTGTGCGCATTTACTAAGTTGTTCTGTGCTACCATCATTATGTTATGAGCATTTGCCAAATCGTTCTGTACTTAAGACGTCTTGTGCAAACTCCAGTTCTTTCTGTTCATTCGTCATTATGTTATGTACTTTTACTAACTTGTTTTGTACAAACGACATTTTGTTGTGTGCATACACTGTTTCTTTCTGTGCAGTTGTCATTGCGTTATGTGTATTTAACAGGTTGTCCGGTAGATAAACTATGCAGCCCTGTGCATATGTCAAAATGTTATGTGCATTTACCAATCCTGATGTACTTAAACAGTTTGTGATGTGCATACATCATTTTGTATATGTGTTTGTCATTATAATGGGTCTCACATCACCTGTATGCCAGACATCATACCTTGGTCAAACATCACCTGTATGCCATACTACATACCTGGGTCACACATCACCTGTATGCCAGACTTCATACATGGGTCACACATCACCTGTATGCAAGGCATCATACCTGGGTCACACATCACCTGTATGCCAGACTTTATACATGGGTCACACATCACCTGTATGCCAGCCATTATACCCTGGTCACACGTCACCCCTATGGCAGACATCATACCTGGGTCACACATCACCTGTATGCCAGATGTTATACCTGTGTCACACATCACCCATATGCCAGACATCATACCTGGGTCACACATCACCTTTATGCCAGACATCATACCAGGATCACACATCACCCGTATGTAAGATATTATACCTTGGTCACACACCACCTGTATGCCTAGCATCATACCTAGATCACATTTTACCTGTATGCCAGACATCATACCTTGGTCACACATCACCTGTATGGCATAAAATATACCTGGGTCACACATCACCTGTAAGCCAGACACCAACCTGGGTCACACATCACCTGTAAGCCAGACACCAACCTGTGTCAATCATCACCTTTAAGCCAGGCATCATACCTGGGTCACACATAACCTGTATGCCAGGCATCATACCTGGGTCTCACATCATCTGTATGCCAGACACCATACCTGGGTCTCACATCACCTGTATGCCAGGCATCATATCTGGTTCACACATCACCTGTATGCCAGGGATCATTCCTGGGTCACGCATAACCTGTATGCCAGGCATCATACCAGGGTCTCACATCATCTGTATGCCAGGCACCATACCTGGGTCTCACATCACCTGTATGCCAGACACCATAACTTGGTCTCACACCACCTGTATGCCAGACACCATACCAGGGTCTCACATCACCTGTATGCCAGACTTCATACCTGGGTCACACATCACCTGTATGCCAGGCATTATACCAGGGTCACACATCACCTGTATGCCAGGCATCATACCTGGGTCACTCATCACCTGTATGCCAGGCATCATACCTGGGTCACACATCACCTGTATGCCAGGCATCATACCTGGGTCACATCACCTGTATGCCAAGCATCATACCTGGGTCAAACATCACCTGTATGCCAGGCATCATACCTGTGTCACATCACCTGTATGCCAGGCATCATACCTAGGTCACACATCACCTGTATGTCAGGCATCATACCTGGGTCACACATATGTATGCCAGGCATCATACCTGTGTCACACATCACCTGTATTCCAGGCATCATACCTGGGTCATTCATCACCTGTATGCCAGGCATCATACCTGGGTCACATCACCTGTATGCCAGGCATCATACCAGGGTCACATCACCTGTATGCCAGGCATCATACCTGGGTGACACATTACCTGTATGCCAGACATCATACCTGTGTCACATCACCTGTATGCCAGGCATCATACCAGGGTCACATCACCTGTATGCCAGGCACCATACCTGGGTCACATTACCTGTATGCCAGGCATCATACCAGGGTCACACATCACCTGTATGCCAGGCATCATACCTGGGTCACATTACCTGTATGCCAGGCATCATACCTGGGTCACATTACCTGTATGCCAGGCATCATACCTGGGTCACATTACCTGTATGCCAGGCATCATACCAGGGTCACACATCACCTGTATGCCAGGCATCATACCAGGGTCACACATCACCTGTATGCCAGACATCATACCTGGGTCACATTACCTGTATGCCAGACATCATACCTGGTCACAAATCACCTGTATGCCAGACATCATACCTGGGTCACATCACCTGTATGCCAGACATCATACCTGGGTCACATCACCTGTATGCCAGGCATCATACCTGGGTCACATTACCTGTATGCCAGGCATCATACCAGGGTCACATCACCTGTATGCCAGGCATCATACCAGGGTCACATCACCTGTATGCCAGACATCATACCAGGGTCACATCACCTGTATGCCAGGCATCATACCTGGGTCACATTACCTGTATGCCAGACATCATACCTGGGTCACATCACCTGTATGCCAGACATCATACCTGGGTCACATCACCTGTATGCCAGGCATCATACCTGGGTCACATTACCTGTATGCCAGGCATCATACCTGGGTCACATTACCTGTATGCCAGGCATCATACCAGGGTCACATCACCTGTATGCCAGGCATCATACCTGGGTCACATTACCTGTATGCCAGGCATCATACCAGGGTCACATCACCTGTATGCCAGGCATCATACCAGGGTCACATCACCTGTATGCCAGGCATCATACCAGGGTCACATCACCTGTATGCCAGGCATCATACCAGGGTCACATCACTTGTATGCCAGGCATCATACCTGGGTCACATTACCTGTATGCCAGGCATCATACCAGGGTCACATCACCTGTATGCCAGGCATCATACCTGGGCAGACCTTTTTCTGGCTTTTTTGGGAAAAAGGCCTCTGCCCAGTTTGGGAATTTTGCGTCGCGAATTCTTACAAATTGGGAAAAAAATAAGCGGTTAAATGGCAAAATTGGGATTTTTTTCCTTTTAAAATATCTTAAAACCATGGATATATATCCATTTTTATTGGAGGATGGTTAGACTCCGTACCGTTCCGTACTGAACCGGAGCAGTCAATGCGTAGTACAGACCGTACTGTGACCAAACTACTTCGATATACCATCCAATAGGCTACAATGGTAAATCCAAAATAAATTAGATATTTGGTATACCGTGTTATATTTAGAAATGAACATTTTTCGCCCTGGAGTAAAAAAAAAAAAAATATATATATTTTTTTAAAAAATTTTTTCAATTGGGATTTTTTTCACCAATTGGGATTTTTTTTCACCAATTGGGAATGGAATTTGAGGCCGAAATTCGGCCTCACACAATACCAAGAAAAAGGTCTGCTGGGTGACACATTACCTGTATGCCAGACATCATACCTGTGTCACATCACCTGTATGCCAGGCATCATACCAGGGTCACATCACCTGTATGCCAGGCATCATACCTGGGTGACACATTACCTGTATGTCAGACATCATACCTGGGTGACACATAACCTGTATGCCAGACATTATACCCTGGTCACACATTACCTGTATGTCAGACATCATACCTGGGTCACACATCACCTGTATGCCAGGCATCATACCTGTGTCACATCACCTGTATGCCAGACATCATACCTGGGTCACACATCACCTGTATGCCAGACATTATACCCTGATCACACATCACCAGTGTACCTGTCATCATACCTGGGTCACACATCACCTGTATGCCAGACATCATACCTGGGTCACACATCACCTGTATGCCAGACATCATACCTGTGTCACATCACCTGTATGCCAGGCATCATACCTGGGTCACACATCACCTGTATGCCAGGCATCATACCTGGGTCACACATCACCTGTATGCCAGACATTATACACTGGTCACACATCACCAGTGTACCTGTCATCATACCTGGGTCACACATCACCTGTATGTCAGACATTATACCAGGGTCACACATCACCTGTATGCCAGACTTCACACCTGGGTCACACATCGACTGTTTGCCAGGCATTACACCTGGGTCACACATAACCTGTATGCCAGCATCATACCTGGGTCACGCATCACCTGTACGCCAGGTCTCATACCTGAGTCACACATCACCTATATGCCAGACTTCATACCTGGGTCACACATCACCCGTATGTCAGACATTATACCCTGGTCACACATCACCTGTATGCAAGGCATCATACCTGGGTCACACATCACCTGTATGCCAGGCATTATACCCTGGTCACACATCACCCGCATTGCAGACATCATACCTGGGTCACACATCACCTGTATGCCAGGCATTATACCCTGGTCACACATCACCCGCATCGCAGACATCATACCTGGGTCATACATCAACTGTATGCCAGACCTTATTCCTGGGTCACACATCACCTGTATGCAAGGCATCATACCTGGGTCACACATCACCTGTATGCCAGACATTATACCTGTGTCACACATCACCCATTTGTCACACATCATACCTGGGTCATACATCAACTGTATGCCAGACCTTATTCCTAGGTCACACATCACCTGTATGCCAGACATTATACCTGTGTCAAACATAACCTGTATGCCAGACATCATACCTGGGTCACACATAAAAAGTTAAAAAACAAGTTTAGTTACCAATTTTCTAGAGCTCTTTTAAGCTGTTAGGCCGCTCAGGCACCCTTTGACATTTCAACTTCCCCTGGTCATTGGGCTACCTATGGAAACCTACACTCATGTCTCCCTGGGGAGACTATTTCTCTCCTGTGGTGTGGCAGCCAACATCGATCTGCGGCGCCCAGGAATAGACACTGCCCTCACAGGAGCCATTTAACACCATGGAGGAGTGGAGCATGTGGGTCTTGCTCAGAGAAATTAACCAGTAGTCCAGAGGGGGATCGAACCCGGGACCTCTCGATCCCTAGGCGCATGTCCTACCTCTAGGCCACCGCTCCCCACATGTCAGGTATGGTGCCTGGTTGGAACCATGTCAATCACAAACTCACTCAAATTAAAACTATCGGCCTGCTGCCGCTGAACGACTCCTTAAAATAATCTGGTGTAGTTGTGAACAAAACTGCAATTCTAAACAATGTACATGTTAAAAACACGGACTCTAATGTGCAGCAGCAAGTGGAGAATGTTATGGTCTGAGTTGTAGAAATAAAGAGGATGTGATGATACCATTCAATAATGATATCAATGTTCTAATCAAAATACATGTACAGTAGTTAATGTTAACTCAGGTATACCAAGTTCAGGGATTTCCCTGATGCAGGTTTTCTGCGTCCCTGACGCAATTTTGTGGCTTGGGACCCTCATTTCAGTATTACTGTGCATCCATGGGTCCCCCAATAGGATCCCTCGAATAGACATTTTCATTTCAGCTGGAATAAATTTCTGTCTTATATTCATTGCACTTAGTAGTGTGGAGCATTGAGCAATCTGAATTTGCTGTTTTATTAATTTATATTTTTAAAACTCACCAATAATGAACTTGAAATATATTACCGTATAATGAAGGGACCCCCAAATTTCTCAGGGACTCCCTTAATATAAAACTTAAGCATCCTAGGACCCTCGTATGAAAATTCCTAGGGAAAACCCTGAAGTTAAACCTAGATAAACATAGTTTATCTGACTAACAAGCTGATGTTTACAACCATTATCATTTAACTTTGAACAGACTGTAACTTATACTAAGCAGTGTAGTATTGATGCAGTCTGCATAGTGAATATCTTATATCATAGCCCCCAGTGACATTTCATCATTGATTGTAATGGTTTCTCTCACCATCTGAAGATTATTCCAAGTATTAGAAGTTAAGTTCCATTCGCAATTGAATAATAACTGCACAATCATATAACAAGTATTCCTGCCTATAATTTAACACTTACAATTGAAGGAGTTATCTATTATTTTCACATAGATATGCCAAAAAGGCCATCCACTTTCCACACACATTCTTTTTAAAATACATGATTTTCGTGGTAATTTTCTTGAAATTGACAAGGTTTTATGTTTATTTCAAAGTACGTCATATGTCACGTGTTTTTTTCTGACAGGTATAAAATTAAGAAATAAAAATCTGTTTGCGTGTATTGTCGGTGAATAAAACACGGGCAGGAGTTCGGTGCGGAAAAATTAAATCAAGAGTGCGTAGACGTATCAGAAGCTTTGGCAGTCTTAAGTAAATGCCTAGTTTGTAACTTAGGTTACTATCAAATGAGATATTAAAAACATAAAAAGGCAGCATCAATCTCATTGAACTAACATCAAAATTCAAAAAGCAAAAATCATCGGCTTTATAAATGATCATTAAAGTTATGATCAGCAATAAAAACCATAGAGCGAAGTGTTCAAGTTATTCACAGCGGGGGATGTCATTATATCAGAATCTTCGGCTGTCTACGTAAAATGCCGAGTACTTCCGAAACGACAAATGCTTATTTAAATTGACACGTCTGGCCAAACAGCTTAAGCCTGATTTTCAGGATCAGATCAAATATTTGGATCAAGATCAAGATCAATATCAAAGTTGGTGTTCACAAAGGATCAAGATCAAAGTAGAGCCGAAAATCGGTCGTTACTAAAACCCGGAATGAAATTGAATGGAACGGAATGGAATATGGAATGGAATATATGGAATGGAATGAAATATGGAATGGAATATGGAATGGAAAGAAATATGGAATTGAATGTTAGAAATATTAAAATAATGTGGAAACGTACTGGAAATCTATTTTTGTTCCATTTAATATTCCATTTTATGTACATTATACAAATAAATAAATAAAGCATGCATACTTTTTACATCTTTTATTGCTTCCCAACTCCACATATTATTATTATTTTATTATTATAGACAATTTGGGCAAAGAAATTCTAATGAGTCTGTAATTTTTGTGTTTAAATGAACACATTCTGGATGAAACTCGTTTCCACACTGGTCACAATAAATATATTCTGTTCTCGTGTCCGGCATGTGGCAAACACAATAAAGGGGTACATCGATTGTCTTTTTAATTGATTTTCGTCTTCGTTTACTGCATGCTTGTTATCGGAAATGGTTTGATGTATTTATTTTCCAAACAACGCAGCATACTGTATGCTCCCTCATTACTCTGGGAATATAGACTTGCGACGCCGGGTCTTTCCCAAACGCCAAGGCTGTGACATTGGCTATCGCGTAGACCCCACAGTCGTAACTGTTAGTCTGCATTGCAACGTTGGAATATTTGACGTCGTTGCAACGAGGCTGGCAACTAACAGTTTTTCTTGGTGGGGAAGATCGCTATAAGCAGAATCATATATTGTGACCTGACTGTCCATACAATTAATGTTGCTGACAGACTTCTAAGCTATACCTGATGTCCTTCTTTAAGCTATTTGGTGTTGATGTAGCTATGTTATCAAAGGAAATGTCTTTCTTTTTAATAAGTTCTGACAATATTGTCCAAGATTTTGTTCCATTCCATATTTTTGTTCCATTCCGGTTCCATTTCATTCCGGGTTTTAGTAACGGGCCCGAAAATCGGGACCAACTTGAGCTTGATCTTGTTCGATTTTGATCCTGCTTTAGAGGAGGATCAGAATTGATCCGTATCCCATAATTCATTTAAAAAATGGCTGAAATAAACAAACAAACATGTAAAAGACAGTGTAAAATTATTAAAATATACGTAAATGCCAAATGGAATCGCTAGCGCTATGAATTGGATGGCGGATGACCACCTTGAAACACAGATGAAAATCCTAGAAACCAGGAGTAACCAACGCACTGAGAACCATGGTGACACAAATCGAACGTCAATCAGCCATGCAGATCTTACAGCAATGGAAATGAGAATAATGCACCAAACTCAGGCTCATAATGCACAAATGCTCATGAAACTCGAAATGAAAATGATGGAAATGCAACAAGAGCTACTGAGAAACTCCAGGTCGACAATATCTCAACCGTTGCAACCTGCTGCATACCATGGCATGAACCTTGGGGCGCCCACAGTAATTAACCAAAAACATGCACACTCCGTTTTTCCAAACCAAAACTTACAAACGCTGCATAACCAACCTGTCATATTGGTGCCGCAACCACCACTGCAACCTCCACATAATCCCCGAATGACTCCTATCCAAAACATAACACATGGCGGTGCCCCACTGCAATACACGCTTGCACACCAGGCTATCGGAAACCAGTCTCGACACATCCACGCTCAGAGGCAAACAGGGATGCACCCAAGGCATCACAACATTCCCCCACCGAACTACATAATGCATAACCGACCGGAAAGTACGAGAACGGAATGTGGTTCACAATATGCGAAACAACCAACAAACACACCAATGGAAAACAAGACTCAATACAGAACCAGAACTCCCGACAGCGAGGTAATCCACATAGATGATAAAGAGACCTATATCAGAACAAACATAGATGAGATGATTATGGAAGAGAAACTGGAACATGTTATAGAGATACAACATGACGCTGAACAAGAAGAAAACCAACACAGAGAATACAGCCCGAACACTCCGGAAACCACAGAAACACAGAAGGGTGAAGAAGAACCAGATAAAAGTTCATCCACAAGAAGATTGCAAGATGACTTAAACACACAAGATATAAAAGAAGCCCAGGAAGAACAAGTAAATATTCCCGAGCATCGCAGAACAACCATTATAAACAGCAATAGAAAACCACTGTTAAAGAGTCCAAGAAATGTACAAAATAAAGGAAGAAACGAAGATAACAAACCCAGGGAGCAGCCACTGCATAGGACAGAAACAGACAATAATCAAGTGACAAGTAACCCCACTATACACAATGACCAAGCCAGAAATAGCAACAACCGAACACAGCATTTTTTGTGCCAGTGTCAATCGAAACATGTGAGATGGAAAAACTTAGCATAGGTACAATAAATACACATGGCGCTGAAACAAACACACTATATCTCAGTACCATGATCAAGGCACACGACATATTGTGCATACAAGAACACTGGATACTCAACTTCCAAAAATCATCCCTTGAAGGTCTAAGTGATGACCATGAAGCTATTATACTGAGTGTAGATGATGAAGATCCAAGACTCGATCTAAATCTCATACGTGGTTATGGAGGAATTGCTCTGTACTGGCGAAAATCGCTCAATGGTAACATAAAACCAATCACATCTATTCCAGCAAGAATAATTGCAATTGAGTTGTGCTCAACCCCAAAACCAATATGTCTCATAAATGCATACATGCCGTCACACACACACAACCACGATACTGACTACAAGAAAACACCAGCACAAATTCAGGAAATAATGCAACCATTCGAATCAACACACGACATAATCATATGTGGTGATATGAATGCGTCTCTAAAAAGGACAAACACTAGAGACAAAATATTCCAGGCCTTTGTCCTATCAAACGAACTGACGACCACTGAAAAATACCCTATGAAGAACACTTTCTTCCGATACAATACTAGCTATGAGAGCCAAATTGACTATTTCCTCTTCAAGAAGCAAACCAAGCTGGATATCAGCAACAAAACAATACGTGACTTAGAGCCAACGAATCTTTCCGATCACACGCTCCTAACACTAGATATACAGATACACCTCAACATGAAGTCAACCTCAAAACCCCCTGTTGTCAAAATTGTCACAAAACCAAAGTGGGAGAAGGCTGACAAGAAGGAATACAGGAAGAAGATAGTTAAGTTGACTAATGATATGGACACAGAGCAACCACTAGACATTAAAATCAAGGAACTCACAGAAGCGCTGCACACAGCAGGCCAAACTGCTGTTCCGAACTACAGAAAGACGAAAAAGAAGAAACCAAGGGGCAAACAGATGTGGAACCACGAGATCGGCACAACATCGAAAAGAGCAAATCTCCTCTTCTGGCAGTGGAAGAACACAGGAAGGACAGACGACGACCTAAAAACAGAGATGAATAAGGAGAAGAAAAATTTGAGACGACTACAACGACAGGCTATAGCAAGATGTAAACACAAATATACAGTAGATATATGGAGTCTAGAACAACCGATACAAAGCTCTTTCACAAACTAATAAAAAACCAGAGAAACTCGGTGAACAGAAATACAAATGTCCTAATTGTCAAAGGTGAAGAGATACACGAACCAGAAGAAATCCTAGAAGCATGGAAAGATCACTTCCAAGAACTAGCAACTGCAGATATACCACCAACAAACACTTCATGTAATACTTTCCAGAAAAGCAATCTAGCATCTATACAAAACAAAATTATTGAATCACTACAACAAGATAAACCAGACACGCTACCACCCGTCACTGAAACAGATATTATTAGAGCTATAGAAAAACTCAACTCAGGAAAGGCACCGGATGTCCTGGGACTGGCGGCTGAAAATCTGAAACTAGCAAAAGAAGAGATAGCCAAACCACTCACTGGCATAATCAACAATATATTTGAAGACCTGGATGTCCCGGACACTCTGAAGCGGGGTATCCTCACGCCCGTGCAAAAAAAAAGAAAAAGACAAGCTTCAGACAGGCACCTATAGAGGTATAATTGTTACAACCATCATCTCAAAGATACTTGAAAGTGTCCTCAAAGATAGAATTGCCGCTATCTTCAACCCATTGCAAAACTCCTTACAGCGCGGTTTCACCGAAAACAGCTCCTCACGATAAATCCTGAGAAATCAGGAATCGTCAAATACGGAACTAGTAATAGTGTAGATGTCACACTTGACACGCGCAAAGTTGCTGAGGTGGACAAGACGAAACATCTTGGAATTGTCAGGAACACACAGAACAAGGTCGACTCCAATGCTAGAGTAAAAACAAGTCTTCAAACCATGTATGCCATGTTTGGTCCAACCATGAATGCACGAAAAGGTTTATCTCCACTGGTGACTCTCCATGCATGGAAGCAGCACGCCATTCCTAGATGTTTATATGGGCTAGAAGTGCTTAACGTGACAGGTCTTGATCTGAAGAAGTTAGAAGCCATGCAGAGGAAGATTCTGAAACACATGCAGTCCTTACCAGATGGAACTGCGACAACTGCAGTGTACTGCCTACTTGGAGCTGAACCCATCGAGACGGTAATAGACAGAGCAGTCCTCGCCCAGTATATAAGCTATGCCAGGTCTCCAGAAACCAGAGAATATGCCGTCATAGATAGACAGCTTACATATGGAAACGAACCCCGCGGATCTTTGTTAGACAAGACAAGGGAAGCAGTGCACAAGCTCGGTCTACCAACTGCAGAGAAGTTGTTCAGTAACCCACCAAAGAAGTCTGTTTGGGCGAATCATGTCAAGACAGCCATAAACGCACATTGGAAGTACATTTGGGACACAGATAAAGTCACTAAATCTTCCCTTAGATACCTTCACATTCCAAATACACCCATCGGCAACCCCCACAATATATGGAAAGTAGCAAACTCGAGACCATACGACCTCAGGAAAGCGGAGGTGAAGGCGAGAGTTGTCACGCAGACGTACTCTCTCCAATAGAATGCTGCCAAATACAACAAGAATGACACATCTCCTTTATGCCAGCTCTGTGGTCACGGTGACGAAGATACGAAACACTTTGTCCTTATGTGTCCTGCTACTCAGCAAACCAGAGAACATTCTCTTAAGAACCTGTACCAGCTCTGCAACGAAATATCTGCAAGTAATAGTTACAAACTCCTCAACCAAAATCTACTTCTCCAAACAATCATGGACTGTACTCACCCCGATGTCACCAGTTCACTCTCCCTTAAGCCGCTACATACATCCTTCGTCGAGAAGATTTCACAGCAGATGATCTACAAACTCCATCAGATGTGTACAAGTATCATCGAGCAGAAAGCGTGCTTAAGAATAACTGATAACACCTAGCTGAAAACTGACTGTAATTTTTTTAAACATGTATATATTACATGCATAAACTGTAGTTTCTATTGGTTTATTTACGATTTTATGTTCTTAAAAGTCTTACTGAATGTACCGTACAGTTTATGCATGCAATATATACATGTTTAAAAAAATTACAGTCAGTTTTCAGCTAGGTGTTATCAGTTATTCTTAATAAGGATTTCAGATGAACTTCTTACAGGTACAAGTAAGTATTTTTGCAACATTGTCATGCGAACCCATTTTTTGTGATTATTCTATAACTGCTTTGACTTGTGAACCGACTTTTGGTCGAGTTTTCTGTTAAAACGGGTGGCTAAATGCGGGGTTTTGTAAAGAACTACGTCAGACCTGGACTGGTACTTGATCTTTGCACCCTAATGCTTTTAAATTTAATTACACTTACTTTGACGCATGTACTTACGATTTGTCTGTTCGGTAATTTACAAATGGGTGGTGCAGTTACACTGTGGTATAATGTACACCGGATATTGCTCGTAAAGTGAGTAATATTATCAATTTTAAGGACATGAAATGGAGACCAGGGTGAGTTTAGAGACGAAATTTTCCAAATTACTGACTTCTTATGCACATCCCAATTGAGTTTTAACTTCTTCGGGCATTTTGGTAACTTTATAGCACACTATCGTTTATCAGATATTCACAGAAAGGTTAAAATGAATCAGCATTATGCCGTTACTCACTCGCAAATATTGACAGCAGGACTTTACAAGCTTCTGGAACGGCTGTAATACCTAATTGTAGATTTTTTGAACTGGCCATTTTGTTTATATTGAACTCCAAAATGTTGCGACCAAATTTCATAAATATTGTCCGAAAAACAACTAAGATACACCCCAAAACAGATACGTGTGCGTGTACGGAGTATTGCTGTTTAGTGTACGGAGTATTGCTGTTTAGTGTACGGAGTATTGCACATAAGCTCAACGTTAGTATACGGAGAGTATGGCATAATTAAATAAGTAAATAAAGTATGTTAATGGACATTTTATCGTATTATTACGTCTGCTCACAAATATGGTCATGTTTTATGGGTTATGCGATGCAATAAGACTATTCTTAAATGATTATGTTAAAATATTTCAACCGTCAGGCAGATGAATGCGCTTAACAATATAGAATGCTGAATTTTATGCACAAAGTGTTCTTGTGAGTAGTACAAATGTGATATTTAGCTTGGAGATATGCAATTCTTTGAGAGTCATACCTATGGTCAAATGACAAATGGCAAATAAGGGCATTCATATCCATATATACAAAATGTACACACTCATACTGTAATGAGGTTCCTTCGCTATGATTTACGTTCAACGTTGCTAATTCAAAGTATTGGACATTGTAGTAGTTTTGTGTTTGTCAAATGCAATTGCTCAGCTATGACTCTTTATTGTATGTGAAATACACGGTTACTAATAGAAGTTTTCGTTAAAATGCAGGGAGGACTTGAAGCTAGGATTAGCTTGTTACATTAATTGCTTCATGCAGTCCATACAATCCAATCTTATAGGTACATATATATATATATATATATATATAATATAAGTTATTTTTTATAAAATAACTCTGCTTATGCCTTGTATTTGCTCGATTTGAGTGACAAATAGTCACTGCAAGTAAAAGCAATACTCTGTACACCAAACAGCAATACTCCGTACACCAGAGAGCACCTATATAGCAATACTCTGTACACTAACACCTGCATTTATTCTCGCAATGCACCGTCATTTTCGATTAGTTTCGGATACTACATTTGCAATATAATCTTTGTAACAAAAATGACAATTCGCTCGATCCAAGTTGAGTATTTTAACGAAAAATATAAACAAAAACATCTTATTTCGACAGATCGAACTTACTTTCTGCGTGAGTAACGATACAAGTTTGGTCTTTTAATCACCCTTTAAAGAAATTCCTGGCAATTTACCGGTTGCACAGGCTAGGAAAATTTATGGAGAAGATAGTTTTGTATAAAATGTACATTAAAACACTCAGAAAAACTAACAATCATCTCTGAACTTACCCTTGTCAACACTAGAATTTCGCGAAAATTGATAATATTACTCATCTTGCTAGCAATATCCGGTGTACGTTATACCGCAGTGAGTAAAAAAGGGGGTAACTGTTTAAAGTTTTATTTGTGGTCAAGGCCCAAATGGGCATCTGACACAAAATAACATTTGACAAGTTAAATAACAAGCGTCAAAGAACAACAAATGGCAATATTTACAACATGTATATGTATGTGGAGGATGAACAAAGAGAAAATAAATAATAAAAATAAAATAAAGTTCACGTGCTTCAGTAGTCTGGTTCCCGGTCGTACTTTCATGTACAATGTCAGGGGAAGGAACTCCAGACTAGTGCGTCAGCTGATCAATCAATTAAACTGGGTTTTAATTGAAATAATAGAGTAAAATCCTTCAAACCATACAATACATAAATGTTGTCAAACTCGTCTATGAGGTGTACATAGGTCGGTATCCTTAGAATATACAGTGCAAAAACAAATTCATCGCTTATCTTCCTTTCAGTAGCTGCGTCGTGAACGCACCATGCGTAACTGATTAATGCTTCTGCTTTCGCGAAAAGTTTCGTAAAAACGCTTTAAAAATTGTGAAAATTATCGACTTTCGTGAAAAGTTTCGCAAAACGTGAAAAAAATTTGGTGAAAATAATTGACTTTCGTGAAAAAGTTTCGCAAAACTTAAAAAGGTCTTCGTAAAACAAATCTACTTTCGTGAAAAGATAGGTGGTTTCTTAAAAAACCAACAGGAATGTTGTGGCAGTTCAAAGCAGTAACTGGCAATTTTTCACGTTAAGATATTTATCTTGCATTCATGATATTTTTCTGTTTTCGTGAAATCTCTCGTTAATCTCACGAAAAATTTCATGAAAATTAAATTTTAAGTGGTGGCAGCTATATGGCTCCATACTCACCAAATAAGAAGAAACTATGTTTTTTTAAGGAGTGATGTACATGTATATCGACTTAAAGAGGTATTCCCTATAACTTGCATATTTTTCTCTACTATCACATTAAATGAGCTAAATGTACAAAGCACTATCAATTATCATAATTTGTTAGAAGAAAGTATGCAAAATATTCCTTTATAATGTCAAAATATATATAAATCACCAGTAATAATTTATCGCTTCCAGCGGGAACTTTTTGTTGAAAATTTGAAGAGTTTAAGTAATAACGATTCTCATTTAATGTATAACATTCCTGAATCGATTTAAACTATCAAAGTTATAGGGAACGCCTCTTTAAGAAAGTTTTATTCATAATGTGAAGAACATGCACATATCATAAGCGATACACATACTCATAACTATTGATTGATCATTACACTTAGTCTATCTGATAACCGTCAATAATTATTTTTAATATGTTTAACATATCCATTGTGCCTTTGTGTTAAATTGTTCATTGCATTTTAGATATCCACAATCCATTCAAAGTTTACTTAAACGAACAGTCGAACATCATCTAGCAAATACTCAAGTAACTGGATACTTAATGGAAATATAAAGTTATTTTGTTCTGTTCTGTAAACGACGACCAATTCACAGTAACGCTAGAGGAATCAGCTGACACCATCGATCGTCAGCATCATTATCACACGACAAGCGTCACATAGTTGATTTTCCCTCTAGGAAGTTAATATCAATATTAACTGGATTGTCCTCAATCGTATTACCTCCCTTTATATAAAAGTACACGGATACAACACAGCAGCATATTCACATTGCGGATAACGACTGAGCAACATGGCTGAAAAATCAGGTACTGTTATGTTATAATTTTTATTTCATTTGTAAAATGTCACTGATAAAAAAGTTAGTATGTTGCGACACTGCATATAAGCCTCCGTGAACGTGTTAAACACATTTATGCGATACACGATCGATACAAATTGCCACAATGAGTTTCAAGTTTCGTGAAACCTAGTTTCATACGAACTTAATATATACTGTAAAGAGGAAGTTTTCATTTTGTCGGAATAAGCATTATAAATTGTAAATTTTCTTTCTATGCATAATTGCCTGCAAATTTTATTTTATTAAACTGTGTACATTATGTATGCTACTTTACTAGTATTAGTATATATCTACCAGGAACACTCGTAGTTTCAAATAAGATTTATATTTTCTATTTGATAAGATATATGCCATATGCTTATCAGTGTGTTAGCCACAGCTGTACTATATCAATCATGCACTATATATTTCACGGTTTCAGTGTATACATTTTGTATTATAAATATTTTAAAAATACATGTATGACCTAAAACCTGATAACACCGTTCATCATGAAGATGTATACAGTACATGACTATCATGACATGTCATGCCACTGAAAGACGTGAGTACGTTAACATGCTTGTCTCATATAAGCATCAAATATTATACTTGCAAAAGTAACTAGATATATCTAGTATCTAAATGCGCACGTATCTAACATTTTGTATTATGCTCCTACTAAAATCATCTGTTCGCTCATATTGGCCATTCGTCTAGTATTGCCTGCTGAATAACATCATCCACATATTAACTATACTACATGTCAACTATACTCAGCAATCTGTGTGAATACTTTCTTCATATGTGTTACATATATATGACATTATATTTCACAATTTTACGAGTAGGACAAACTTTAAATCAACGTTAGATTCATTATTGGACTACGGAATACAGTCAGACGTTAAACATGTTTTCTTCATATCATGTTATAAATGCAAGTACTGCAACCAAACAGTACAAATACTACATTTGTCAACTCAAATGTATTTTATAGCTTTAATACGGTCAAATTATAAAGTACGTATTGAAAAGTGTTTTATATTTTCGTTTTGGTGCAAAATAAGATATGTGTGACAAAACTCGGTAATAAAACACGCATTACAATAACTTATCCTTGGCTTAAATTAGACCAAGAGCAGATTGAATAGGTGCACGTAAGCCATAACTGCAGTTCCGTGTGAACTTATTGTATATTGCTGACAGTGTAAACAACTAGTTATTAGTTTACATTGCCTAAATACAAAAAATACGTCTTGCACTTTAAGACTTATTGCACCAGCTGCGAACCAGATGCTTCATCTAAAAGGAATTGTGTTTGTTTGCGTTTTAATAATGCAGAGCTCTGAAAATATCCCGATCGTTACACTTTACATGCAATTAGATCCAAGACCGACATAAGATGTTACAAAACAAGGGGGTAGTATTGGAGTGGATTCTTAAAGTGGAGTGTCACTCCATGATTCCATATTATGTTTTGCAGTTCAACCTTTGTTAGTTCCGATAGTCTATAATAAGAGTATCGCATACGTGTCTTTTCTCACCAGCTTAGAGTTCTGTCAGGCTATATTATATTACTCATACTGATTCCCTTTTTATTAATCAATTGATATGTTTTTAAAAATAAACTTGAACATGCTACCGGTCACGTGAGTATCGGCTGTGGTTCGTATCGTCAAGACTCATCATTACTCAGTCAGATTGATTTGAGAACTTCACAAACGAACTAAAGTAGATTGTTGACCCTGTCATATTTACACACAGTCACATCCCAGATAAAAGGTCATTATTTAGTACCCGGGTTGAATGAATGTGATCCATACACACTCAAATGTTCACCCGAGAGATAGTATGGCAAACGTTTAAACTGATTTATCAGTACATCCAATATCCGTAGCAGCCTATGCTGCAAAACTTCTAAATATTTTACCATACCATGACACCGAATGGTACCTAGGTTCGAATCCCACAGTAGGTACAACGTAACAAACGCGAGTCTTCACAGCAACACCGTCCGTGCCGTACGGTGGCCGTAAAAGATGACCATGAATATACAGTCAGTGTCATAGCAATATATTACTGGAGTGGTGCTAATACTGGTTATTAGTGCTGCTCTTTTTGCGATCTCCGAATGGTCTCATGCGTTCGTACTTTGTATTGCAACGAATTGGTGCCGTATAGATTAGGTTCGAATCCCACTGTAGATGCCAACTGTTGTTTATTGACAGTTCCAGCCTAGGAGAAAGTCTGGTTATTTCTTTGACAAAGGACGATGTGAATGATTGTTTTTGTATAGTTGGATAGTTTAAGATAGCTTAGCTCATACTAGTTACCTCCGTCATAATTTCCCCGGTCAACATTTCAACATTATTTTGCACGTGAAAGGAAGAAGAATAGCGCAAAAATAGCCGAAGTGTGAAATTGCATACATCCGTGTGCTCTTATCGCTGTAACAAAAACCGACAATAATATGCGTTTGAGAACTGAAATTTTAAAAAGTAAAAACATAAATTGTAATGAACATGTAATCGTGATTTGATCCTTTCACATCGTTGTGTGGTTTGTCACGTGACATGGGCTGGTAAACAAAATGTCCTTGATGTACATAAAACAGAACTCATTAAGATGAATTAAATGATACTAGTACATAAAATTTAAAAGCAAAACAAGAAACAGAATACAATGAGGAAGATCCGGTATTGCAAATTTGATTGGTGCAGAGATTAGCGCGATGGTGCAAAATTACCATGATTTCACTACTACGTAATATAGTCACTGGTACTTATTAGGTGGTTTTCATTATTTATTTTCCCTTTTTATCCTCCACAAATTCCCCATGTAAACATAACGTACCAATCAATTTTGTCTCCATTCCTACCGTTAACTGTCTGGGCGATCATAAAGGTACATTTTGTGTCTCTATTTTTGGCGATTTTATAGTTCCCAGATAAGTCACTTGACATATGATTGCGGCTTCTCTAAGAGTAGCATTTTTTTAGATACTCTGTATTTGTTACATTCTGATATATAAATATGGTACATATATTAGACAATGTTTACAATGTGTTATTACCAATTTTACAAATGTGTTGCTGTGTGTATGGCTTTAATAAAAGTCCTTTACGACTTTGATTGTTTTAACTTCAGTTATTTATTTTTATGCTACAATGTGCCCAAACTCTCATTTCTCATAAGGACCAGTTGAAGTCCATAATTTTGTTTATATTGAAATCCGTGGATCGACACTACTAGGAATTGTCAAAGGAATCTGTGGACTTCGTGACGAATAATCTATTTAAATCAATGTTTATGATAATTAAGTATGTTGTATCCATTGCTTGAAAAATCACCGTCAGAAAACGTGCTGCGAATACGGCAAGATACACTATCATCTACCAGAATTTTATACACTTAAACGAATTTCTAATTGGCCACCAAATAAAAGATTATATTATGCGATATATTCAGTCAATATTTCTAAAATTGTGGTTATTTTCATTCCATGCACTTATCTATCGATTTCAAGAAATAGATTACGCATGCATGTATGAAATCATCCATGCGGAACAGCTAGTGGGAAATGGCTTACGTGCACGTGGTTCGCGTGCCCCACATGTTTGATTTTTGAAATCAGCCAAAATGTATTCTCTGTCGATTGACTTATTGAAAGGTGGTAATACTGGCGAGAATAAGTAATACGGGGCGCACTGAGGCCGTTAGAATGACGAGTACCAGCACCAAAATCCAGACATGCACGTCAAAACGTATTTTTGTAAAAAGCGATATTTATAATAACGCGAGGCTTAGCTCGAATTCCTGCGAGAAACATATTTTCTATCAATACAATTGGACAGTATCGAGTTTTCGATTATTTATATTCTTCTAAAAGCATATTTTTAAAAACTAATTTATAAAAACACGAGGCAAAGCAGAAATTCGTTTAATGTATGCATGCATCTGACGTCATGAGCGTGTTCCACATGGCTCATTTTCACAAATTATAGTGTTTAAAGAAAAGTCGATCTACAGGGAACAAATTTATACCAAATACGATACTATTCCAAGCTGCGCACGAGGCCAACGTGCAAAAAAGCAATTTCGCACCAACCGTTACGCATGGATGATTTGGTATATGAATACACCATTTCTTTCTAGAAATAGATAAGTAAGTGCGTGGAATGAACAAATAACACAACCTAAGATTTATTGATAAATTTTATCAGATGATATAATATTATTTAGGATGGCCAATTAGAAATTCGTTTAAGTGTAGTAGCAACATACTAACTATCAAGACTATTTTTGACTGTGTAAATTATTGTATTACGTAAAAATGTTGATATTTAATATCAATAACTGTCAATTCTACAGTTACATAAGTCTTAAAGTAGTTGATCCATTGATGATACATTGAGTTACTAGGAAGTAGACAGTTGAATGGCATGCCATGTGACTCAATATAAACATATTCCATCTACTGAACATCACCAGAAAATTTGTAGCGTAAACACTAGCAGTATTGAAGGCTCACTCTTTGAGATAGAACTTGGTTTGTGCCCTACTATTTACACCAGACCCTACCTCCCAATTATATTCCTTAATGAGTATAACGTAATTGTAGAACCTGTTACAAACATAATTAACATATCTACCGCTATCTATCAACGTTATAGGACCAGCTATCAACCTCGGCTGTCGTCACATGTACAACGACATTATTAAATATTTTAAACGTTCATTTTTCAGAAAAACTTTACAACAATCCTGTTGTTCGAGTCCCTGATTATGAGGAGCTCAAAGCATCCAGCGAACAATTTGGTTTCCATGTATCTGACAAGGAGCTTACAGAATTCAGAGGTTAGTTCAAAATATGGCTTGATTTATTATACTTTTATTTTTAACTACACTTTGTAAAATACTAATATATGCACATCATGTTAGGAATATGCTACTCGTCCAAATGAAATACACACAGTATATCTAATAGAACTGCTACTTCGTTAGTTGGTATATCTTTGTCAGTGACAGAAATTTGATAGAAGAATAAGTGAGTGCTCCGTGTGGCCTTATAAGACACGTACACACATTTGAAATTTGCAGCATAGGGCGATTCTTACGATCAAATTTCATGAAATCGAAATAGATCATGTTGACCAAGATTGTTTTTCTTTAAGTACAGAGTAACTTTCAGACATTTTTTCTCGTGTTCTCAAACAATTGTGATTCATTTTGGGAGCCATGTGGACCGTATAAGAATTGTTTTTTAGCTCACCTGACAACAAAGTGGTCATGGTGAGTTTTTGTCATACCGAGATGTCCGTCGTCCGTCGTGCGGCGTGCGGCGTGCGTCGTGCGTCCGTCAACAATTTCTTCAAACGACTTCTCCTCCTAAACCGCTTAGCCAAATTTGATAAAACTTAACAGGAATGTTCCTTGGGTGGACCTCTACCAAAGTTGTTAAAAAATTTCCGGTCTGTCGCATAACTAGGTCACACAGGCTAAAAATAGATTTTCAAAAAGGAAACTTTAAAAATCTTCTTCTCTGAAACCGTAAGGCCTAGAGCTTTCATATTTGGTATGTAGCACCACCTTGGGGTCCTCTACAAAGATTTTTCAAATTATGTCCCTGGGGTCAAAATTGGCCCCGCCCCGGGGGCCCTTAGTTTTTACATAGAGTTATATAGGGGAAACCTTTAAAAATCTTCTTCTCCGAACCCGCTTGGCCAAGTGCTTTCATATTTGGTATGTAGACTCAGCTAGAGGTCCTCTTCAAAGATTGTTCAAATTATTCTCCTCGGGTCAAAATTGGCCCCACCCTGGGGGTCACCATTTTACTTAGACTTATATAGGGAAAACATATAAAAATCTTCTTGTCTAAAACTACAATGCCTAAGAGCTTTGATATTTGGTATGTAGCATCATCTGGTGGTCCCCTACCAAGATTGTGCAAATTATGCCCCTGGGGTCAAAATTGGCCCAGCCCCGGGGGTCACCGTTTTACATAGACTTATATAGGGAAAACATATAAAAATCTTCTTGTCTATAACTACACTGCATAGAGCTTTGATATTTGGTATGTAGCCTCATCTAGTGGTCCTCTACCAAGATTTTTCAAATTATGCCCCTGGGGTCAAAATTGGCCCCACTCGGGGGTCACCGTTTTACATAGACTTATATAGGGAAAACATATTAATATCTTCTTGCCTAAAACTACACTGCCTAGAGTTTTGATAATTGGTATGTAGCATCATCTTGTGGTTTTCTACCAAGATGTTCAAATTATTCCTTTGGGTGAAAATTGTGCAGGGTTTATAATCAGGTGAGCGATATTGGGCCATCATGGCCCTCTTGTTTCATAATCTGGTTGATGTGATGTTCGCTTTCTACTTACAGATTATATGGCTGATTTTCTACACGAGTATGAGATTTGTAATGAGCTGATTCCCCCGACACTGGAAGTGAAATATCCCAGAACCCCCGGATACAGACCGGAACCAGAAGATAACCCATGCAATGCTTGGTATGTTAAACAAACACTAAAACCAGTAAATTATGTTTCCTGAGTATCAATCCTGGTATACATTGTCGAAGATCTCGACCGTTACATCAAACCATTCTATAATTAGACATGAAGTCAGTTTCATTTGTGACGCCAGATTTTGAGATCTTCTAACTTTTGTCTTTACCACAAAGTCATATTGAAATTTCGCACTCAAATTTTTAGCATCAGTGTATATATACTAAATAGCCTGTATTATGTTACCAATACCAAAATTAATAAAGAGGATAGTTGGCCTGATTCATTAAATATGGTTAACATATCGCTGGCTAAGAATGAGAAGGTCGTAACAACTACTTACGACCTTTTAAGATTCATACATGTTTAAAATAAGCATCACAAGGCGCTTCTAATGAGCCAAATTTCATAAAAATCGGAACTTGTCATGTTGACCAAAACGAAGTTTAAACCGCTTGTTTTACCATGTGTAAAGAGTAATTATCGGACAGTAATTCTCGTTTTCTCAAAATATCGATTTTGTAGTTACGACCTTCTAATTCGAAGCCATCGATATGGTTTATGGATCTATGGTTCCGGACAATGACCTTTACATGTTCCTGGGAGTTCAGTTTTAAAATTAACAAAAGCAAAATACTTGGTCTGACCACAACATACACATAATACGGTTTTACCATTTTCGCCTACATGTATACTCACAGTCGCAGCTAACATGGGCGCAAAGATCACACCGTTCAACCCGATACCTAGCATACAGATGATACTTAGCATACAGCTGTCTATATACATGTACAAAATTCGCGCGGACGTCAGACATGCTTGTATTCATATACCTTTTGCAGAGTTGGAACAAAACAATTTGTACACTATTACTCACAATTGAAAGAGGTATCAGTACATAAAATTCTGAGCAAAACCGTTTGTTATTCAGGGAGAAGTCACGGAAATTGTTGGCGATTTATGAAGAAAAACGCGTTGTTTGAAACTATAACCATGTGAGGATTTCATTGTAAATCTTTTTTTATTGGAATGCCACGATATAATGTTTATCACAATGATTTAGGTACTGGAAATGTAACATAGAGGGCGCACCAACAGGTCCGTTGAAGGGTAAAACTGTGGCTATCAAGGACAATATTTGTGTAGCTGGTATTCCAATGATGAACGGATCAAAGATCATGGAAGGTTACGTACCGGAAATTGATGCTACTCTTGTGACCAGGATTTTGGACAATGGTTAGTAAAATGTTTCAGTAGATATGGCGTTTAGGAATATCGTCTGAACGTATTAGCAAAATACAACAACTGTAAACATACATGTACTTTATGATTTGAAGTCATTCCTTCTGGTCGAATGCTATTGATATAATAACTATAATTACAACATTTATTCTTGAATTCACTAAAGTGAGAACTGTTCAACTAGGAATGATCTGCAGCTAGCTGAAATAACGAGGTTTATTTGGGTTGTTTGAAACAAGCAAACGTTTATTTGATCTTCACATTCATTTACCTGGTCTTTCTCTGCGTTTTCTAAACATGACCATACTAACGCAAATATCAGTGAGCAAAGCAACATACTACTGGACTGGAAACCAATGTACATGTATATCATGTAGGTATTATTATTAAATAACATTTTCTTGAATTGAGGTAGATGAAAATGTATTCTATTTTACATTTATTTCAGGTGGAAGAATTCTCGGTAAAACCAATTGTGAGAATATGTGTTTCAGTGGCAGCAGTTGGACTAACGATACTGGACCTACGTTAAATCCTTACGACAAGACACGTGCCACAGGTGGTTCCAGTGGAGGCAGTGCCGCGGCAGTAAGTACACAAGACGACGTTATCACTGAACATTTTCCTACAGAGGGTGTGGAACACACACAGTTCTTCATCATTACCTAGCAATGTAAAATATGAAAGCTTTGGACGTATCAGATACCATATTTCTCCAAAACCATTGGGCTGATAACCTAACTAACCAATACATGATAATTATTCAAAATCTCAACGTGTTGCCAAATTCTTGATACCAACTTTCATGATTTCACTGCCACAAATGTACGATCGGGGTGGGATTTCGGGTTTGTGTAATTTGTATACTAAGTACCTGTTGTCAAGTTGTACTCAGTTATAGCAGTGTACATGGCCCTATCCTTTTTACAACACTGTTTAGTGTCGGTGTATTTTTATTTCCACTTGTCCTTGGAGGTTTATTTGCTCTCCCCTCCCGTTAAGGTCCACCGCCCACCCCCATCCCGTTATATCATCAGCTGTATCTAGCGGAGATGCTGGATGAGTTACTTTTTAATTAGATCACTGAGCTGTTTGGTCACTATTATAAACGTTTTTGGCATATATATTTTCGCCTTCTTTTTGCCCATTGTTGTAAACTAGGTCAAGTCGCCCTCTCCTTTTTACAGTACCGTGCAGTGTCGGTGTGTTTTTGTTTCCACTTGTCCTTGGAAGTTATTTTCCTCTGCCATCCTATTAAAGTAAACCGCCCCCAGCCCCCCCCCCCTTTGTTCATTTCTATCTTGCGGAGATGCTGGATGAGATACTTTTTAATTAGGTCACTGTGCTGTTTGGTCACTAAGATAAACGTTTTTGTCATATATTTTCGCCCTCTTTTTGCGCATTATTGTAAACTAGGTGAAGTCGTAAAATGCCTCTTTAAGTATTAACGTTAGATCCCTGTCCTTAGTGCTTTAAACTAGGTGGTTGTGCCTCATTTGGTCGCCGTTTTGACACAGGTTGTGCGGTTGGGTCGCCGTGCAGTTGGGCCTTGTGGGAACTTGGTCGAATATTTCATTCGACGATAACCGCTATTATATAATTTCTTTGTGAAAGTGGGTCACCCTGCATTTATCGGGGGGGGGGGGGGGGGGGCTTGGATTTTTAATTGTTTGTTCGGCTTGTGTGTGGGCATTGCTTAGTGTAGTTTCTAGGAATATGTAATATTATTTCCCATCCCATTCATACCTTGCCCATTATTTAAACTGAGTCAAGTCGTAGGTAACGTAAGGTCACTGTCCTTAGTGTTTTTAACTAGGTCACGCCCCGGGGTTGTTGTGCCTCATTTGGTCGCCGTTCTGGCATGGGTTTGTGTGGGCATTGCTCTGGGTAGTTGTGTCGTGGTGTTTCTGATTTCTGTGCTCGGCTGGTTGGGTTGAGTGTTACCTTCCCTGTCGGATTTTTGCATACCTTTTTTTCAACGTTACGATTTCAACTATGCTATTAGCGTGTCTTTCGTTTTTCCATCAAGTACATGAAAATTTGCGATGCTAATTGATAATTAATTATTCTGTAGGTAACAAATGGTGACGTTGACCTGGCAATTGGTGGAGACCAAGGAGGCTCTATACGGATCCCTGCATCTTGGTGTGGTATAGTAGGTCTTAAACCTACATGGGGTCTGGTCCCATATACAGGGGCTGTTGGTATAGAAACTACGTTGGATCATTTGGGACCAATGGCAAGGAATGTCACAGATTGTGCTCTGCTTCTAAAGGTGAGAAATTAAGTAGATTTGAATGTATTCAAAATCTTACCATACTGTTATTGTTGGCATTAACACGTAAATAATACAAACGTCTTAGTCAAAGAAAGCCACTTGGAATGTACGAAAAATCCCTTAACCACAATTTGTTATGGGGAAGCATTATATATATCTTAAATGTATGTGCTAGATTAAGATTGTCGATATTCCTTTGATAAAAACTGTTAGTGCATCTTCCAAGCAGTTGCTGAACATTTTATTACTGTTTTTGTATTTGACAAGACACATCATAAAATGTATTTGCAGTGTATTGCTGGATCAGATGGGGAGATGGATCCGCGCCAACCACGTGACCTTCAAGTACCAGACTACGTACAAATGGTAGGTTTCATTTAAACACCTTATACTGTTTGGACATTCAAATCTAAACATATACCCACCTGTTCTGACTTATAATAGTCAATAAAGACAACTGATGATCACTGTTTTAACATTATCACCGATGAATCGATTAAATCACTCTGCCCTTGTACAGTGATTTGATGATTCGAGAAAAGATTAATTTCCATTGCCTTTCTTTTTTCTTACTTATAAAATGTTACTGATGTCAGTTCTTTCGCTGCATTGCCAACTTGGCATTTGCTAACGAGTTACTGTGTACAGTGAATCACCAGTTTCATTAATCTTGATTGATTTGTATGTACGTGAAGCTTGATGAAGGTATAACAAACTGGAAGATTGGTTTGGTGACAGAAGGTTTTGCACCGTGTGAAGAAGATGTGCAAGGTATTGTTCGGGAAGCTGCAATGAAGCTGACACAGTCCGGGGCCACAGTAGAAGATGTTTCAGTACCACTACATACACATGGTAGTACAATTTTACGTTTTGTCTGGTTAAATAAACACTTATACGTATATGCTCGGAGAAATCCAAATCAGTTAATTACTTTGTCTTTCGCCAGCATATTTGTTTGGCAATTTTTAGTCTGAGGACTAAAATACTAGTTACCAGTGATGTTTAAGGGTGCATAAATTATAATATACTTTGATTCATTTTATACATATCGCTGGCTTAGAATGAGAAGGTCGTTATTCACAAAAAAAAAACTGATAAAGTACGCTTATGGTAAAACGAGCTGTTTTTACTGCATTTTGGTCAGAATGACAAGTTCCGCTTTACCTAAAATAGGCTCATAAGAAGCGCATTGTGGTACTGATTTCAAATATGTATCAGTCTTATAAGGGCGTAAGTAGTAGGTAATGACCTTCTCATTCCTGAATATTTAAGGAAATTAAAACCTTATACATTTTGTCGTATGTCGAGTTAAATTTCTGATTAAAATGTCAGCAACTTTGTATTTGTCGTTGTTTCGCAAATTATTGTATACGAAACAGAGAATGGTAAAGACACTAGCATAATGTTTTGTTTATTTTCTTATTTTAGGAAATGCGATATGGGCCCCTATTTGCCTAGAGGCAGTAGTATATGTTTTGTTTATTTTCTTATTTTAGGAAATGCGATATGGGCCCCTATTTGTTTAGAAGGAGGTGAACAATGTATGGTTCTTGGTAATGGTAAGTAACGATTTTAATTGTCATAGTGTAGTGTTTTGTGATTTTTTAAATCCACTTCGCTCCTCACTATTGTGGTTTCTTAGTAAAATTAGGCCATCCTTCATTTTTGCGGAAGTAACTCGGACCGTCAATAATTTATTTGGGTTGTGTGTGTACGTTGCTCAGCGTAGTTGTGTAGGGGTATACCCGCTATCTGTGCTCGGATGGTTAAGTTGAGTGCTCCCTTACCTGTCCGATTTCCTCCGTACCTTTATTTTCTAATCCGATATGTTTTCATAACATGCTTAACTTTGCGATGACAATTATGAAACCTGAGAATGATTATTTATTTTGTAGGTGCCGGATACCAAAATAAAGGATTTTATTCAGAATCAATAATTAACAGATTACGATCCGGGTACCAAATGGAACCGAGACAATTTTCTGATCCAATGAAACTGATCTGTCTTCTGGGCGCCCATGTTCGAAAGGTTTGTTATCTAACCAACAGATGACCCATTAGTTTTTTTGAAACACAAATGTACTCGTATAGTTAGTAGTTAAATTTTTCAAAATCGTATCCAAATTATAAAAACACTAAAACTGGTATGTACTTTTACCTTACTGGGTTTTAAACATGTTTTCATTGGTCGTGCTTTGTATGCACACGATTTGCTGTTTGTAAAGCAGCTTTCCATTGCCTCTGTATTATGTGCACGTGACCATGCCGTTTGTAAGACACATTTTCATTGGATGTGTATTGCTTGCACAGATTGACTATTTGTAAAGAAAATTTTTATTGGCTGTGTATTGCTTGCACAGATTGACTATTTGTAAGACACATTTTCATTGGATGTGTATTGCTTGCACAGATTGACTATTTGTAAAGAAAATTTTTATTGGCTGTGTATTGCTTGCACAGATTGACTATTCGTAAAGAAGATTTTTATTGGTTATGTATTACATGCATCAAACGAAACTTGCCATTTAGTTTTTCTGTTTTACTTAGTTTGTTGTTGTTAAAGAAATATAACATTATCTCCTTATAAATCTATAAACAATTGCAAATCACCAATAGCATTGAAATTGTAAAATGAGATATTTTAAGGTACCGTGTAGTGTGTGTACTATTATTCTCCTCACTATTTGATGTATTCCAGAACTATGGGAACAAATTCTATGCACGTGGACAAAATTTGAACCTAAAGCTCACAAAAGCCTACGACGATGCCTTAGATAAATACGACGTCCTAATAATGCCTACACTACCATATAAAGCACCGTTACTCCCGAAAAAGGATTCCACATTGACAGGTAACATAGACTCTCTATGGAAATGTTTCATAGCTATAAATGTGTATTTATAAAAAATATTTTCAAAATGTTATACTCAGGTTTTGGAATCGGTGTGCAAGCAGAGGCCTCCGTCAATTTGCTGCTCTTCTTTGTCCATTCAAAATCTTATCATAACACTTGAAAAACCTTTGGGAAATTGTGTTACACTGTATTGTAAGGTAACTTATTCATTGGAATTAGTGGCGACCCAGCTGCATTTATCTCCTTTTAAGTTCGTCTTATTATTTTAGGCACAAATAGTACAACATGCAACAACTTCCTTTTAGACTTATTATTATTGAGCTGGTTTAAGTTTTATTTCACAACATACGTATTAGTATCAATATAGCCTTTTACAAATCATTTTGAAAACTTCAAAATCTACCATAATTGAATTATCTATTCTAAGAATATTCTCTCCTATTCCAGAACGTCTCAAGAACGCGTTGGGAATGGTAGGAAACACAGCACCGTTTGATTGTACGGGACATCCAGCGTTGACCATTAACGCTGGTAAATCAGAAGGACTTCCGGTCGGAATGATGATCATTGGAAAACGGTTTGAAGATGGAAAAGTGTTACAAGTGGCTCGTGCTTTTGAGAAAATTGAATAGAGTGTATACAGAGACTGAATACTGAACGGTTACATCATACTAAATGTTATCGAACGTCAAAGCCTTCGTGTGTTTAGGGCTGTGTTAGGCAAGCAAAAAAAACCACAAAACCTTTGCCAATGAGATATACACCAACCGTTATTCTATAAAAGTCTCAATATTTTCCAGTTCTGTTAGATTTTACAGTTGGTAAAATGTATTTCTAAAAGGCCTACTGGAAGTTCAATACCAGTCTTTGTTCAATATCATGTCGTTATGAAGTTTTATATTTTATAATTTATACATGAGGACAAATCTTTGAGACGTTAAAGGAAGCAGCCAAAACTTGGAAGTAGAAACTGTATATTGATTTCTTTTATTTAAATGTGACCGAACCCTGCAAATAGTTACTAAGACTCATACGTGTTAACACAATGTACATTTATTTTCTACATTTATTTCCCGTAAGTGTTAACATTTTAGAGGAAAATGTGTACCCAATCATTTACATGCATTTGTTTTTAGCTCACCTGTCACAAAGTGACAGAGTGAGCTTTTGTGATCACTCTTCGTCCGTCGTCCGTCCGTCCGTCTGTCCGTCAACAATTGGGTTGTGTCCTCTCTAGCGGTCACAATTTTGGCCTAATCTTTATGAAACTTGGTCACAATGATCATCTTAACAAAATCTAGGTCAAGTTCGATATTGGGTCATCTGGGGTCAAAAACTAGGTCACTAGGTCAAATCAAAGGAAAACCTTGTGAACACATTAGAGGTCACAATTTGAGCCTAATCTTTATGAAACTTGATCACAATGATCATCTCTGTAAAATCTAGGTCAAGTTCGATATTGGGTCATCTGGGGTCAAAAACTAGGTCACTAGGCCAAATCATTGAAAAACCTTGTGAACACATTAGAGGTCACAATTTGTGACTTATCTTAATGAAAATTGATCACAGTGATCATCTCTATAAAATCTAGGTCAAGTTCGATATTGGGTCATCTGGGGTCAAAAACTAGGTCACTAGGTCAAATCAAAGGAAAACCTTGTGAACACACTAGAGGTCACAATTGGAGACTAATCTTTATGAAACTTGATCACAATGATCATCTCTGAAAAAAAATCTAGGTCAAGTTCGAGATTGGGTCATCTGGGGTCAAAAACTAGGTCACTAGGCCAAATCATTGAAAAACCTTGTGAACACATTAGAGGTCACAATTTGTGACTTATCTTTATGAAAATTGATCACAATGATCATCTCTATAAAATCTAGGTCAAGTTCGATATTGGGTCATCTGGGGTCAAAAACTAGGTCACAAGGCCAAATCATTGAAAAAGCTTGTGAACACACTAAAGGTCACAATTTGAGACTAATCTTTATGAAAATTGATCACAATGATCATCTCTATAAAATCTACGTCAAGTTCGATATTGGGTCATCCGGGGTCAAAAACTAGGTCACAAGCCTTTGAAGGCCAAATCATTGAAAAAGCTTGTGAACACACAAGAGGTCACAATTTGAGCCTAATCTTTATGAAACTTGATCACAATGATCATCACTATAAAATTTTGGTCAAGTTCGATATTGGGTCATCCGGAGTCAAAACTAGGCCACGAGGCCAAATCATAGAAAAAGCTTGTGAACACACTAGAGGTCACAATTTTGACCTTATCTTTATGAAACTTGATCACAATGATCATCATTATAAAATTTAGGTCAAGTTCGATATTGGGTCATCTGGGGTCAAAAACTAGGTCACGAGGCCAAATCATTGAAAAATCTTGTGAACACACTAGAGGTCACAATTTTGACTCTATCTTTATGAACTTGGTCACAATGTTTATCTCTATAAAATCTAGGTCAAGTTAGATACTGTGTCATTTGGGCCAAAATCTAGGTCACTAGGCCAAACAGGTGAGCGACCCAGGGCCCTTTGGACCCTCTTTGTTTTTATTCAGATGTTTTGTACGTTACTTTCAACATTTTTATATGCTTGCCTATTTTATTTAGATTCTTTTAATGGGATACCTTGATTAAATATTATGTACATACGTATGTTTGACAATTGTTGTTGCTTTTTGTGACATCCTTTTTGTAACATCAGTCCTGTGTTTTATTGCCTTCACCAAGTGGACTCCGGAAGGTAGCAGAGAGCGAAGTCACCAATAAAGGAAACACACATGGAGGTACACAGCAGCAATAGAAAATAATTACAATGTTTTGCGATGGTGACTTGTACAGGAATGCACATGAAAGAGAAGAGAAGAAAGCTTTAGCCATTATCGCTGTAGTTAACTAGGCCTAGGTTGAAAAGACTCTTCCGCGATCAACTGATAACTTTTCCACTTATAGAGGACACGACCGTAGCCAACGACAAAAAGCGAAAGGTAATCATTATACAATTGTACATATCCAATTTGTGATTAGTACGACCCGGATCTTCTTAACTAGAAGGACGGACTGGGTTAAGCTTCACGTTGCCTTTTTGGAAACGTGTAAGTACTAGTTAGATTTTGTAATTAGTTCGATCCAATACATGTGAAGACATTTTTAACGAAACATGCTTACATACCTACCTACATAGTTCTTGTTGTGTCTGGAAGCACGTTTGGTAAGGACTAGAGCCTTTAACTCTCCACTGTTTTCGCCATATTTCCTAGTTTTCCCCCAATGCATGTCCATGCAATTTCTGTTACGATAATTCTGCTACGGGTAAATAATTATTGGTCACCCTCCCTTTTCCTTCCTGCATCCATCTGACAGCAGTTCTTGTTATGTTCTCCTGTGGTTTACGTAGAACATGTCCGATCCAACACTAGCGTTTTTTTTAAAATTGTCATCATATCGGTTGGTTTTGTTTATTCTTGTGATTCTTTATTTGTTACGGTTGGGAGCCCGAATATTCTTGAGATATTAAGGAGACAGTCTTTATGAAAATGGGAGAGTCTGTTGATATCCCTCCCATTCATCCTCCAGAATTCTGCTCCATACGGTATTACTGACAATACACATATGTTGACTAGTATAGGTGTGCTTGCTGGTATACATTGTCTTTTAAATGTTGTTTAGTTTGATGAATGTGTTTCTTGCTTTCCCCAGTCTGTTTTGAGTACAATGTATCTCTATCGAAACCCTGTCTGATGTTATAGTGCTACCAAGGTAAGTGATTGTTGATGTACAGTTAAAAGTTTTCCAATTTAAGTCCATTTTTTTGTGGCTCATTTGTGTTGAGATGCATTTCAACTTCAGTTTTTTTGGTGTTAATATAATAGACACTTTCTTGTACTTTGGTCGTTTTTTCTTGCATGTGTGTTTCTAGATTCGAGAGCAAGACGAGATTGACAGCATAATATTATGACATAAGATATTCAATAATTGCATACATACATAGGCTACTGATATCATCTTGACATAATCATGTTTCATTAAACAAACAAATAAACAAAGTAAGTAATATTCATCACATTTATATTTAGCGTCCAGCACAACTTTACGAAACCAGCCTAACAAATTATAAGAAAACAAAGCTCGAAACCACAAGGCATTAACATTACCAAACAATCTTAATATACTTTATGTACCCGGTAAATTTAATAAATACACGAATTAACTGACTTTCGTGTCAGTCATTGCAAAGTTAGCGTTTTGTGGTTGGACAAATGAAGTCCTACCGAAGACGCTAACTTTCGAGACTATTAAGTGTGGTCCAATCGTACAAACTAAAGTTTTTGTATCCGCTACCATTAATGCACCTCATTCAATTTTCTCAAAGGCATGAGCCACTTGTAACACTTTTCCATCTTCAAACCGTTTTCCAATGATCATCATTCCGACCGGAAGTCCTTCTGATTTACCAGCGTTAATGGTCAACGCTGGATGTCCTGTACTATCAAACGGTGCTGTGTTCCTTACCATTCCAAATGCGTTCTTTAGACGTTCTAAATAAGGAAATAACATTCTAATGATCGTTAAATAAGTTATAAAATCAATTATATAGGTACATTTCGTTCATTTTATGATCTTCTGTCCCACATTTACATCCACTAGAATAAATACCGTCCTTGTTTATGCATCTAAATCCATTGTAAATCAAATTTAAGTGCATCGTGTGACATGCTTCACTTAATCACTCTTATTATGGACTTAACATTCTTGGCAGTAGTGAATAGATCTGTATGTTACCTGTCAATGTCGAATCCTTTTTCGGGAGTAACGGTGCTTTATATGGTAGCGTAGGCATTATGAGAACGTCGTATTTATCCAAGGCCTCGTCGTAGGCTTTTGTGAGCTTTATGTTCAAATTTTGTCCACGTGCATAGAATTTGTTTCCATAGTTCTGGAATATATCACATAGTGCACAGGATGAGTTGTACGCACCCCGAATATCTTATTACGTGCTATTAATTAATTTTGAGATAGTAATTAATTGAAACTTGAAATTGATAGGTTTCATTTAAACTTCTAGTAAAAAATGGTCAAGTCATTGAATAAAACAAAATAGGACCAGTTTCAAATAGATGCGGCTGCAAACTATCACACGTTATATAACATTCATAATTATTTATTAATTCACTTACAGAACCTGATATATCGCGTGCGTACAATACAAACCATTTTACAAAGATCGTGTGCATACAATACACGTGTAGTCAACGAAAACATGTTCTACAAAACAGTCAATCATGTGCGTATAAGACAAGCCAATGAAAACATGGAATAGTGTACATACACATTGTTCTAAAATTAAGTAGAGATAATCATTTTGTAATTTTGATATTGGAAAGGAATGTTGATTATCATTATATTGTATAATAATAACTATGTCAGTTGATATTGGTTACGGTTAGACAACAAACCTTTCGAATATGGGAGCTCAGTAGGCAGATCAGTTTCATGGGATCTGAAAATTGTCTTGCTTCCGTTAAGAACCCGGATCGTGATCTGTTGATAATTGATTCCGAATAAAATCCTTTTCTCTGGTACCCAGCACCTACAAAATAAAACAATGTTCATACATTTTTGAAATCATTTTCAGTTTTATTTCATTTAGTCCAGGTATAAGGTAGAAGTAAACATATCACATTGCTTCCCCACTAACATGTTCATGTTTTCCTCCTAAGATTCGAGTCCATAGTGGTTTCAAAACAGCCACCATAAGTTCGTTTCAATTATGTAGGCATTTGAGGATTTACATAATATTATATCAGATTGAAATTTCAAACATTGCAATAAAATTCTCATAGTAAGCATATCAAAACGACCGATTTTCGATAAACGAACTGCTCCCTGAACTATGAAAGGGCTCTATAAGGAACACATGCGACCGTATATCGGCAGCACACATCAACACATCCCAACACTACAATATTACAGTTAGATACTTGACTTACCATTACCTAACACCATACACTGTTCACCCCCTTCTACAATAATAGGGGCCCATATCGCATTTCCTAAAATAAGAAAATAAACTAAATTTGTCATGGTCAACAATAAGGGATACAAGAACAAACACAAATTAGCTGGTGTTTTTGTGATGGATTGAAACCCAACATATTTTCAATAAGCAGCACGATATTAAATGTTTGCGTACGCCTTAATACTGATACATGTGAAATACAAATGACATTAGGTTAGTATGGTTACTGGTTCTACGACCATCGTGTTTTTATTTAAGGGTTTCGAGTGTTTTTGAAATAAAAACATTCTGTATTTTTAGTAATGTGGAGCGAGTGGACAAATAGCAACATTTATATGGTTTATAATATAATTAATAGATCTATAATATAAATTGTACTACCATGTGTATGTAGTGGTACAGAAACATCTTCTACTGTGGCCCCAGATTGTGTCAGCTTCATTGCAGCTTTCCGAACAATACCCTGTACATCTTCTTCACACGGTGCAAACCCTTCAGTGACCAAACCAATCTTCCAGTTTGAAATACCTTCACCAAGCTTCAAATACATACCAAATCAAGTATTAGTCCAGATCCGAATGAAAACGTGATTCATCACACATTTCGCGATATCATTACTATTTGTCAACACACTAAAACATGAGTAAACAAGTCAAATGTGTCCTTTCTCAAATCTTCATGATGTCGTCTTACATGGACAGGGGGTGAGTGTGTTGCTTTATCGTTTGAACAGCATTCAACACCTGTCTCTAATTAACAATTATCAATGTATACATGATTGTAAATATCAGAAATGAGAAGATTATAAAAAACATAATAATTCGAACATCCATACATCCATATTAGGTGTTATACTGAAACCTACCATTTGTACGTAGTCTGGTACTTGAAGGTCACGTGGTTGGCGCGGATCCATCTCCCCATCTGAACCAGCAATACACTGCAAATATAGCATGACTTTGTGTATTATAAATAACGATCGCATTAGTTTAAAACAGTTCAGCAACATCTCTAGGCATTGATTTCCCAATGCAAATTTAACTTCATTATAATCCTTCAATAACTTTAAATTTTAGTAAAGGGGTCTGAAATACTAAACTTGATCCTGTAACTGAAATCCTACATATTAGATACGAATCGTATGTGTGCAACTTGTACTTGTTTAATAATTACTAGTATGATAAAATAATTTACATTTGGGCGTTAGATGAAGTCTTGTGTTGGTGAGTGCTTTGTCTGCACGGAAAGCAGATCGAACGGTTCGGCAAAGTTCATGACCCAATAGGTCAATTCATGTTTACTGAGGTAAAGGCGCATGAACCCATTTTAATCAACGCAAGTTCCTACCTTTAGAAGCAAAGCACAGTCTGTGACATTCCTTGCCATTGGTCCCAAATGATCCAACGTTGTTTCTATACCAACAGCTCCTGTATATGGGACGAGACCCCATGTAGGTTTAAGACCCACTATACCACACCAAGATGCAGGGGTCCGTATAGAACCTCCGTGGTCTCCACCCATTGCCATGTCAACATCACCATTTGTTACCTACAGAATAATTAATTATTTATTAGCATTGACAAATTTTTTAGGTATAAAATAACAACGATATTTATATGAACGTAGACAGTCGGCGTGTATTCCTGAAAACACGACTCGTCAACCGTCAAACACAGTTACACATAAGCCTACTGAACAGTCGCAAAATACTCAATCGCAGTCATTATTACAGTCCGATATCACAACAAAAACAGTGAAACCTACCTGTGTTAATCCAACTGGACAATATCCAAATACTGAACCACAGTCTACTGCCTTATTACAACAAACGGATAATACTCAAGTTAAAAGTACTAAGCAAGCAGACAATACACCGTGTACTACCAATGTTGACATTCCGAAGCCACGTGGTCGTACAAAATCAAAACAAAACGTAAAACAGCCACGATGTAGGTCAACTAGCGCACGCATTCGGAATGGTTCAACCAATCGAAAAAAACCTACTTCACCGTCTAAGACGCCACAGACCAATCAACAGGGAGTATTCATTACTCCACAATCCGCACGGGTCAGTGAATAGGATAGTAGTAGCGCGACAGTCAATGAACTTACAGTGAGGTTCGCGCTGTTAAATGTCCAAGGAATAAAAAGTAAAATAACTAATAAGCTACAGAGTCCCGAAATTATTAAACTGTTCCAAGAAAATGATATTGTGTGTTTTACGGAAACTTGGGGCGATGATTATTTTTATTTTGATGTCAGTGGATTTGAATATTTTGCATTAAATAGGTCTGATAAAATTATTGGAACTACCAGAAATTCGGGGGGAATAGTTATTTACGTTAAATCTGAATTAGTCGACCAAAATACATGTATTCTTAAACACGACGATTCGCATATATGGATAAAATTGGATGGCAAATACTTTAATTTGAAATCTAATTTGTTCCTCTGTTTATGTTATATTACTCCAACATCTTCTAGCAGAAGGGTAGTTTCTGATAATAATACATACGACCAATTAATGCAAGATATTATTTTAATTCATGAAAATCACGGAGGTGATGACAATTGTTCGTTCATGTTGTTAGGAGATTTAAATTCGAGAATTGGACACTTACCTGATTTTGTGATAAATGATAATGACACATTGGTAAATTGTAATTTATTACCCGATGACTACACGACTGATACATTCCTAGCCAGAAAATCGCAAGATAGTGCCACGAACTCGAATGGTTATTTGCTTTTAGACTTTCTTAAACAGACTGGTTTGCGTGTAGCTAACGGACGTGTATGTAATGATGTAGGAGCTTACACATATGTTGGTAGTAACGGATGCAGTATGGTTGATTATTGTATTTTTAGCGAACATTTATTGTCATCATTTGCAACTTTTTATACCCATGAACCAAATATTGTTTCTGACCATTGTATTATTGAATTTTCATTGCGCGGTTGTATTACATGTCATGCTGAGGAGATACTTAAAGAACATTGTGCAAACAACGAAAATGTGCATACTTATAGATGGGATGCAGAAAAGAAAGATATGTTGTTAGAAGCTATTAACCATGTCGATTTTCAGAACAGACTTTCTGAACTGAACAATAATGTTGATTGTATTGACAGTTGCAGTGATATTGATTTGTGTATTGATAATTTTGTCGCAAGTGTAGACACTGTTTGCAAACCATTATTCGGTAAAAAGAATTTTACGGGAATTGTTAGTAAATCAAATTGTTATAAAACAAATAACGACAATAATAATTTATACGATGATGTATGTAAAACAAATAGAGTCGAGTTTTATAGAAAATTGAATAATTATAGAAAAAATAATTGTGAAGAAAATAGAATCAATATGGTAAAAGCGCGTAGTATATATAAAAAGAGTGTTAGATCATTTAATTATAAAAAAGATCGGTTGAAAACTGATAAATTGATAAATTGCAGATACAAAAATGTAAGGCAGTATTGGAAAATGCTAAAAGAAAGCAATAACGTTAAATCGCCGAAAGGAATATCATTAGACACATTTTCCGAGTATTTTAAGGTTATCAATAATCCAGAAGATAGATTTTTTCAGGCAGACGAAGATATTATCGCATTTAACAAAAATATTGCTGAACATGAATTAAAAATTATGTTTAATGAACTCGACATACCTTTCACAACAGACGATATCATTAAAGGTATTTCGGCTCTAAATTTAGGGCGGAGTGCGGGTCCAGACTGCTTATTGAATGAATTTTTAGTACATGGAAAAAACGTTTTTACACCATTTCTAGTCAATATATTTAATAAAATCATGCAAATGGGTTATTTTCCTAACACTTGGGGGGAGGGTTTTATTGTACCAATTCACAAAAAGGGGAGTGTATCTGATGTTAAGAACTTTCGCGGTATCACACTTCTCAGTGTTATTGGCAAGTTATTTACTAGTATTGTTAACACTAGGCTAACGACTTGGGCAGAAAGTTATTACATTTACATAGAAGCTCAAGCTGGCTTTAGGTCCAAAATGGGCACCTCTGATAATATTTTCGTCCTTCACGGTCTAATAAATCACGTACTTAGTCAAAACAAGCAATTATTTTGTGTGTTTGTAGATTATTCTAAAGCATTTGATTATTTAGTCAGACCTAATATTTGGTACAAGTTATACAAACTCGGTATACGTGGGAATATATTCAATGTAATTAAATCAATGTACAATCAGGTACGCTCTAGAGTAAAGCTAAATGGAAGCGCGGGGGATATGTTTGAAAGCTTCCTTGGAGTACGGCAAGGGGAAAGTTTGAGTCCCTTTATTTTTGCTATGTATTTAAATAACTTAGAGGACGAACTTTTTCTGAACGGTGCTAAAGGTATTGATATTGAAACCTTGAAAATATTCTTATTAATGTATGCGGATGACATTGTCATTTTTGCCAATACTGCTGATGAACTACAGACGAATTTGGATATCCTACAAAGTTTTTGCGATAGGTGGAAGTTAAGTGTAAATAAGGATAAAACCAAAGTTGTTATTTTTAGAAAAGGGGGTCGCTTACCAAATGATCTTACATTTTACTACGATGGTCAGCCAATAGAAATAGTTAGTCGGTATACTTACCTCGGAATTATTTTTACGTCAGGCGGTTCGTTTAATGAAACTCATAAGACTTTGGCAGGTCAAGCGCAAAAAGCAATTTTCAGGTTGAGACGTTATTTATATAGTTTTAACAATATATCTGTTGAACACACAATGAGTTTGTTTGACAAATTAGTTAAACCTATTTTATTTTATGGCTCTGAGGTATGGGGTTTTGCGCAAGCAAACCCAATTGAAAGAATTCATACATTATTTTGTAAATCTGTTTTAGGCGTTAAAGTAAGCACCCAAAATGATTTTATTTACGGCGAATTGGGACGTACTAACTGCCAAACTCAACGTTTAATTTACATTATTAAATTTTGGTTAAAAATTGTAAATACCAAGGAACGAAAATATGTGCACTGCATGTATAAGACAATGTTGAACGATATCGATCGAACACCGGGCAAAACTAATTGGGCATCTCTTGTTAAAGATTTATTAAGTAGATTAGGATTTTATACAGTATGGTTAGCACAGGGTGTAGGAAATATTAAGGTATTTGTAAATTTATTGAAGCAAAGAATTTACGATATATTTGTTCAAGACTGGAATACAAGGATAAACGAGTCTACCAGAGCAACTTTTTATAAAACATTTTGTAATTTCCAATTTCAACCTTATTTAAATATATTAAATTTAAAGTCTTATAGGATTGCATTTACTAAATTGCGATTGTCGTCACATAGGTTACATATAGAAACTGGCCGCTGGAATAGTACACCGCGTGAACTAAGGCTCTGCTCCGAATGTAATAAATTAGAGGACGAATTCCATTTTCTTTTTGAGTGTAAACTATATGAATCTATCAGAACAAAATATCTAACAAACTTTTATAGAGTGAGACCAAATATGTACAAGACCACTTCACTTTTATCTACTTCTGATTGCAAAATTCTTCGCAATGTAGCAATCTTTGTTGAAAAAGGGTTCGAAATTAAGAAAAGGTCTGTCTTGATGTAATCAAAGTATTTTACTTAATACGCTGTTATTAATCTAATACATTCTATTTTTTATATCATCTTGATAATGTGAACATAGTAACATGTCTATACTTATTGCAAATGTTTTGTAGTCATGCATTGTGCGATTTATTATTATAAGTCTGAATGTACATATTGTTTATATTTATACCGATTCATACGTGAGTGCGAATATGTGTGTGTGGGGGGGTGTGTGTGTGTGTGTGCGTGCGTGCGTGCCTGCGTGTGTGCGTGCCTGCGTGTGTGTGTGTGTGTGTGTGCACGTGCGTGTGTGTGTGTGCGTGTGTGCGTGTGTGCGTGCGTACGTGCGTGCGTGCGTGCGTGTGTTAGCGTGCAAGCATTTGTCTGTTTTTGTTTGTTTTTCTTTTGTTTGTTTGAACAAGGACCATAATGGTCTATTTCAAATGTGTATTGTACATAGCTTTCATTGAAATAAATAAACTTCTTCATCATTATGTGAGTTTACAAAATAGTTTAAGCAAAAACTAGAAAACGCACTTTAAAATTGGGAATTTTTATCTAGGAATTGCAGATAAGTTATGTTGCTGCAAGCGTCTTGTTAAAATCGAGCCGGGGAAATCGTGCGTTTGTGATGCAATGTTGATATTCTGCATCCGTATACTGTAGTAGGAGATAGTTCAGTGATACTTACTGCCGCGGCACTCCCTCCACTGGACCCACCCGTGGTACGTGTCTTGTCGTAAGGATTTAACGTAGGTCCAGTATCGTTAGTCCAACTACTACCACTGAAACACATATTCTCACAATTGGTTTTACCCAGAATTCTTCCACCTGAAATAAATATCATTGTCAATATATTTTCATCAACCTTAAATAAAAAAATGTTTTTAACAAATAGCAACACATACATGGTATATTTAGGAACTTCCTTCTCTAATATAGACTAGTATGGTCATGTTTAGAAGATCCAATGGAAAGCAAAGTTGATGAATGTTGAAGATTAAATTACCGCCGGAAGATGACAAACAACTATAATAAACATCTTAAAAGCTGACCGCTAATTATGACTATAAATATATTCTCGATTAAAACAGTAAAACTAATAAGTAATATGTTCAAATGACAGTTCCCAACGCTATAAACAGTATTTACTAAAGTGGTTCATTTACCATTGTCTAAAATTCTGGTGACAAGAGTAGCATCAATTTCCGGTACGTAACCTTCCATGATCTTCGATCCGTTCATCATTGGGATACCAGCTACACAAATATTGTCCTTGATAGCCACAGTTTTACCCTTCAACGGACCTGTTGGTGCGCCCTCTATGTCACATTTCCAGTACCTAAATCATTGTGATAAACATTATATCTAATAATGCAAACCCGTTTAATATATCAACTTCATGACATCTTCTTGTACATTGAATTACATTATATGGAACTGATATGCTATATGTAATTATTTATATTTAGTGCTGTGACAAAGTGCTATGTTTTACATACCAAGCATTGCATTGGTTGTCTTCTGGTTCGGGTCTGTATCCGGGGGTTCTGGGATATTTCACTTCCAGTGTCGGGGGAATCAGCTCGTTACAAACCTCATACTCATGTAGAAAACCAGCCATATAATCTGTAAGAAAAAAACACCGAGAGTTATTTAAACCAGCAAATATTAAATACAATTCTAACAAGATCCACAGGGCTTCCCAAATGAATAACCAGTGTTTGAGAAAACGAGAAAAAAACATCTGACTTATAGAAAATCAAGTTTGGTCAATTTTATCTTTTCCAATGTTCATGACAAGAAGCGCCTTGTGGTGAATATTTCAAACCTGTGTTTCATAATGTCTTATAATGTCGTAGAAGCACTTACATTCTTGATCTTCAAAGTTGCTGAAGTGTTCCACAACATACCAAATGTTCCTACAGCCAATCTACCATTGTAATCTACTGTATGGATTTGTCGGGACGAGTATCGTGCATCTTACTTGGTGTCCATCAGTATGTAGAAGTGTCAAATCGAAAATATTATTTAAGTATAATCTAGCCATATTTTGAACTAACCTCTGAATTCTGTTAGCTCCCCATCAGATATATGGAAACCAAATTGATCGCTGGATGCTTTGAGCTCCTCATGATCAGGGACTCGAACAACAGGATTGTTGTAAAGCCTTTCTGAAAAATGGAGTTAAAAATACTTGGTATGCATAAAGTTCCAATTACGTTTTATAGCGATAAGGTACATTTATATAAAAGTTTCCTTTTTGCAGCATATAATTTTTGTTATGCATCCAAGTCAAACCACAGGTAACTGTATCATTGCTAACGTAGAAAAAATATAAAAATAATATTTTTCTTTCACGGTCCATTTGTACAGAAATTGATGAGCCGGTCATAGTGTTGCATTTTGTTTTGCATAAAATCGGCCTTATGTATATCATTCATCTATAAAAGGTTGTTACGATGGATGTACGTAAGCCTGAATTTAACTTCAAATTATAGAATTCATTACTTTAAAGCCACAATAAGGTTCCGGAACGACATATTTTCTATAGATAGAAAACACAAATCTTTGTTACTGATTTGAAGACTGATAAATAATTAACACATCAAGGTATTAAAACACGCTCTTACTGTCATATATGTGAAATAATCTTCCCTTAAAGATTGGCATAACGAGCCCGGTTTGTTGACAAATACGGCGTTTAACAGCATCTCCGTCACTTTCCGGAGACTACCGAGAATTTTTCGCCAGTTTCTGATAACCAATGGATGGATAGCACACCTATCGGTAACGTAGGGTGCACACTATAACCCGGAATTTACCAGTACCTTCCGGTATCATATATAGTAGCCCGGTATTGACACCTAATCATGTTGTATATTGCCTTGTATATTGCCTTGTATATTGACATTAATCATGTTGAATGTATAATTGAAACATGCCAGAGGCGGGGGATTAACTATGCGTATGCAATATAGACGTGTGCAGATGTATTAATTTCTCCGATAATTATTATATTTATATTTTCATGTACAATAAAATCTGTTGTAATTATTTGTTGTTAAATGTGTATACTGATGTAAATATTGTGAATAAATATGTTTAAACTAAGATCAAAGAGGTGGCCTTTTCTTTTAATATCAATATACGTAAGGCGTTTAAAAAATTCCAGGAAAAGTGCTCTATAATATTTATCTTTCGGCCAAATTATTTCAAACTGTGCATTTAAATAGAACAGTTCATAATACATAGTGCACAATGAATCGAACGCATGGGTGTGTGTCATACAAAATGGCACGGTTGACACAGTAATGTCAACAATGGCTACCCGGCGCAACGTTATCTCTGGTCGTACCTTATTAACATGTTCTGACTAAATCTCACTCAGTCAGTCAAATGACACACAAACGTCACCGGTTACAACAACAACGATGCTTTTCTCAAAAAGTGCCTTGCTTCAAGGTATGCTCTTCCTGTGTTCCTATGCAAAGCATTCGAAAGTGTCACAAAATCAAACAGAAACGTTCAACGCAACGTCTAGCGTCTGATTCGCAACTGGCCTTACCTTCCTTTGATCATCTGCAGCAGTACAACTGACAGTCTGGAAGCGCTCATATTATTCATACATCCTACCCAGTGACATACAACGCTCTTAATAGGCAGTGGTTATTAAATCTACTGTTTCAAGTCTTAATTTTCCTGCCAAAAGACAAAAACTGGTCAAATTCCAATGATTTACTGACATTTGATGGGCGATTCTAATACGGCGACAAATAAACCTGAACACAACTGTGGGACTATTTAAACTATGGCATAAATTGATCCAAATGATGTTATACCGCCCTTCGCAAATGTTCCATGCAGTAATTTTAGGTCGTAGTGAATTGGTAGCTGTTTGGTTGGAGTCAATATGTCGGTAAGTTTGACGATTTCTACGACGTGACGTCAAATTTGCCCCGGATAGCCATTACTGACGTTACTATGGCAGCAGTGCCATTTTGTATGACACACCCTAAATCGTTTGATCTATTGTACAATATGTATACTGAATTGTTCTATTTAGATGCAAAGTTTAAAGTAATTTGAAGATACGATACACATTATAGAGCACTTTTCCAGGAACTTTTGAAACGCCCCTCGTAAAACGCACAAACATGATCATATGAATGGAAAATAAAAACAACTGTTATATCTACATGCCCTCAAATTTTCCTATGCATTTGTATTTAACTGTAGCTAGCTTCATTTTGTTTATTGTCTGATACAACATAATCTGTAATAAAATATAAAAAAAACTACAATGTAGATGTTTTTGTTTGTCCCTATAATTTTATATCGCTGGCTTAGAATGAGAAGGTCGTTAGTGCCATATCTGAAATCTATATCACCAGGCACTTCTTATGAGCCTATTTTCATGAAAGCTTGTTAGCCATAAGTAAAGAGTAATTTGTCAGACAGATTTTCTTATTTTCTCAAAGTATGATTTTGTAGATACGATCTTTTCATTCTAAGCCAGCGATATGATATATATCATGGAGTTAATGTGCTTGTCTATATAATTCCGTGATTATATTAAGTGATATATATTCATTCACACTTCTTCACTAATCCTTTAATTGGATTATACATAGCCATTCAATTAGGTGTCAGTCGTGATATACAACAGGATACCGGCAGATACCGGTGCACCGGGTTCTGTGCGTATACTTACGATTATTGACGAAATCTTCGAAATCGTTCGGAAAATTTAAATGTAAACACTATTGAGTATTTTGTACGGAGGACAAAATACTAAATAGCGTTTTCAGTTGATTATTTCTCACAGAAGGAACAGCGACCTGAGGTCAGATATGGGTCCCTTCTGCACCATTTTTAGTATAATTTAATATCTCAATATTTCGATATTCTTTGTAGATAGAAAATACTAGTATGAATGTAATTAGTTAATGAAGATGTGAACTAAAACGTATACCATCATTTTACTATGAACTGTACTTTTTTGTGTCAACGAATTATTTTGTACTGTTTGATTATAGTGTTAGTTACAAATTATTATGCATTATGGGAAAGATGGTCATTTTAAATGTCTGCATGTACTCCAATTATGAATATAACATTGATTTTAAAATACTTCGCCCAACTTGTCAAATAATGAAATATAACGCAAGTGTACAAGATTATTCATAATGCAATATTGCACGTAAGTTAAAAATGTATCACGTGAATTTTTGAATCCCGGATAGTATGCGTGTATGTGTATAATATGCTATTTAGCAAGTAATACTAATCAACTGTTTTATTAAACTCAAAGCTGATTGATGGACGTACACAATCTAAAAAGCTAAGTTTGAACACACGTTATAATACTTAAGATACTTTATTTGATAAATTGAATTTCATGTTAACCTACTCATGTCTTTCAATGTCATGCCCGTTATACATCTTCGCGTTAAAAGTTTTATCAGGTTTTTAGGTCATACATGTACATGAACAAAAATTTAAAATGTATTTATATGCCTTGTAACTGAAATAAATGGTTAGATGTTTGTTGTACTACAGCTATGCCCAGCATACTGATAAGCGTATAGCATAGTGAAAAACACACGTAGTATGTTTGCTTAAGATTAGTTAAAGTGGCCTTTATAATATATGTATACCAGTTTTATAAAGTTCAGTTATGCAAGCCGTGGGTAACGTATAAATGTATATCTACGAATTTCTTATTCTTCCGACAAATAAAAAATTCTAGCAAGCTTGTTTGAACAATTCAGTTGGTCATAGTTCGTATGGATCTTTACTCATGCCTGGACGCTCATGCAGTATCACAAAAACATGCATATTTTATCAGTGATATTTTACAAATGCAATAATATATATTATGTAAAAACAGTACCTGCTTGTTTAGCCATGCTGTTCTCACTATCTCCACAATGTGAATATGTTGCTGTATATGAAGGGAGGTAACACGAAGAGGACAAGGACAATCTAGTTGATATGAACATTAACTCCCAGAAAATGAACTGCATTATTATTGTGGTAATAGTTTAATATTTTAATAACATTCGATGGCGTCAGCTGATGCTTTTATCAGTGTCGTATATGGTTATATCGGTATACAAATTGTATAATTATATGATAGACATTGCGATAATGCCATTGGTGCAGAGTACTAAATACAAGTATGTCGTGGATGTCATTGCTCGCATGAAAGATAGACGGTTGGTGTTGATGTTTAATCTGTAAATACAGCATTTCACTATAGCTCTTGTGCATTGTAGTATAATCCATGATATGACATTGTGACGTCGCTTGTATTAAAGGAAGGCCATAACAAATAAATTGCATTGTTAACTTTATATGGCTATTTTTATATGTAAATTTATCTACCTGTCACGGGTTCTACCCTCTACAGACTTACGCTGTTTGGTAAGATACTGTAAATGGGGATGACAGATTCTGTCGACTAAGGCCAGGTGGCCGAGGGTGGCTTTTCAGCCTGAAAGTACACAATAAATACAATGACAACACGTCCGACTCACAAACCATTTACTTTACGACTGTTTTTATACACATAATAACAAATGAATGAGATGAGGATGATAAATGATGACAACATGAAGAAAAGATGAAGTAACATCCATACCTGAAAGTACACAATAAATACAATGACAACACGTCCGACTCACAAACCATTTACTTTACGACTGATTGTTAGAGTGCGATGACGTGTTATGGCGGGAAACAAAGCCCATGCATCACGACCACAACCATGATATGAAAGTGAGGCCCTGATGAGGGTAAATTGTTAATGTTATGAATGTTACTGTAAAATGAATGATGTGATGGTATGGCGATATACAAGAATGATTTATAAGAAAATGAATGATTTATAGGAAAAATAACATATATGCACAGTGTTAATTTGACCCTGTGACATACTCCCCCTCTACAGGGAATGTCGTCCCGACATTCTAAACTATTCGTAATAATAGAACAATAACTACTACAACTACATTTGTACTAAGTACACTGCATTACTACTAAGTAATATTACAGTACTACATATCTACAACTATCATAAATCCAACAAACAATAACCCTTATATGGCATAGCACTGAATCTTGGTCACAATTTAAAAAGTTGTCTGCTAAAATTTATGATTTAACTGATTTTAGCCTAGATTTAACTGGAGCCAATGACAGTGCTATACCATATAAAGGTTATTGTTTGTTGGATTTATTTATTCCACAGAGTGGGGTGAAGGCAGTTACTGTGCCTGTCTTGGTCGTTTCTGACACTAGGTATTCAAGTAATACACCTATAATCATTGGTACTAACACCCTAAATTGTTTCAAATCCCTTTATGAACATGTTCCCGTCTCCCCCCAGTGGAAACAGGCATTGTCTGCTACTAGTCAAGTCCATACTGTACCAGTTAAGCCTTTAGGCCATAAACCTATTTTATTACAGCCCTTCGAAACAAAAACTGTAACAGGAAAAGTAAGACAGGTTGGGAATATGAGTACAGGTATTACAGAAGAGAGTACAAGTTCTCCTTGTTCAGTTAACATTTGCCATAGTATAGTGAAGGTTACTCCTGGTTCGTCATTTTCAAGGATTCCAGTCCGGGTGTGTAATTTATCTGCCAGGCTCTAAGTCTGTCCTGTGTCATATAAATGAGGTGAATGTTGTTCGCTCTATTGATCCGCTTGAAGGATGCAAAGTTAAATTGCATAATCATGAAAGATCATTGGAAGAACTTAATATTCATGTCCCTGAAGATACTTTAACGCCTGAACAACAGGCTAAGGCAAAAGAGTTTTTGTCTGACTGGAGACATTTATTTTCATCGAGTGTGTGTGACCTAGGGTGTACTAGTGAAGTCCAGCATGAGATCAATTTAAATGACCCTACTCCATTTAAGGATCCTTACAGGCGTATTCCTCCTGGTATGTATGTAGAGGTTAGGGAGCATTTGAAGGAAATGTTAGAAGCAGGTGCCATAAGGGAGTCCAAGAGTCCTTTTTCCTCAAATGTGGTACTAGTCCGAAAGTAGGACAGCTCACTACGTTTTTGCATAGATTATAGGAAATTGAATGGCCGTACCGTTAAAGATGCTTATGCTCTTCCACGGATTGAGGAAACTATTGATGCCCTGGCAGGTTCTAAATTCTTTTCAAAACTTGACCTTCGCTCAGGGTATTGGCAGGTTCCTGTCAAGGAAGAGGATAAGCATAAGACAGCATTTAGTGTTGGACCTCTAGGGTTTTATGAGTGTAACAGGATGGCTTTTGGGTTGACCAATGCCCCTGCAACGTTTCAATGGTTAATGGAACGTTGTATGGGTGAACTTCATCTTCGTGATTGTCTCATTTATTTGGACGATATTATTATATTTTCTGATTGTATTGAGTCACACTTTAGTCGTCTGGAAGCTGTTTTTAAACGTCTTGAGTTATATGGGTTAAAACTTAAAGGTTCCAAATGTGAATTTTTCCAGTCTCAGGTACAGTACCTAGGCCATATCGTAAGTGCCCATGGGGTTGAAACTGATCCAGAAAAGATCAGGGTCCTACAAAACTATCCTGTTCCAACTTGTATAAAGGAGCTCCAAAGTTTTTTAGGATTTGCAGGTTACTACCGTCGGTTTATTAAAGATTTCGCGTCTATTGCAAACCACTCAATGCTTTACTTGTAGGACACCAGACCAATAAGAAAGGCAAGAGTAGACGTAAAGCCACCCCTTGGACATGGTCCGTAGATCAGCAGTCAGCCTTTAACACCCTTATTGAAATGCTCACTTCACCCCCTGTATTGGCATATGCAGATTACAAAAAACCATTAATTTTGAATGTTGATGCTAGTTGTCAGGGTCTTGGTGCAGTATTGTACCAGGAGCATGATGGTGCAGAAAGGGTTATTGCTTATGCGAGCCGGGGTCTTAGACCTGCAGAACGCAATTATCCCGCTCACAAACTTGAATTCTTAGCATTAAAATGGGCTGTGGTTAACAAATTCCATGAATATTTGTACGGTAACCAATTCCAGGTCCGGACTGACAATAACCCGCTCACATATGTTTGTTCTACTGCTAAGCTTGATGCGACTTCCCATAGGTGGTTAGCTTCCTTGTCTACTTACAACTTCTCCTTGCAGTATAGATGTGGCCGGTTAAATGTTGATGCTGACAGTTTGTCTCGTTTGCCACCTCCCCAACCTTTGGAACCCTCCATATTGTTTAATGATGCAATCAAGGCTGTTTGTAACTTTCATATGTGTAAGGTTGAAGAGGTTCCCTCAGTTGAATGTGTTTCAATTAGTCAGCATGTTGTTAGTGAAAATATCAATAAAACTTTAGATGATGGAGTTCCTTTTAGTGATATTGACTGGAAAAAGGAACAGTCCAACGATTCTACTATTAAGAGAGTTGTCTGTCTGATTTCTTCGGGTCATCGTCTTACCAGTAGGCAGTGTGCCCTGGAAGATGCAGATGTTAGACGTTTTCTGCGTGAGCGTTCATCCCTGTTTGTGAAGGAGGGGATTTTGTATAGGAATGGTTTTGTGAGTGGCCACCCAGTTATTCAAATTGTTTTACCTGTAGTCTTCCATGATACTGATTTTATGGGGTTACATGACGATGCTGGTCATCAGGGTAGAGACAGGACCCTTTCATTATTGAAATCCAGATTTGGCCCGGGATGGATGTTTTTATTGAAAGTCGTGTGAGACAGTGTCCCAGGTGTATACGACGCAAGACTGGTTGCAGTCCAGCTGCACCTCTGGTGTCTGTACATACAACCTATCCTATGGAACTGGTGTGTATGGATTTTTTATCTCTCGAGATGTCGGCTGGTGGATATGAAAATATTTTGGTCATTACTGACCATTTCACTAGATACGCCCAGGCCATACCCACTCGAAACCAAACTGCCCACACTACGGCCAAAATGTTGTTTGTTTGAGTCTTTTATTTGTCACTATAGTTTTCCAGCCAGGTTACACAGCGACCAAGGCCGCAATTTTGATGGCGCTGTAATAAAGGAATTGTGTAAGTTGGCAAGTATTGAGAAGACCCGCACCACCCCCTATCATCCCCAAAGTAACGGTATGCCTGAACGGTTTAACCAGACCCTTTTGAACATGTTAGGCACCTTGAGTGACCAACAAAAGGCCTCATGGAAGTCCCATGTCCCTTCATTAGTGCATGCCTATAATGCCACCAGACATGAGAGTACTGGTGTTACACCTAATTTTTTAATGTTTGGTCGACACCCCCGATTAGCAATAGATGCATTTTTAGGTATTACACCAGACAAGTTGGCTAGCAAACGCCAGTCCAATTATGTGTCTGACTTGAAAAGGCGTCTTGACTATGCATACAAAGTAGCTAGCCGTGAGGCCACTAAACAGGCGAAACGTCACAAGAGGCGTTACGATGTCAAGGTAAGGGAGGTGAAATTAGAAAAGGGAGATCGGGTCCTTATCAGGAATGTTGGGTTAAAAGGGAAACACAAGTTAGCTGATAAATGGGATAAAGATACATATGAGGTCATTGACCAGCCCAATAGTGATGTACCTGTTTTTAGGGTGAGGAAGGAATATGGAGGTCGTATTGTGAAAACCCTCCATAGAAATCTTCTGTTACCCTATATGGGTCTTCCAGTTAGGTCAGTGGTTGAGGAGTCTTCCCCTAGGAATCGAACTGTTTGTCCGTCCCTAGATAGCACTGTTGTTGAGCAACCTACAATAATTGGTAATGTTAGTCCATCTTCGGATGCTTCACCAACGGCTGGGAATCGAACCATATTCTATCAAACGTCCAATGAGAGTACTGACCTCAGTGGGTCCACTCAAAGATATATAATTCCTGCTTTGAGAGACCAACCCCCTTCTTTCACTTCGACTAGGAAGGCGCCGGTAACAACAAGGCGGTCTGGGCGGACTAGACATCCACCTAAATGGATGGACTCAGACTGGGTAAGGTTATAGTTTAGTAATAAGTTTGTTTTCAGAGATAAGTTTGTTTTTTAGTGATAAGTTAGTTTTAGTATTAAGTTTGTTTCCAGGGATAAGTTTGTATTCAGTGCTAAATTACTAGCATGCACACACGTTAAATTGTTATGGATTTAGATCAAGTGATCTGATCAATGTTTAGCCATTGCTATTCATTGTTTTTGTGGTATATTTTATACTATAGTGCTTATTATATGTTGGTTGGTGAGAGTATGCAACTACCATATTTTCCCTCCTCAATGAATAATTATGAGTTCTTTTTAATAATGTGTGATTAGCTTAGCTCATGCTAGCTTTCACTGCTTTTTTGTTTTTGTAGTATATTTTATACTAAAGTCGTAATTCTATGCTGATTGGTGGGAGTATGCCTGACTACCATATTTTCCCTCTTCAGTAGTCAATTATGAGTTATGTTTTTATATTGTGTGATAAGCTTTGCTCATGCTAGCTTTCACTGGTGTTTTTTGTATTAATGAAATGCATTACATTTCATTAATGCTATTAAATATTATGGGTATTCATTGTGTCCAGTATCATATTATGCTGCATATTGGTCAGATGTCTACACTGTTATTAATGTCTTTGGTCAGTTCTGACTTATTAGATGCTTATAATTTCTTGAGAAGGATATTATTGATTCATTTGAAACTGTAATTACTATATGTTTTACATTTGTTACAGTGTGGTGTACCGAGTCACTGCAGGGCTTTCCACAGCATACTAGTGATAGTTGTAGATATGTAGTACTGTAATATTACTTAGTAGTAATGCAGTGTACTTAGTACAAATGTAGTTTTAGTAGTTATTGTTCTATTATTACGAATAGTTTAGAATGTCGGGACGACATTCCCTGTAGAGGGGGAGTATGTCACAGGGTCAAATTAACACTGTGCATATATGTTATTTTTCCTATAAATCATTCATTTTCTTATAAATCATTCTTGTATATCGTCATACCATCACATCATTCATTTTACAGTAACATTCATAACATTAACAATTTACCCTCGTCAGGGCCTCACTTTCATATCATGGTTGTGGTCGTGATGCACGGGCTTTGTTTCCCGCCATAACACGTCATCGCACTCTAACAATCAGTCGTGAAGTAAATGGTTTGTGAGTCGGACGTGTTGTCATTGTATTTATTGTGTACTTTCAGGTATGGATGTTACTTCATCTTTTCTTCATGTTGTCATCATTTATCATCCTCATCTCATTCATTTGTTATTATGTGTACAAAAACAGTCGTAAAGTAAATAGTTTGTGAGTCGGACGTGTTGTCATTGTATTTATTGTGTACTTTCAGGCTGAAAAGCCACCCTCGGCCACCTGGCCTAAGTCGACAGAATCTGTCATCCCCATTTACAGTATCTTACCAAACAGCATAAGTATGTAGAGGGTAGAACCCGTGACATACCGGTATCTGTCTAACTTAAATAAAAGGAAGGCTGAGAAAAATAAAAAAAATACTAGTATGTATAGGTACATTGTTTTTATCGTTTGTGACTATAATACACTAAAAAATACACTGACGAAGTTCTATGGGAAAATATTATGAGGAAGCATGTCCCCGGCCCCTAGCTATAGTGTGTATAAATCAATGAAATTAGTATGACCTGGGGAGGTGGAATCGGCACAAGATAGAGAATAGGAGCATTATTGCACTTTATGCAGTAATGTACATAATTTAAATGAGGTTGTGGTATTTGATTCTTGTACACAATATGCTTGCAAAACATCCAAACAAGATACATCAAACAACAGGCCTCAGTCCCCCAAGCACCTTAAATAGAAATATCAAACTTTTGTTCGAAATGGATTCATAATTAGAGAGGTTTTTCAAAGTTAGTGGAAAATCTTAAGAAAAACGTTAACTTTGCTGTAATCACATCGGATAATGTAATCATTGATATAAAATTTGAACACCGACTCGCATTGACATCGGAATGATAGTGCCCTATAATAGATAAGGCACCACTGGGCTTTGTATGGTTAGTCAATTACCCACGTAACATTGTAATGTTCCGATCTTGTACGAAAGAATAAGGCATTAAATGTATTTAATCCAGATTGAATACTTCGTGTGTATTATATCAATATATAAACGAACATAATACGAAAACCAGCACATGTGTGCTTGTTAGTATCTTTGAAAGGTTAAGATTAGATGCTGAATTCGAAGGTTTGTCATTGTCAGTCATTAGTTCGGGGACTGTTTCCATCCAGAAAGTCATCCTGTCATTAAATAGAGCATTCTCCACATGCGGGTTAATGGAAAAATTCATGTAAGCTTTGTTATCATCAGTGAATTCTTGCGGTGGTTGCTGATCTGAGCTGAACTTAGGATTTCTGAAAAAAAGATAAAAGTGAGGATTTAAAGACATGTGTATATACAAAAATACTCTTGCAGTGAACTCTTATGTATCAAAATGAGTTAGATTTGTTTACAATCATGTACGAGGGTGTTCCAGAAATAATAGGACTTTTCTCATAACCTCTTACTATCTAATGAAATTTGTCCCATATGCTCTATATACTGGTAGCAACAGTATTTCATTGTAGTTGATAATGCCCATACAAAACGATGTCATAGAAACCATGTAACGCAAAGGCGGGTCACACTAGTATTTGTCATCACCATCCTTATTAAAAATGTGAATATCTTAATAACCACTTGATAAATATTAATGCCTAATTGTACGTATTACAAACATTACAAATGAGTCTTCTTGTTTGATCGCATGTAAACTCACTATATATACCATATATCCCTATCCCATGTTAAGATTGAAGCCTGTAGGAAAGGTATGTTATCACTATGTATTTAGATTCAGTCACGGAAATACTAAAAAAGGCATGTACAAATATACAACTACAATTCACTCTTCACGACCACAACCGCACATTCCATTGTTCTTTAGCATAACTGCCTTCTTATCAATGGTTTAAGTCATTGAAAAACAGAACATATACACAAGTAAAACAGCATGTATAATATTATGCATATTCCAGTAGTATACGTATGTGTGAACGTAACTCACCCAGATTTTGCGAAAGATGTCCAGATATCCATCATTTCCTTAGATAACTGTATCTCATCTCGTGGTTTTGGACTGCTAGGTTTATACATGGAGTCGAGTCCAAACACGAAAGGCAGTTCTCCGGCGTGATTTGCTCCATTAAGCCAAGGCGGTCTGTCTTGTATCCAAGGAAACGACGGCTCATGCGTAAATATGTACTGATACGTTCTAGATGCATTCGGAGTGTCAGCTACGTCATGCGAATGTGCTATTAACGTTTCAGTAGTCGGTACAATGAACATTATATCTGCATACACATTAAGTGTGCTTCGTCCTTGGTCTGCCAAGTTATCGCCGGGCACAGTATACTGTTCACAGATCGCCCGTGAAACCTCAGCGTTACTTTCGTAGTAATTGTCAGCAACTAGCGGTGCTACAACATCACACAGAGCTTGTTTAGATATACCCTGTGATATGTTGTAGTGTTTGGACTTCTGGTATTTCATCATCATCCAGTACATTAACCCTCCCTCAGCATTGTTGGTGCCAGCCATTACATCTAAACTCTTAAAGAACTTATAAGAATCAGAGCTGACGTTAGAGAGTACCTCCATTGGTTCTACTGGAATCAGATCGTTATCTAAGACTGGACCAAGTCGTGATAGAAACGTATCAGTCTTATCTAAGCCATGTATTGCATTGTTTTGTGTGTGTAGTAGTTCTTCTGGTCCCACTTGTCTCAGACATTCAACAAGTACGGTTATATTGCCATCATTGGTACAATTTAAAAGTCTCCCTGCTTCAATTGCTACTTTTCTTGCTCCAACAGCCAAAGCTCTCGGACTTTTCACAGCGCCACTTTGTGAAATAACTCGTTGAAACAACCCATCATTTGAAGGGATTATTGATTGTAACCCAACACTATATCCTCCTGCAGACTCTCCAAATATAGATACCAGTTTGGAATCACCACCGAAATACTCGATATTATCATGTACCCATTGTATACCCAGTTTCTGGTCCCACAAACCGTAATTTCCAGCAGCGTTTTGGTCCTCGGTAGAAAGAAACCCGAACAAACCAAGTCTGTAGTTGATCATTACAACGATTACATCACCGTGCAAAGCTAGATATGAACCGTCAACCAGTGTTGCTTGTCCTGCCGTAAATCCTCCTCCATGTATCCAAACCATCACAGCTTTCGGATGACTTCGGTCAATTACACCACCAGGAATGAATATGTTCAATTGCAGGCAGTCCTCTGATATGTTCTTGTTTTCTAACAGCCATTCGTCGTTACCTAACAAATGCTGCATACACGATGGTCCAAATTGTGTGGCATCAAGCACTGTGTCCCATTTACTGTTCGGTACAGGCTTTCGGAATCTCAGATCCCCGACAGGTGGCGTGGCGAATGGGATTCCCTTGAATTGCGCCACACTTCCTTCCGCATAGGACTTCACAATACCCCTGACTTGACCATAATCGGTATCAACGACGATTGACTCAATGGGGTTCATCGACGCTACCACGAGAACCCAAATAAACGCGATTTCTCTGCAAATAAAAATACATAACCTTGCTGCTGGTAGTTCTTGTACATAATGCTGGTATCAACATAACCCCATGTAGAATTGTGTACGGTAATATTAATACTGAACGTAACGCGGTCAAATATGTTGATCGATAATCTAATAAATAACACGACAAAATGTAAAAAAAAGACTATAAGTCGACGTGATGCACAATTCGTAAAGCTCGCTAAATACAACTTGTAATATACTTTTTTCAAATATCTAGGCTAAATTCATAATTGAGGCTAATTACAATTGAATCATAACTTGTAAAATACAGGGTTTTTATAATATAAGAATTAAACTGCTTACATAGCATTGTTATGAAGCGTGACGTTGACCCATTTAACGCATCAGTATAGCTTGGCTAATTTGACCTGACCCTGACCTTTATGCAAGAATATATTACAAGGTTCTTGCTTTGAATATATCAATTTCCGCAAGCAAATCGTGCAATATTGGTATTTCAAATTTGTGTTTCTTTTACAATTCGAACGTCTTCGTGATACTCCCCGATTATGAAAACATGCAACCGGTGTTGTATCGTAGGTAATAATTATTATATCGACTGTTAAATTATTCTAATCAAAAGGTCAGGCTCGTGTCAAATTAGCCAAGCTATACCAGAGGCACAATATAATTTTAGAGAATACATGTTCCTACTGAACTATTGAGAAACATGTTTTGATATTATATTTATATCGTTCTGAAGTTATACATGTCTGTAATTAAGTTGCTGCTATATGTAACTTAAACCTTACAATATTTTAATTTACTCGTATACATACCTTATTATATTAGTCCTCATTGCAACAGGAACACAAATATGTAATACATTCATAGGTACCCTATAAATTGACTGATATCCAGTATACTAGTATGTGAACCACTAGATGATTACTATAGTTACAGTGCTATTCCAAAGATAACTATACTGTCAACAAATATGTGTTTATACTGAATGTCCATATACGTATATAATCATTACTGCGTTACAATTGTGTCACCATGAGCGGTGGCCTAGCGGCGCGCGTTTCGGGATCGAGAGGTCCCGGGTTCGATCCCCCTCTGGACCACTGGTTAATTTCTCTGAGCAAGACCAACATGCTCCGCTCAACAATGGTGTAAAATTGTACCTGCGAGGACAGTGTCTATTCCTGGGCGCCGCAGATCGATGTTGGCTGCCACACCCACAGGAGAGAAATAGTCTCCACAGGGAGACACGAGTGTAGGTTTCCGTATGTAGCCCAGTGACCAGGGGAAGTTTAAATGTCAAAGGGTGCTTGAGCAGCCTAACAGCTGAAAACAGCCCTAGAAAATTGGTAACTTAACTTAACCAAAATAAATACTAGTAATAACAAATCGTACAGGGAAGGAAGCACAAGACAGAAATAGCACACCGTGCAGGGAAACAAAGGAAAAGAGAAATCACAGACCCCCACCCCCTACCTCCTAATACAGGTCATTTACATAAATACGTTAAACTGTCATAAAATAGTCAATCCTTTAACGGTGAGCATAAGAAAAAGGCAAAGTGAAGTAAAAATAGGAAAGACAGAAGAATAGGCACGGGCATCTAATATATTTGCGCATAGAGTAAAACATAGAAGTAATAGAAAGTTTGACACAGTTACGTTCGGCCATCAAGGCAAGACCAACCGTGGCATGGCCTCGGACCATGCTCTAAATTCAACACATTTTTAAATAATCAGCATCTGTGAACTGGCCTATTCCTATGTAACTAGGTTACAGTGATCTTAGCAACGGATGAATGACAAAAGACAAATAGCACCAACGTATCGGTTTCCGAAAGGGAAATAAAATGATATAGTATACAACATAATTATGCTCATATTACAGTAATCACGAATTGTATCCCCTATTTACTGAAATTCTACAGTTCTTGGTAGAAATATATTTGTGAATAAATCGTCTTTGTTTTTCTTTATGTCAAGCTTGTTGATAAAGATTGTCATATTGTCGTCCAGTGGTGAATAGCTTACTTTCAATATAGGCGATTAAAATAAAGACAATAAACGAGTATATATGAACTTGAATTAAAAATGTGATAATGTAAAATTGCAAGTCATCAGACGAATACCAATCAGTAAACAACTGTAAATACAATTGGATTTTGGTGACCATAATTAACATGAATATATAATGACCACAATGACCTAAATCTAGGTCCCACTTCAGCATCTCCACCTCAGCGATGTTCTCCCGACATGAATTTTAATGCGCATCGGGAGGCATCGGAATATGGTCCTCTTGGCCCTTTTTATTCGATCGACATTTATTTTTCAATACGACTTATCGTAGATTGACCAGTTTCGGTGACCCTAATATCTAAACCCTTCTTACTGTTTGAATGTATTGAAAATAAATTTATGGTTGATTCTTACTTTAACTTCACATTATTGTGCTTGGATCTGAACCGAAATTCCCTCAGAGTTTTTAAAATAATCACTGGAATCTATCCTTTTATGATCTCCATTGAAATAGGTTACAGAAAATGAATGGGACCTTTAGCATTATCCAAATACATAGAGGATCTTACATGAGTGTCTTTTCATATTGAATTTATTAAACGAGTTGGGTAAAAGTGATAAAATACGAGGCTCTGTCGAGCCCTAGAAAATTGGTAACTTAACTTTTTGAAATAGTTACCTGTGATTTAAAAGAGTAAAATAATAAATCGAAATATCGGCCTCTCCAGTCAATCTGAATGGAAGCACTGGTTGATTGCAAGTCTAAAATACATATAAACACCAGAGTGAAGGCTGCTAGGCTGCTATGCTTACATCGAGCCGATGAGTGTATCCAGGTGCAGACTGCCAGGAACTGTTATAATCACACGTGATGTTTTGATTGGTTACCACCGAACATGACCTCGAGGTCACGTGCCATACAAGGATTCCAGGAAGTGAACCATTCGCCATCATCGCCCGTCAGTGCTACCTACACAGTTGGAACAGACATTTAGAGATGTAAGTACGCTGTATTACTCCATGTATCTCTTTGTAGTACTCTGTATCTCTTGTATTTCTAATTTCCAGCGACAAAATGTTTGTTTTTATGTTATATCGTTGCGTTATCAGTAGGTATAGTCAGAGACGATGATACTATTCATTAATGGAATTCTTCTCCGACATCTTTACATGATTGGCGTTTCTTGACAAACAATGTTTGGCAATATGCGCTCATTGCTGGTAAAATTGTGACAGAATGAACAGTAGAATTCGTGCGTAAACAAGTAATTGAGCAAAACATTAATAAAGAGACAGATTACAATTGTGGTATACTAGATACATTAGAAAACGGATGAAAATACTTGAAAATGTTGATATCACGCTATAGTTACACTTTACTAAATATCGCTTCTGGTTAAAATGCATTTATTCTTAACTTAACGCAGTCAGTTTTAATGTCTAAACTTCATCTGGTAAAATCTGCAAAGTGCATAAAAGACAACAGATGTATTGTTAATAGAAATTTGTTTCACAACATGACAAAATCCTTTCTCTAGTCAAACTGTCCGAGATAAGCTATGTTCTAAAAGTAGCCACCATTTACATTGCAGCTATTTTTGGAATGCTGTAACCCGATCTTCCATCAATAGAGCGTTTGTTTGATAAAGTTAATAAATTTAAATGTTCATTGCGTTGGCACATTACTCGAGTATTCTTTAAAAACTTTTTCCAATAAAGAAACATACGTATATATACTAATTTAAAAGTTTTATTAACACTTTAAATGACACAGACGCCTACTGTTGGATTAGATTTTTCATTTTATCATGGTTTTGTCAGACTATTTCTAAGAACAAACACACCTGTGTAATTACGCCATAATAGTTAATGCGAGTAGAGTGAAAATCTGAGCTTTTACAGAATCTATGTAATATGTATGTTCATTACTCATAATGTTCACCAAACAGTTACCTGCTTTATCTGGTACATGAATCACATGATACATATATATGCCAGAATGCTGTATGATATACACCGTGAATCATTCTGTAAAACCGCACTTGTAAATATTACATGGCTGTCAGTAGTAGCAAACTATCCCAAGGTTTTTGACGATGATCGTTTAATTTAAGTTAAAAGAATGGAATACCATTTAGTTATGATATCATCGGCTAGTAGAAAACTAGTTGTTTGTATAACCCTTTATTTGACCATGTGTTACTAGTATTGTATTTTGATAAGAGACAACTCGTTTATATATGTATCATTCTTAAAATGGCTTTTATCTAGAATCTTAATTTCTGGGTTGCCTTGATAGTAACATAGTCGTGTAATCTACTGAATAAAACTTTGAAATGTCAGCTTTCCATTGGTACATATAATTATAATGGTACCAAGCGTTTTCCTATAGCATTATGTTGAAAGTGTATCGGATAATATGAGTCATCCTGTTTATGAACACCCTTTGTTGTCTCAAGTATAGACATAGGAGGATGAATAAAATATCTAACTATTGATAATGTGAATTAGTATCTACCTTCGTGAATATTGAGTTTCACTGCTTTTTTCTCGAATCAAAATGTTTAAAACAATAAAACAAATATAACGCTGTGACACTTCAATGCTTGTATAAAAGCGACATGCCTGAACAAATGGAGTTGTATTACCATGAAGTTAATAAAATAGCATCTAGTCGGTAGCCAGACTATTGCACTTTATGATTAGCCTTGAATCAAAATTCCTTAGAATATATACCTGGCCAAGAATTGACCCAGGCATTCTGGTGTTTACATAGAATATCAGGTTTGTTTCACCTCGAGGTAATAATCTCTTAATGAAGCACAAATAATGAACTGCTAGTTTAGATAGCTTGGCATAGGCTTTTAATTATCCCCATGTTCCCGCTGTGTACATGTTAACATTCACTTTCATTTGTAAACACATAAACAGCTAATGTTAGTTGATTCTGTTTAGATATGTATGAGTTTGAAATATTTGGTTCTACATCAAAGTGTGTAGACTGAACATTAGTATTCTGTGGCTTTATGTTTTATAGTGAGACAACAATTGTGGCTGCTCACATTTTTATAACATGTCACTTAGATCTAACACCACAAAATTAATTATGATCTACGTATAATGTCAATGATACGCAATATGAAATGCTTGGTAGTCAAGTACAGCCATGGGGTTTGACTTGATTTGACTTGGCTACCAAGACTACGGAGATCAACGCTGATTATTTTACCTCATTGTCTTCAAAGGTGCGACTAATACTGGGGAATAATCATATAATCTATATTTCATTAATTCCATGTATAACACAATTTTAATGAAGTACAGTATTCACTATCATATAGTGGCAGAATAAATGGCACACAATGAGAAGGTAATTGAAAATTACCAACACGTGTCCAAAAGTTAGTTGCCGGTATTAGGTGTACTTTTGTATATGAAACTGTAACATCACACAATTGAAAGTTCGGAAACGTTAGATGTGTTATTGTGAGTCACTTCTTGGAAAAGAAACACGATATCATGCATCTTTCGTTCACAACACTGGTATGCTGGGGGGAGTTTTTCTTTCATATCAATTATTTTCTTCGTCGGTCTTATCGTTGAACTTTCTCTGTATATCTTATAATGAAAGTGTAGACTAAATATAAAGATTGAACCTTTACTTATAATATACGAGGCTCGTTTAAATTGTTTATATGTACTGAACAGAACGTCGCACCCAGCATGCGCGGTAATATTACACAATGTGTTGTATTGTTATTACATTCCTAGGTAAGAATGTTAAGATTCGTTGAAGAAAAGTACGGTGTTATTGATCAATGTACAATTACTGATAAACAACATACAGCCCAAGGTCGAACAGTTGCTAAAACGATTAATTAACGTATTGCATGTATAACCGTACACAAAATGAGATAACAGCATTGTTATTTAGAACTCGCTTCACTCAGCAAGTTTCTCGTTCGTAGGTTTCATATACAAGCATACGTTTATATACTATTTCTTTTCTTTCATAACGATCCAAGAAATTGTAGTTCATGATACGATCACTATGGTAATGTAATTAAAAAATAACCAAAGTGAGATCAAACGAATCCAGGAAACTCGAACATGTACTTAGATATTATTGTGTAGCTAAACGTAGACTGGCTCTAAGTTTGCTTATGACCCAAGACCACCACATTGTACAAAGCCCCATAAATCACATTATGTTTAAATTCCGATTAAACAGAAATTACGTAAAATGTTTTTTGAAAATATTCTAGGTATTTTATTGTTTGTACTAGTTGGTGGGATAATGTATTTTGTTATCGGCACCCTATTATTCTACCAATCAAACCCCGGCACCATTGTATGCTTTGCTTCAACGTTTACTTGTTTTATTAGCTCACCTGACCACAATGTGGTCATGGTGAGGTTTTGTCATACCGAGATGTCCGTCGTCCGTCGTGCGTCGTGCGTCGTGCGTCGTGCGTCGTGCGTCGTGCGTCGTGCGTCCGTCAACAATTTCTTCAAACGACTTTTCCTCCTAAACCGCTTGGCCAAATTTGATAAAACTTAACAGGAATGTTCCTTGGGTGGACCTCTACCAAAGTTGTTAAAAAAATTCCAGTCCGTCGCATAACTAGGTCACACAGGCTAAAAATAGATTTTCAAAAAGGAAACTTAAAAAATCTTCTTCTCTGAAACCGTAAGGCCTAGAGCTTTCATATTTAGTATGTAGCATCACCTTGGGGTCCTCTACAAAGATTGTTAAAATTATGTCCCTGGGGTCAAAATTGGCCCCGTCCCGGGGGCCCTTAGTTTTACATAGAGTTATATTGGGGAAACCTTAAAAAATCTTCTTTTCCGAAACCGCTTGGCCCAGGGCTTTCATATTTGGTATGTAGACTCAGCTAGAGGTCCTCTACAATGATTGTTCAAATTATGTCCCTGGGGTCAAAATTGGCCCCGCCCCGGGGGCCCTTAGTTTTACATAGAGTTATATAGGGGAAACCTTTAAAAATCTTCTTCTCCGAAACTGCTTGGCCCAGGGCTTTCATATTTGGTATGTAGACTCAGCTAGAGGTCCTCTACAAAGATTGTTCAAATTATGCGCCTGGGGTCAAAATTGGCCCCGCCCCGGGGCCCTTAGTTTTACATAGAGTTATATAGAGAAAACTTTAAAAAATCTTCTTCTCCGAAACCACTTGGCCCAGGGCTTTCATATTTGGTATGTAGACTCAGCTAGAGGTTCTCTACAAAGATTGTTCAAATTATTCCCCTGGGGTCAAAATTGGCCCCGCCCCGGGGCCCTTAGTTTTACATAGAGTTATATAGAGAAAACCTTAAAAAATCTTCTTCTCTGAAATTGCTTTGCCCAGGGCTTTCATATTTGGTATGTAGACTCAGCTAGAGGTCCTCTTCAAAGATTGTTCAAATTATTCCCCTCGGGTCAAAATTGGCCCCACCCTGGGGTCACCATTTTACTTAGATTTATATAGGGAAAACATATAAAAATCTTCTTGTCTAAAACTACAATGCCTAAGAGCTTTGATATTTGGTATGTAGCATCATCTAGTGGTCCCCTACCAAGATTGTGCAAATTATGCCCCTGGGGTCAAAATTGGCCCAGCCCCGGGGGTCACCGTTTTACATAGACTTATATAGGGAAAACATATAAAAAATTTCTTGTATAAAACTACACTGCATAGAGCTTTGATATTTGGTATGTAGCATCATCTAGTGGTCCTCTACCAAGATTTTTCAAATTATGCCCCTGGGGTCAAAATTGGCCCCACTTAGGGGTCACTGTTTTAAATAGACTTATATAGGGAAAACATATTAATATCTTCTTGCCTAAAACTACACTGCGTAGAGTTTTGATAATTGGTATGTAGCATCATCTTGTGGTTTTCTACCAAGATGTTCAAATTATTCCTTTCGGTGAAAATTGTGCAGGGTTTATAATCAGGTGAGCGATATTGGGCCATCATGGCCCTCTTGTTTGTGTAATATTGTAAGTACTATCCGTTGATGTACGCTACTCTACTGCAGTATACAATTTTATACCCTTTGGTTAGTCGAGAATATTGACTAATTGAGTGGAATGCTAATACAAAGTCAAGGATTGTCCCAGAAAATTGCTAACTTTGCTATAGCAGTATATACTGTAAATACATCTTTCACAACAAAACATACATACAACGAACTCAAATGAATATACTGAACACTCGAGTGTATGGGCCACATCTTATATTTCAAGAATGACAAAATGACTATCGTGATCAGCAACTATAAAACCATTTTTGCAAAGCCACATGGTTGATCTTCGAAATTTGTATATTATACTAGAACACGCATAAAATTGTATTCTCCATCAAGGTCCCTCTTGTGTCGAGGTCTGATACAGTCATACAACAATCCGAAGTACCACATCGTGTTTCATAAGCAATACAACATGTACACAAGTTTGTAATACAACACGATGATGTATCCATTAAATAAGTGCAAACCACACAAAGAACAAACTTATTCTACCACGATTTAGTGAGAATCTTAATATCCCCTTCTTTTTAAATGAAGTGGAATACTTATTTTATCTAGTCTAGATCGTATCTTCATTTCTACAAGATCTAACCTCATGTCTGCTGTATCCATGACAACCACAGCTTCAATCCGTACATCAGCTGTTTATAATTTAACTCGTGTTGCACATAATTATAAAATTAAAATCTAATTTCTTATTTATTGTAAAATCATAATGTCTGGTTGATTTTGGCGATAAACTCGGCTACTATTCTATTTATAAATTAAATCCTCAACGATGAATTGAGCTCTGAGCAAAGCAACTATAACTTTTCATTCCTATGGTATAAATAAAAGAATTGACGACTCCACGGTCTGTCCATTTTACAAAAAAGAAGTTTTCAAATACCCACGAAAAGAAATAATCTTAATTTACGTGTACGTTTAATATGATATTGCTAATCAACAAAAATCTTTCGTTCTTGTATACACAGGCACGATAGATTAGAGATACTGAAAATGCCATAAAATTAATTTTAAAAATATCGTTAAGGCCCTTTTTCTCAGATCTAGGCTCATATATAATTTGATACGATTTTGTTGTTTTCAGTTTCCGTTAAAGAAGACCAACATCATCAGCAAACATGCCTGGTGGTAAGTTAACAAAATACCCGCTCATACATTCAAAAAGTTGACTTATCAATATAGCATCCGAGATTTTAGGCTTGATGGCTGGTCAGTCCAACGTTGCACGCCGCCACAATTTCGCCAGTTCTCCATTTTTAGCTCACCTGAGCACGAAGTGCTCACTGGTGAGCTTTTAGGATAGGTGGCTGTCCGGCGTCCGTCGTCGTCCGTCGTTGTCCGTCGTCAGTCGTCCGTCGTCCGTCAACAATTCCTTTAAATGACTTCTTCTCCTAAACCAATAGATGGAATTTAACCAAATTTCACAGGAATGATCCTTGGGTGGTCCTCTTCCAAAGTTGTTAAAAAATTTCCGGTCTGTCGCATAACTAGGTCACACAGGCTAAAAATAGATTTTCACAAAGGAAACTTTAAAAATCTTCTTCTCTGAAACCGTAAGGCCTAGAGCTTTCATATTTGGTATGTAGCACCACCTTGGGGTCCTCTGCAAAGATTGTTCAAATTATGTCCCTGGGGTCAAAATTGGCCCCGCCCCAGGGGCCCTTAGTTTTACATAGAGTTATATAGGGGAAACCTTAAAAAATCTTCTTCTCCAAAACCGCTTGGCCCAGGGCTTTCATATTTGGTATGTAGACTCAGCTAGAGGTCCTCTACAAAGATTGTTCAAATTATGTCCCTGGGGTCAAAATTGGCCCCGTCCCGGGGGCCCTTAGTTTTAAATAGAGTTATATAGGGGAAACCTTTAAAAATCTTCTTCTCCGAAACCGCTTGGCCCAGGGCTTTCATATTTGGTATGTAGACTCAGCTAGAGGTCCTCTACAAAGATTGTTCAAATTATGCCCCTGGGGTCAAAATTGGCCCCGCCCCGGGGGCCCTTAGTTTTACATAGAGTTATATAGGGGAAACCTTAAAAAATCTTCTTCTCCGAAACCGCTTGGCCCAGGGCTTTCATATATGGTACGTAGACTCAGCTAAAGGTCCTCTACAAAGATTGTTCAAATTATGCCCCCAGGGTCAAAATTGGCCCTGCCCCGGGGGCCCTTAGTTTTACATAGAGTTATATAGAGAAAACCTTAAAAAATCTTCTTCTCCGAAATTGCTTGGCCCAGGGCTTTCATATTTGGTATATAGACTCAGCTAGAGGTCCTCTACAAAGATTGTTCAAATTATTTCCCTCGGGTCAAAATTGGCCCCACCCTGGGGGTCACCATTTTACCTAGACTTATATAGGGAAAACATATAAAAATCTTCTTGTCTATAACTAAAATGCCTAAGAGCTTTGATATTTGGTATGTAGCATCATCTAGTGGTCCCCTACCAAGATTGTGCAAATTATGCCCCTGGGGTCAAAATTGGCCCAACCCCGGGGTCACCGTTTTACACAGACTTATATAGGGAAAACATATAAAAATCTTCTTGTCTAAAACTACACTGCATAGAGCTTTGATATTTGGTATGTAGCATCATCTAGTGGTCCTCTACCAAGATTTTTCAAATTATGCCCCTGGGGTCAAAATTGGCCCTACTCGGGGGTCACCGTTTTACATAGACTTATATATAGGGAAAACATATTAATATCTTCTTGCCTAAAACTACACTGCCTAGAATTTTGATTATTGGTATGTAGCATCATCTTGTGGTTTTCTACCAAGATGTTCAAATTATTCCTTTGGGGTGAAAATTGTGCAGGGTTTATAATCAGGTGAGCGATATAGGGCCATCATGGCCCTCTTGTTTAGTTCCACGCTTATCTAGATTCTATAAATAGAATAATGAGATAAAATGCCATTATCATAAGAACACGGATTTATTTGTCGATAAATTGGCCCTTCACGTAGATTACACTGTTGCAAGACACAGTGGGTGTTACTGGATGGGTGTATGCTGACGAACTGATTTACGGATACGCGTGCAGAAGATTGATGACATCACTTAAGTATTGACACTCTTGGTGGATCAGTTTCATATTATACCATGTACCATTCATCATAACCGTCAAGATAAATTGCAAAACAATTCGATGCATTAACCAGATACTACCAATACTACGGTATCCTTAGAACCATCGATTGTTATATGTACCAGCGATATGATTAGATGCGATTATACATATGAGTCAGATGCAAAGTCGCGATGGTAGCACAGAAAGATTAGATGAGATCACATCATCGCCTTGCACTTGTTTCTGTTCCAAATTCTGACAGTCGCATTTAACCCTCGCATTTTCCACTTCCAAATTCTGACAGACATCTTGTGCATTGCGCATTCGACGCCTTGCACTTTCGCATATGTTGGATTTCTCAATATTAGAATGGTCGTACGTATTTTCTCATCCTGCAACATGACTCTGCACAAACGTAGTTATAAATATCGAATCTGAGTTTACCAGTGAACTGGTTTCACGATGTGTGTTACATAACTTAAGTTAAACAGGAATTTATGCTTATATGCTTCTTGGATTGTATGGGTTCTGATTGTGAACACCATCTCTGTTTCCACGAGACGTTCCACGTACTTTTGTCTGCTTACAGGACTCAGAAAAGCCAAGAAGTACAACTGGAAGGACAGCAACATGGCGCTGTTCGGAAGTGATCTTGAACGTCAAGTTAAAAGTAAGAATAACAACAACCTTCTCATCTTACCTTCTTAACAATGAGTCGCCACTGTGTGACTTAAAGGTATTCGTTCAAAAAACCAAACTGCTAAAAATTCCATCAGAGTTCGCTGTGCTCCTTAGACAAAATATAAGATTACCCATTCAGGAACTCTAAATATGTGGAGAATTGGAGAATGTGGAGAAACATGAACATTGACCTTTAGTAGCTTTGCATTTTGCTTGAATTCGATCCATGTTTTCTTCTAACAACCGATTAGCACCGAATTGTTTTGTTCGGTACACATTACGCACTCTTTGACTGTTTCATATATTTACTGAAATACATTTGTTTCCTTCCACTTCAGAGGCATCCGCTTTAGGAGAGCCTGCATGGAAGGGTGCTGGAGTCGAACCAGGCCTTAAAATCTGGAGAATTGTGGTAGGTTTAATTATATCAAAACGACATGTTAATCAGCAGAACCATTGAAATCATTGCATACTCAACATTATGTTTCAAAGGTTCATATATTGGTCTATACGCAGTAGCTTTGCTCCAATTGACATGATTGTTTTATCAGACCGATTGCCTTTATGACATCTTGGACGATTTCAAAACTGCGTATTGTGGCATCCCAAAATATGCCCTTACAAAGAAAGAGCTGGAACTTTATTGTTTTTATTGAGGCGAAGGTGAAACCATATTGTTCCGATCCCGCAATAATGTTACGTGTGCCAGTCGCATCCCAATATTGCTCAGCAAAGCAAGGACTCTCTTGTTTATATATTTCACTTAAACACGTAATAAAATTCGCAATCCGCGGAACACTGGTAGCTTTATTGAAAGTTTTGTAAGATGATACGATTATTCAGATGCATGCAATGGACTTCGAGAGAGAATTTGATGTAGTAGTTTATTGTTGTAAATTTTAGAAATTCATTGTGACTGAGTGGCCAAAAGAGGACTACGGAAAATTCTTCAACGGTGATTCTTACATTGTTCTTAACGTAAGTATGAAACAATATCCCATTTAAACCACATCGAGCATTCACATACCAACAGAATCTTTGCAAGAAATGATAATTTCCACTTGGCTGATATTGAACTTTCCATGATAAGAAACTGGAATTGCTTGCAAACAAAATTTCAAACATAATTTCAGAACTTTGTGCTACAAGGGTTTTAGTTACTGCGTGTATAGCTTGGCTATTTTGACCTGAGCCTGACCTTTATGCAAAAATATATTACAAGGTTCTTGCTTCGAATATATCAATTTCCTTAAGCAAATCGTGCAATATCGGTATTTCAAATTTGTGTTTGTATTACAATTTGAGCCTCTTCGTGATACTCCCCGATTATGAACACTTACATTCGGTGTTGTGAACGTAGACAATTAATCGACTGTTAGATTATGCTAATCAATAGGTCAGGCTCGTGTCAAATTAGCCAAGCTTTACCTCGATTTTGGACAAGGAAGCTGGCGTAAATTTTGTTACTGTTCCTAAAAAGTATAGGTGCGGTCAACATTAATATTGCCAACTCGACTAAGACATGAAACAGAAACGATATAAAACATGCGGGTATGTTTGTATACCTTAGATTCATGGCGTACATTTTATTAATGATCGATTTGTTAGCTTGCCAATTACATGGTATGTACATTAGTAATTAATTTTCCACACAGCTATCCTCTTATTCCTATTTCCTTTGCTACGTTTTTTGGTACAATGGAAACATTTCAAAAATAGAATTCAAGCCTAATGAATATACAATATTGTTGTTGTACGATTTTGGCACCAGAAGGAAAGATATAACTATATGTGTACTAACACTTTCTGTTTCTGATTATCGTGCAATAACATTCGGTCAGTTAGTACATATAACAACAGTACATGCTCGACTTACTGCTAACAGTGATGAATACGATCAAATAGTTCCAATGTTCGATCATGTAAATATGGACACATCTAATATTTTTGAATAGTGAATGAGGGACCAGAGTCGATACAGACCCATATGAGACACTCTACCAAGATAACTTAATAGTTTAAAGTTCTACATTTGCGTGTACTTATATTTCAGAGTTTGTCTCTGCAACCGCCTATGTGTAGTCTAACGAAACGGGGTAATTTATTAGCCAAACAAACACTCTTGTCAATTGTGGAAACTGTACTTGTAACGGCCAAATCACTCAGCATACACATAATGGAGACTAAACTCTTTCTATTTCTCACCACTAAAAGTGTTTGCTCTTTCTGCTGGTAAACATTTTTGCAAATGAATGTACAAACTTTGACTGTCTCAAAGATAAGTTTACTTCGTGTATAAACTTTGGTTATTATTTGCAGACCTACCTCGAGGGTAACTCTGCCGACTTGAAGTATGACGTACATTTCTGGATCGGTTCTGAAAGTTCTCAGGTAAACATCAGTAACGTATTATATTGGCTTCAAACTATTTTATCATGATGTTAATAAACAAATGACGGTTTCAGGCGGTGATCTATTAATGTTCAATTGAGTAAATCTATCGCAACCTTTCAGTTTTGTTTCGATTGAAACATTACTCTGCAAACCGTGGCAGTAAATGTATTTTAAATTGAAATAACTGTTAAGACTGGTTTTTTGAACCTCGAATAGTCGGGATCTTTACCGGCTCATGATCACCTGATTTGCCACATCTTGCCAACACATTGTCCGAAACCTAACGATCGCAGTGCGTCCATTTCTGAACTAAAGACTGTCATGCTGGATAGCAGATAGCACTCGGCTGCACTCTCGCGGTGCGAGAAGAAGCAGAAATACACCTTGTTCAGTAGATTTCTGTTGCTAATTATCTAAAGTATTGTCTGTTTCAGGATGAATACGGTACTGCTGCTTACAAGACTGTAGAGTTGGATACATTACTCGATGACAAAGCCGTGCAACACAGAGAGGTTCAGGGATTCGAATCTGAATTATTCCGCAGTTACTTCGAGAATCTTGTGTACGTTTATATTAATTTTGTAGCGTTGTAAACATGCTACTAACCTAAGGGTATGATAGATGCTCCATAGTATAAACAAGAATAAGTTTGATGCAAATTCGGCGCACATGTTTGTATCAATCTTCAGGAATGGTTTATTGCAAGTTATATTGAGTGATTGAACGCGTTATGGTATCATCGGATGTATTCAGTATAAACAGTAAGGCTCAGTGGAAGAGTCAGTGAAACCAATTTAATTTTTTTTCGAATGACGTTATTTTGCTTCTATTTTAGGACAATGGAGGGAGGTGCCGATACTGGATTCCGTCATGTTGAACCTACACAGTACAAAACCAGACTTTTACAAGTATTTGGTAAAGGTGCCAAACTTCAGATTAGAGAAGTGAGTATAACCATGTGTACGAGTATGTTCTCATATAGACTATCATCATCATCAGAATGAATGAACACAAAATGAACAAACAAGCCGCGGTCGTGACCCAACGTTTAGTGCACTGAGTTTGCAATTCGGGTTCGATTCCCGTTCGCGGCAGGTCAAACATTTTTTGTACCCTGCCAAAATTTTATAAAACTGTCGATTTTCCTCAACATGTTGATGGAGTTACTAAGTATGAGAAAGTACTTGTTAGAATACAGTCCAGGAGAGCGTAGCTTAATTAAGGTGAAATGACTGGCGTTTATACGGTAACTGAAAAAAAGTTCAGTAACAAATCAAGATCAAAACAATTGTTCGTATAACATCTAGTAACAGCATGAAACAATTTTGTAGAACGTTATTAATACTTTCATACTTGCATGAGGACAGAAGTGAGACAGAAATAATGTTCAATTTCTTGCATATAATTTTAGGTACCTCTCTGCAAGAGCAGCCTGAATTCCGATGATGTATTTATTCTTGATGCCGGTACTACAGTCTGGCAATACAATGGAAACAATGCCAGTCCATTCGAGAAAGCTAGGGTAAGAAAAAACCTTTCATTTGTCTGCTATGGCCACGCCATTCGCCGAACTTCGGTTTATTGGTGTTTTGGCTTGAATGTATTGCGATGATTTCTAAGATTTTCTGAAATGTTTATTTCCCAGTGGGATACGGATATACCTGCTATTATGGTATTAAATTTATATTTAATTTAATTCATGCATTGTAATTCATATGTCATATGGAGACACCAGCTCAGATGTGCTAGAAATGCCTAGAAATCTCATTAAAATCATATACATGTTAGCTCCACTACTTTACACTGATTATCTAACAGCGTAATGGAATACCAGTGGAGCAAATATTGGGATCGGATTTTAATGAGCTTGTAGAAATGCGAGCTTTTGTTCATTTAGATCGTTACTGAAATAGATAAAAAATAACATCAAAATGCAGGTATATTAAAGATACATTTTGAAATTTACTGAATGCTTGTATACCCTAGCTTGTTCGAAACAAGTCATTGAAGAAGAGAACATGTACGGTGTTTCGTTCTAACGTTATTATAATGTCCTAGTACTTGTATTGCAGTCGATGGAATTCCTCCAGAACATTGAAGGTGAACGTGCTGGTCACGCTAAGGGAGAGGTTGTTGATGAACACAGTATCAGTGAAGGTGTAAGTATATAAATACACCCCTTGCTGTATTTTGATTAACCCCGGGACAAACGGAAATAACGTAACATTGCAAAGGAGGGAATGGAAAAAATAGCAAGACTTCCAAAACGGTCATTGGTCGCTCACCTGTTAGGAAATCCTGTTATTCTACACTCCCTCGCACAGACTGTAAAATTAATTTCAAAAAAGTAATCGTAAATACAAACAGGCTTTACGATATACCGATAATTGTCCTTTCCGACTTACTTTGTTTCTGAGAGTAATTACCAATGAGGTTTTGTCCTATGTGAAGGACTGAGGCCCGGATAACAAACATTAGCGAATGTCTAGAAATCAGTTCAAATAGGTTTACCACAATATCGATGTATTTCCCAGCATGGTGATTTGACAGCCAGACAAGAATTCTAAATAATTTTATTCCTATATTTGCACCATGTGTCTGATTTCAGCACGAATTCTTCAAGTGTATCCCTGATGCTGCTGAAGATTCACAACAAGAAGAATTTGAACTTCCACTTGAGAAGAAACTTTTCCGGTATGTGAATATCTATGCACTAGTATGGAATTTGTCGCCAAATGTGTTTCGACGATTCGTTGTGAAACTAAAGATGGTGTACTATAATTATATTGTAACAATTTGGCACCAAGAACCCAATGAGTGTCTTGTACATACAATAATGTAATTTATTGTAAAAGCACATCATGTAATAGATATAATAATAGTTAAGGTTTGTAACATTGGCGAACTACTCAATCCTGAGCAACTGTTGTTTTCAATTTTTAAGCCAATGTTTAGATTAATTTAGGCAAAACTCGAACATTCTCTTCGTATGTGCATAGACAAAGATTTAAAATTGTTTTAGAAAATGAAACATAAGAAACCAACGGAGGTCGGAGAGAATACGTCTCTGCATCGTTACAGCTCCATTAACATACGAGGGTTGTTCATTTAATTCCCGGACGATCCCCATAGCGCTTGATTGGAACATGTGATTGTAGTAAAATTTCGTTTCATAAGACTTAGTCACCAACTTGATTATTTGACAAAACATGAAATAATTTTATCCTATCGGACACAAACTATGGTTACTATAGTAACCTCACAAACGACTACCCGGCCCAACCTAATTTTGTAGTGGTATATAGAGTGCTAATTGGATAGGGGTAGTGGTAGTATCGCATATTTTAAGCAGAAAACATCAGCCAACAATATGTATGTATCGATGTCGTGTAATACAACATTTGATGTCAATTCCGTGTAGCCTTTTGCGTTCTAATGACGAAGAGCGTGCTTCTGTGAATATTTCGATTTGTTTAGAAAAAACAGGTAATGAAACGATTTTATGAAAATATTGGCCGTGCACCTGTAAAACTTAAGACTTTCTTAAAGAAAAACTCTTTAGACAATTATCGTAAATGCGGACCGTTGTTTATATATGAAATAAACCGTTCCACGATGACATAGCACCACAGGTGATGATCAAAGGCCAGGCAAACCTAAAGTCATCAACAGAAGATGTCGTAGACTCAATGCCTGTTGGGCGGTAGACACTAATAGAATAATAAGTGTTGTATAAATTGCAGCCATATGCGATTTTATCGTAGTTATACCATATAACATCACTGCTGAACAGCTTAACGTGGCGAATATATGTGTCCAGGCAACCACTTAACCCCTAAATAATGATCAAATGATGCAAAAAGTAGCGTTTTAGATGCGAAAACGTCGTAACGTCGCCATTTTTGACGTCGACTTGGGCCGACTAACGTTACACGCACTTACTAAAACACTAATATTATGAAATCCCTTCATCGTACCAAGTTGAAATTTTGTATGTGAATCAAGGAATGATGTGATTGTGATAGTGTGCGTTTTCATTAATATCCGTCCAATCGTTTTTCAGCAATATCGATCGTCCGGGAATTAAATGAACAACCCACGTACGTTTGCCACCTGCTTTCTAATTAGATCTAAATCAGTTGCAAAATCCAGTAATAATCAGTGCGAAATTCGAATTATAAAAAAACATACATTTTTATTTCAATTTATTTTAACCTTATTTCAGAGTTTTGTAAGTATTATAACTGTTATGTTGGCTTTTATATCTTTCACAAAGGTCATATCAAATCAAATAGAGTAAATATATCAAACGCTTCGTTCTTAGATTCAAGCAACTCGGTAAAGTGGCGAATACTATTGATTTATTCTGTAATGTCACCAGACACCTTGTATAGATTAAGGGAATACTTTGAACAACATTTGATCATGACCTTGTGGATAGCGCACTGTTGTCAATGTTTGTCCATTTTATATGTATTATATACAGTCATGTGTTATGTACGTGTATGTTACTATATCATGCTCCGACATACTGCCTGGCTTTAGTGGTGCTGCAGATCACACCATTGCTCTCTCGTTTATAATGTATGATCGTTTTTCGTAGTTTGTATTATGTTCATCATTTTTGTACGATTTTTTTATTATTTTGAAACTATAATTAGCAGTAGTTCTCTCTCTGTCTATATACATACTTTTTAATGGCCGATGAACTCATTCGCAGGACGGGCCAACACTATTCTCACAATTATATATACATTGTATCACTATTGTCACTTTACTTTTATAAGTTTACGTTATGTATTATAACTAACACTTAGACAATCACGATTATACTCATACTTCATGTACAGTAGACAAATCAATGTTTTTTCAAACAGTCCTAGAATAAAACAAAATATATTATTTCAGAAAACGAAGTATTTATAAGGCATTTATATACACGTTGTTTGTTTTGGACGAGCGTTCCAACTCTTTACGATTTGTATTTACTTAAGTAAATACATGTACTCTGGTTTTATCAATTTACGCCACATTACTTACTTGGCCCAAAATTGCACTCAGTTCGCTTGGAAATACTTGCAAATACGTGTTCTGAACAGAGTTGAGATAGTCCCATACAAACAATGTGTACGCCTGATATGATGAACGTTAAGAAACTGATGCCCCTCGTCGTATTGTAGTAACGTTTGTTACAAACTTTGTTGGGAACTGTATTTGATGCGAAACTTGATTTTATTGTTTTATTATAGTGTTTGCGATGCCTCTGGCAAGGTGGAGTTCTCTGAGGTTAAATCTGGTACAGTCGAAAAGTCCGACCTTGGCAGTGACGTAAGTCAATGTTTTTGTTACGACTTCTTTAGAATGAAGATAGTATCCGTTCTTCATTGCCACTTTATTTGTGGTTTCTGAAACTATATCTGGCTCGGTATCTAATGTTTTTGTTAGCATGATTAACCAAGTCGAAATTTGAAAGCATAAACGTATTGTTAGATGCTTTCTATTTTATATACGAGGGTTGTCCGCGAAAGTCGCGAACATTGTCTCCCATTTTAACACTACGTATTATTTTCATTTAAACTTTTAACACATTTTAGGTAATTTCATTTGTAATATATATCTAATTCTAACCCTCGTACACTTCACATAACCAGTACTCTACCAAATTAAGCCAGATTTGTTTAATTTTTAGAAAGAAACTTGTCAGTAATACAAATGTAATTTGATTTTCTGTAACATGTTATAAACAGTGTTGACTCTATCTCTTGCCTTTTACAGGATGTGTTCCTCTTTGACTCTACTGAACAAATCTTTGTTTGGATTGGGCAGAACGCATCTCCAGCAGAGAAGAGGAACGGCATGACATATGCCCATGTAAGTGTACAATACCCCGCTCTACTTTGCATTATGATGATGAAAAACTCTAGCACTACCGTGATTATTACATGTTCAATAAAATTTATGCAACTGATTAAACATGCATTTCATCATGTAAACTTAAATACAAATGTATTACTATTAACGGAATAGACTATGCTTATAAAAAATGTATATTTCATCATAGTGTAAATGCATGATTGTGTATTTATTGACTGAATGTCTATTCAATGCAATGAAACTTTAATAGACTCCTAATAGGCTCCATGGCTCTAAGTGCTTAGAATAGTATATATAAAGTGAGTGTCTCACAGTTAAAGTCGAAAAGAAAGCACAAATTGCAGAACTGGTCCACCAAAAAAGAGTGCGAAAGTTGCAGATATTTGGACATATTTTATTGTTTGTATATTCACAGAATCACTGCATGTCGACAAATCGTCCATTCTTACCCATTCACGTAGTGAAGGAAGGAAGAAACTATGCAACATTGGACATCGCCTTGTCTGCTTAAACATAACAAACACAGTATATAACAAGGTGGGGTAGGCAGTGGAACCAGTAACAGCAATAATACCAAGCTCCTCACGTGTTGCTTTCATCTTAAGCAAATCGGCAAGGGAGACCACTGTGTAAGAGTTCGTAGTAATGACTGCTGATGTAAGCCGTATTCATAATTGACTACTGTAAACAGGAACATCGTATTGTATGTTGACATTGGGGTTGCAAACAGCCAACACTTGTTTTCGATATAATGATGTGCACATTTGGAGTATGCATCATGCATTGCTACAACAAGGTTGTATTCATTGTACTGTTAAAGTTCATCCTACGTATTTACATACATGTAACAAGTAAACGGCCAATGCGCCTCACATAGCATGTTTACTGCCGACAATGGAAACCGGCTTACTGGCGTTACTGTTATTACTGCCTACTTCGCACTAATCTTGTATAAGTGTGTAGTTGGTGTATATATAGACAAAACATAACTGTCACAGTGATATACTGAAAGTGGTCGTATCACGTGACAAGGAACTAAAACAATATATCGTAACCATGGGAACTCTTTGTAAGCTTGAATATTTGAAGGTTTTTATTTCTATTATATATGTTCTGCGGCTATCCTATTTATTTGGACAGCTTGCTGTCATCTTTTTCTTGTTAAAGACTTTTTATATTATCGTTTGTGCTTAACTCTACTGTAAAGTCTCTGAAAATGTTTTATTATTCATTTTATACATTCTTACATATGCACCACGGACCAAGTTTGAGAAGTTATACTTCAACAGTGTGGTGGTGTGTTTCGCATATTTCATGTTTGTTTTTTATTTTATACAACAATTTGATACTTTCTATCTACCTTTCAAATAAATTTTGTGTTGTGCAAGAGGTTTTTTGTTGTCTTTATAAGTACATGTTGTATACCTTGGCCTTAGCCTTCTTCAATATTTACTCCCTACATACTATTGTACTAAGGATAGCAGACTGTGGCTATTTCAGTAACTGGAATAAAAGGAAAAACTAAATCCGGCTCTTCACAAATCTCTTACACTAGGCGGGGAGCGGTGACCTAGAGGTAGGGCGCGCGCTTCGGGGTCGAGAGGTCCCGGGCTCGATCCCCCTCTGGACCACTGGTTAATTTCTCTGAGCAAGACCCACATGCTCCCCTCCACCATGGTGTAAAATGGTACCTGTGAGGGCAGTGTCTATTCCTGGGCGCCGCAGATCGATGTTGGCTGCCACACCCACAAGAGAGCAATAGTCTCCCCATGGGGACACGAATGCAGGTTTACATATGTAGCCCAATGACCAGGGCCCGAAATTACAACCAATACTTACACTCTGCACTCAGCACTCAAATATTGAAATTCCTTTTTTTTTGAGGTTCAAAGCGACATTTGAGAACGAGAAGTTGAAGTTATGTTGAATAGGATGTAAATATAGGTGTGTGCATATTGTTCCAGTACAACATTTATGAAATTATGAAATATTTGTAGCTAGCCATATCGATGTAAGAAAAAACGGTGAGTTTGGGTTAACCTCGTACCGACGGAGTGACAGAACGAACGGGTGGACTGGTGAATGGCTATATACACTGCTCAAAATAATTAAAGGAACACTGCAATTGTGCTAATCTTTTTACATTTTAAATCAGGGAAATAACTTTGTGCTACAATTTTAATCTTAATCATTTCTTTGTATGGTGTTAAGACCCTGTGTTGCTTCTATGGTGTTCATTGATCTCTGTCCCTTTATTTTGTAATGCCATCCTTTTTGGCTATTCTCGTTGTTTGTTTGTTACATGTCAATAACGCTAACACTTAAACATGAACGTTATTTTTGCGTTTTTGACTTCGGTTTAGTGTTGTTATGCTTACTACAGCTGGCAGGCAGTCTTTAACCGAAAATCATTCTGAATAAACTACAAATTATTCAAAATACAGCTGCCCGCCTCATCACACGGACACCGCGTTACAATCACATCACTCCTGTGCTGAAGGATCTTCACTGGCTACCTGTACAGTACAGTGTAGAGTACAAGGTCTTGACTCATGTTTTCAAAGCACTACATGGAAAATCGCCTGGCTACATCAGAAGTATGTTGAAAGTATACACTCCACAAAGACAGCTAAGGTCTCAAAATGATTCTGTTCTTCTAGTTGTGCCAAGGACGAGGACTGTGACTAACGGTGACCGATGTTTCACAGCGGCTGCACCCAAACTCTGGAATTCTCTGCCAACATCGCTCAGAGACAGTAAAACACTACCGTCCTTCAATAAAGCGCTGAAAACGCACTATTTTAATAGAGCTTATTCATGCTGACTGTGTGTATGTTCCCATTAACTTAGCGCCCTATCATTGGGCCTAACGACCCACATGTTCCCAGGACTATAAGCCCCATCCACCTATTGGTAGATCCCTACTATTAAGTTTAGTAGGGCCCCGTCAACTGGGTTAAGTAGAGACCCGCCTACTGGGTTAAGTAGAGCTCCGTCAACTGTCTTCAATAGATCCCTACTACTAGGTTAAGTAGGGCCCCGTCTACTGGGTTAAGTAGAAGCCCGTCTACTGGGTTAAGTAGAGCCCCGTCTACTGGGTTAAGTAGAGCCCCCGCCTACTGGGTTTAGTAGGTCCTACTTTTATATTTTATGTACATTATATACTGTTTTAACTATGTATTAGTCATGATTGTACAGCACTTTTGAACGTGTGTATACATGAAAAAGGGCTATATAAATATGGTATAATAATAATAATTTAAATGCCATGAGCTGATCTGAGGCGAAGAAGTGGTAAAATAGGGGTGTGACTACCAAATATCGCGAGAAGGTGGATCGTTTGAACTTGTAATGCCAGGAACTGTAAAATTGCTACATCGTCGCTTGAATATCGATTAATAAGCTATATCAAGGTAGAAAATGCTTAAAAACGTTGATGTCGTAATTTGAGATTTCTTATGTTGTAGATGCCCATGTCAACGATAAGAATGTTGAATTACTTTACTAAAAGAGCGATTAATTTGCTTGTTGCTTGTAATTCTGTTTGAGAAAGGCCATAGGCAGGCGGCCTTTATGACCAGATTATCTCGGCCCGTTTCAAGTGGATCACAGGGCAACACAAAGTACGTCTCGAAATTGTCCATGTCAATGCAAATTGGTGAATGTCTGTTAGTCGATTTTTTTTCCGCGATACAAATGGTTTACAATATTCGTTACGTGAATTGCGCGTCCACGTTTTGAAACCCCGGGGAACGCCACACCATCTTTATTATTGGTCCGTGGTAAGGGTTCGAATTTGGATTTCGATTGCTTAGAACCAGAAGGTCGTAACTACTACTTACGATCTTATAAGACTCAGACATATTTGAAATCTGCTTCACAAGGCGCTTCTTTTCATGAAAATCTGAAATTGTTATGTTGACCAAAATGAAGTTTTAGAAACGTGTTTTCCCATAGGTAAAGAGTAAACTATAGACAGTTTTCTCTTGTTTTCTCAATATATCGATTTTGTATTTACGACCTTCTGGTTCTAAGCCAGCGATTTGTTATGTTTTGGAGAAGAGCATGTTTTGCTGGGTGTAAAGAGCTTATTCGGTTAGGAGGAAGGTGTTAAATGGATGTATGGGACAGGAAAAATACCCTTTCGACTTTTAATAATAATTTTTTCTGAACTCATTGCCCTGGAGACTTACATAGACGGATTAAAACAAGCCCATCCCCTTCTAGAGTAGTATTTGTCATTTAAGCTCCGCCAAAATCGTCGTTATGGACCGATCCACATGATGCCATAATCTTAATTCCACAAAACATGTATGGAACTTTGTCTACAGGATTGTCTGACTTCTTGTGTAATCAGGTATGAGTAAAGAGTTATTCCCCTTAAAGCACAATGCCATTGCTTGAGAACGAACAAATTGGTTCAGGCATTGCGTTACCAATATAGAGGGGCATTTTTCGTGTTTACGGAATAATCAACAAAAAACTAAATTTGTGTTATTTGCACAGAAATGGGTTTTATCAATATTCGCTATTTTTTCAATAAGTATACATTAATTGGAACATTTTGATGTTTGTTCGTTAGACAACATTAACATACTCATTTCAAACATTTATTTTGCCACTGATTATTCATTCCTGGCAAAGATATGTCCAAAAAGGCTAGTGTTCCTTTCATTATTTTGAGCTGTGTATATGCCTCCCGATCTATCGATTCGAGAGCATAAAAATCGTCCACAACACTATTTACCTTGTCAAGTAAGAAAAGAGCTGGGACGCACAAGGCAACATACCTATGAGTTACTTTCGACAAACGGCAAACATAACATAAAAGCCACATATCAACAGAATGGAAGGCTCGTAGGCTGTGAGCAGATACTCAAAACAGTATATGAGGGAACAGTGAGACCCCACCTAGAGTACAGCTTACCTGCATGGACAACAACTGCCAAAACAAACATCCAGGCTCTTGACAAGGTCCAGGACCAAGCGTTGCTCTTAATAGCTGGTGCTACGAAATATACACCGATTGTATTCGAGGAGAAGCACTCTGGTATTCAGCCATTACACAAATGAAGTCAAGCCAAAGTCATGCTTCAATACCGAACCGCCCAATTGCAACGAAAAACCGAATCAAGTGTGGCAGCTTTGTACATGAGCCCAAGAAGTTTGACAAAGAGTTTGCACCTGATCTGAACATAGCAAGTAACGTTACTCCTCTAAGCATTGATGAAATAGTCACTTCATTAGCAAATTATCAGTCTGCTGTAACTGTGCGATCCCATGTCCCTCAACTAAAGCCAGGCAAGCAAGAAGATGAATGTATTCGAAGGGGCCAGACGCTAACCATGATAAGCCAAGAATTCCCTCCTGAGATATGGACATATGAAATTTTATACCTATAATGAATGCTTAGGCTTAACATTACTTCAATTCAATGTAAGATTAGTCTCCCTTTATTCAACACAACCTAAAACAGCTACAAGTTTTATAACAAAGGGCGTTTATTGTCCGCCAATTTATGTCATTCTAGTACTTGAACAAATAGTAAGCTTTATTTTATGGTTTTTATGGCATTTTAAAAAATAAATGCCCTATTTCAATTCAATACTTTGTTTCTGTTGTTCTTTATTCCATACAAGTTCGACCAGCTTGGGTCTACTCCCTCACACCTTGAACAATACATAAATATTTGTGTACTCGAGGGATATTTATTATTCAGTTGTTTGGAATTGCCAGGCTACCTCAGAGATTGTTTGCAACAGCTTCGATGCATGAGGTCGTGTGTTCGATTAAATACTGTGACATTGCAAAGACAAAACATGATTGTAAACAAGATACAGGGAAGTAACTCCAAAGAGTTTGGTTTGTACTATATCTTGTATCGTGTTGTATTGAAGATGCAGCAGCACTCCAGTGTGTCACAGCTTGTTTCTTTAAAGCCACATTTTCCAAAACTTTTTTTCGATCATCCAATAAATATAAGGAATAACGGAATCACAAATCACCGAGGTTTTTTTCACAAATTACCAATAATGGAAGACAAAATATTAACGTTTTGTCTGAACTGGTGTGCCAAACATCATATTTAGTAAAATGTATGGATGAAAAAATAATAATTTTGCAAGAGTTGCTTCCCTTAGACTTTAAATAATGCCTTTATTATTTACAAATTGTTATTTTGTCAACCAACTGCATGGATGCTTTATTTCATTTTCTTCCACCTCCAAGTGTTTCCGACCTTTTGGAAGCCACTGAAGTGTTCAAAATGCATCGTTCTGTACATATGTTATCAAGTTAATATAAGATCTGTGGTGTTTGGTAACAAAAATGTGTAACTTAGTTAATAGTACCCACTAATTGTGGGATTAGAATTATCTATGAATAAGAAATCTAGAATTAAAAATATTGAATTTAATATTTACATTTAAAAACATTTGGATAATTTATGTTTGATATATTAAAAAAAAATGTTGATATAGATATATTCTAAAAAGATAGTAGTAGATAAAAATGATAGTTCATATATAATGTTATTTTATCATGTATTTTTATCTATAAAAATATGTTTATCAATACATTGTAGTATTGTGCAGGATTGCTTACCTTATACCCAATTATCTCTGTATATACAGGTTTCTGTACTTATTGTAAGTATAGTTTATATTGCTAATTCCCCCAAACACTCAAAAGTTATGTTCCTGGTTTATTAGTGATTGTGTAAGTTAGCCTGAGATAGTTGTTGGTGCATAGTCAAAATGTTTTGTTCCTTGTAAGTTGTTTCCCAGCCATATTGGCTAACGAACCTCCTAATTTGAAGGAGACAGTGGTGTTTTACAAGGAATCTGTGTGCCCTACCCTTGGTCTTCCTGGACAGGCTCTTTGCTTGGTTAACATAACTGCTGTACAGCACAGATACAAATGTACAACCAAGACTACCTCTGGGTACCAACCAATTCTTCTCTAGTTGGGTGGAAAGTGTTCCCACTGCAAAGGGTTTCAGATAAGACCAAGTATAGTCAAGTGCCCTATCGACTTGACCATAGTGCCACAACGAGATATAGATTCTTGACAACCATTCATCTAAACGTTTGGTAAGATGTCCAGGACAAAATCAATAAGTCTTCCCCAACATTATTTGTGCGAGGCATAAAAAAAACTGGTCTATCACCAGCTGTATCATGTATGCAAACTTGTTAAGGGTGTATGGAGTCAAGGGTTAAACAGTGTGTAGAACACTACGTACAGTGTTCGCTCTCGTAACGACACCTCTCAGCAGCGACTCCCTCCTTTCAATGACACTTCAATTTCCTTCTGTGCAAATTAAAAGTTATTTTCACTCTCAGTAACGGCAACTCTCTACAACAACTAACGACACTCAAAAGTCGTCGTCGTACCGACAATATGTGCAACAAACCAGAAAATCATGGATTTTCAAAATTTATTCATCATTTCGACAGAATATATTCATCAACAGCACAATACAAGTCATTTTGTATATCTAATAAATTTGAGGATGAGAAATGCATCAACATGTAGAATGAAAACTTAATGATATTCACTAAAATAATGGTATTTTTCTTCAACATTTTAAAAATGAGTAGCTATGACATAATGTGTGTTAAAATGAGTGTTAAGAAATATGTACACATAAAATCAGTCATATACACTCTAAAATGCTGTAGAATAGTATATAATACAAATATATCGTATAATCTTTAATTATTATCACAAACACAAACAAATCAAGCCCTGTATGCAGTCGAAGGTAATACAGTTACCCGGTACCCCTGTACAAATTGTCCAATATATTCGTGATGAACATACTCATACCAGCTTGATGTAAGCGGGCTATATTTTAGGGCTAAGCTTTGACACAACAAAAACAACCACACAAGTAAGTACATACTGGTAATACAATTATGTAGTATGAAATTCCTCACGATGTATGATGAATATAATTAAAGATGGTAAAACAATGTACAATGTCTAAAATAACTAACCCTCTTATTTCGCTTTGCTATGATATTAAATGAACAAAATTCATTTCAAATCTCAAAAATCAATCAAGTGGGTTGCATGAATATTAGTCTATCAAAAAGTTTTTAAAAAAATACAAAGATGTTTTGATAAGTGCTTGGTTTACAAAAATGAATATGTTTTTTTCTGAGATTTCCTCTTAGAGCACAGAAAGTTAAAGTTAAGATCGAGCATGAGCTATCGAGCAAAAACAGTCAGTTTTTTATAAGGAGCATAAACACCCAAGACAGTTTAGATACAGCATATACACTGTTACTGTTAAATGTTAAAAACACCATTCATCCTTTACAAGTCTGAATAACATACATACAATATCAAGGTATTACAGTCACAATTCATTTGGTGAATTTGATTCAACGCATGAAAATAATGTACAATATCGGTAATCGATATATGATGTATGAACAATATAGACACTTAAACGACCATAACAACCCCGTAGTCAAGGTAATCCTCGTAGTCAGGGTAAACCCTGTTGTCACGGTAAACCCTGTAGCTCGTAGTCAGGGTAAACCCCGTTGTCACGGTAACCCTCGTAGTCAGGGCAAACCCCGTTGTCACGGTAAACCCTGTAGCTCGTAGTCAGGGTAAACCCCGTTGTCACGGTAACTACCATATCAGGTGAATGCCGGTGACATCCACAGAGAGAAGTTCACAACATTTCTAAGTGCAGTCAACAATGATTATATATAGTCAACTATAAAGCAACTCTTATTGCCAAAAAATGTTCAACACTTTTAGCTGGATGATGGAATTCACGTACACAGTGTAAGTTATTAACATCAAATAAACACTACAGCAGAACTCAGCAGGGAAAAATCTTCCATGTATATTATATAAGCAGTTTTAACCATACAGGGTGTCAAAAAAGTTTGCTCTCAATGTCTCCGTTTAATTATTGATTATTTTTCTGAAGTCACAACTGAGAAGACTGAAGTCACGACTCAGAAGACTGAAGTCACGACTGAGAAGACTGAAGTCACGACTCAGAAGACTGAAGTCACGACTCAGAAGACTGAAGTCACGACTCAGAAGACTGAAGTCACGACTCAGAAGACTGAAGTCACGACTCAGAAGACTGAAGTCACGACTCAGAAGACTGAAGTCACGACTCAGAAGACTGAAGTCACGACTCAGAAGAATGTAAATTTTTCAGGTTCTACCACTTTTCTAATCGTTGGAGCATTAAATGAAGCTTTTAGAGCTGTTAGAAATTAGAATTGTACACAGCGTTCATAGCTCAGATAAAAAATAGTATGAATTTAAATTTCGTGAACAAACTTTTTTAACATCCTGTATACTGGATGGTAGAATAAGATTAAACCCAGAGATTTTGTAATGTAAATATTGTATATTTTTATACCTGAAAAAGGTAAAAATAAAAAGCACTTGATACCGTCGCACTCATACATATTCACCCCATAGATCTCTCATATTATCCTGAGTATAAAACATTTCAACTCTCGTAAGTGTAGGTTTGAAAGGAGCAATAAGATAAAAACAACCAGCTTAGAAAAAATGACTTCGGTAGGAGAAACTGCTTTTGAAGTGGACAGCAAAAAATCCTCAAAAATTTAATAAACTAGCTAATTTATCTAAAGCTTATATCAAATAACTTAAATCGTCGAAAGTTTATAAAATAACAGCATAACTAGGACCAGTTAAGGTTTCAGTAAAATACCGGGGAGGGGGGAGATAATGTGTTTACACCATGTTACAAGAGTGACCACATCAACGAGAGATCTCTAGGAGAAGAAAGCCCAATTCTATACCCATATACAAATGTATAAAAAATATGCAAGCATGACATACCCATATACAAATGTATAAAAAATATGCCAGCATGACATACCCATATACAAATGCATAAAATATGCCAGCATGACATACCCATATACAAATGTATAAAAAATATGCCAGCATGACATACCCATATACAAATGCATAAAATATGCCAGCATGACATACCCATATACAAATGTATAAAAAATATGCCAGCATGACATACCCATATACAAATGCATAAAATATGCCAGCATGACATACACATATACAAATGTATAAAAAATATGCCAGCATGACATACCCATATACAAATGCATAAAATATGCCAGCATGACATCGCATACCCATATACAAATATATAAAATACAAATGTATAAAACATGCCTTAACATCACATTCTCATACCCATATACAAATGTATAAAATATGCAAGCGTTACTTCACATACTGGGGGCGACATCGCATACCCATAAACAAATGTATAAAACATTTTCTAGTAGTGATATCACATGAGCAGTGTCTATCACCTATGAACTTCCTTTAATATCAAAGATCTCTTTATGTAGTTCTGGAAATTCTTCTATCACAGGAGCCTTCTGCATCTTCATACCATTTAAGGCCATTGCATGCTTCTTGTTCACAATTTTAAACACCGGTATTATACTGAGAAGTCTGGCAAACTTATCTTCAAAGTCATTATGGTTGTTTCTCATCTCAAAGTATAGTGATTGTAAGAATAATGTGTTCAATTTCTCCACAGCAGCAATATTCAACAATCCTTCTCTTTCTGTAAATATACCAAAGTTCAATTTGTTTAAACATCCTTAAAGCAATATCAGGGATTTCTGTGTTTAAACATCCTTAAAGAAATATCAGGGTTTTCTATGTTTAAACATCCTTAAAGCAATATCAGGGATTTCTATGTTTAAACATCCTTAAAGCAATATCAGGGATTTCTATGTTTAAACATCTTAAATAATACCAACAAATGTTTAAACATCCTAAATAATACCAACAAATGTTTAAACATCCTAAGCAGTATTAAATATTCAGCAATACTAAGAAATGTTTGCATTTAAATAACCTCAGCAATAACAAATGTACATGCTATGTATATAAATACTATTTATAACAATTTGCTAGGAGCTAATGGCATAGCCAAGGCGCTATCGAGTGCTTGTTGGTAGTGCTTTACTACGTCTATGAAACAACATGCTACCAGCGAGCAGTGTTCACCAATAGCATACTGTTTCTCAACAGTTTGTTAGGTGAGCGCCACCGCTTTGTCCGTTACGTATCTATTTTTAAAGCAAGTCCTTACTTAGCGTAGCGCTACGGAGCGCTTGAAAGTGCCTTGCTTAGGCAACCGAGCTACCAAGTGGATGATACTACAGAAGATGTGTACACTAACCTGGACACATGATGAGTGCAGCGGAGAAGATACCAAGCTCTACATCAGTCAGATTGATTGGATTGATTTGTGAAGCAACTTCGAAGAACTCATCAATAAATGGACCCATAGGCATAGAACGAATAACCATTCTGAAATGTTTAAACATTCAAAATAAGCAAACTATTTTATAAAATACATACAGTAAAATATTTTAAGTTTGATGTACTAATTTCAGTAGTACATCTCTTTGTTTGCATTAGATTATTTGAAACTCACTGAGCATGCATAATGGAAGTGAAGAGGTACCAGACTAGACACCTGCTCCAAAGAGTTGTTTTGAGTCCCTAATTGTGCAAGGTTTGAGTCCCTAATTGTGCAAGGTTTGAGTCCCTAATTGTGCAAGGTTTGAGTCTCATATTGTGTATAATCTTAACCATCACAATTATAAAGCTTTAATTGCATGTATACTTTAATTTAAAAAATAATGTTTTGTTAAACTTTTAAATTTCACACAAAATCCTACTAATTTTGAACAGTTGATCTATATAAAATTCTATTTTTGCTGATTGTTCTGCTAAAGTCATGGGTATGTTATAAGGTCAATATCAGACATTACACCAGAGCTGAGATCGCTCGAACTGATTGTTGGTCGAAGGCTGCTTGGGGAAGGTTTTCAAGTTAATCCATTGACCATGTGATAATAATTTTACGTTAAAATGGTTTAGATTGACAACTGGCGTAAATGTCAATTATTTGGTAGGGGCATAAAAAATTCAAACTGACCTTGGACATTTCATTTCCATGTTAGGGTCAAACATCTCCTGTGTTACACTGTCAACAAGAAGGCACATTCGACATAACAGAATCTCAAATGAACCTTTCTTTATCAGCACAATTTGGTCTTCTTGTTGTATCTCTCCAAATCCTACAAACAGTAAAATCATCTTTATTAATCAAAGAGCAATAACTCTGGTAAATAATCATTTGACCTCAAATACATGATTAATTCTACTATAAAATATTGCGATCATCAAAGGGCCATAACCATGGTAAATAATCATTTTACCTCAAAGTCATGATACACCCAGCAATATTTCCATAACATGCCAAAATAATTGTCATTATATCAAGTTTTTATTGGCATGCTACAATGAGTTGTTTCCCTTTGTCCTCACGTGAAATAATTAACATGTGTTGCAATAAATTGCTGGGTAGGGATAGAGAGGTTGTTTGTTATTTGAAGCTAATTTTTGTGATCATAAGACATCTATTTCCACACATTTGTTTCAAATTACCGGTAGAGCTTATAATGATAAAATGATCGATAAGTTTTGAATGCTTATCAGGCCCTTAGTCACACCAGGCCTTGCTTATTAAAAACAAAAGTTGAGAACATTATGAAAGATTAAGGAAATGCCTCTGTTAAGGTGACAACAATAATACGGTACTTGTACATACCTGGCAATTTCTTGCAGAATTTCACAGCTTGTGTAATCTCAAACAGTAAGTTTTGTACAAACTTTTGCCACATCTGACTCGGGTTGATTGACAATTTTGACATATCAGGCTAAAATGAAGAGTATCATTAGTCAATTTGCATTGTAACTTAGGGTGTTCAAAATTATTATGTGGACAAAACATTTCATAGCATTTAATTGACAAAGCAATGATCAAAGTCCAAGTAAAGAATTGTGTCAGAAATACTCAACACACTGATACATGTTTAAAATCAGACAGACTATGATTGCAATAGAATATTTCTAAGAATAATAAATGTAAGCCAAGCAATTAAGCAACAAGTAGATGGACACAGAACCAATGTAAAAAGGTAAAAGATAGAAGACCAGATATGGAAGGCAGCACTCAACTTTTAAAAACAGCCTAGCACAGAAAACATATAACGTATAAAAACGTCACAAACGGGAAAAATGAAACAAAAGATACTTACCAAGATCCCGTCACTCATTTTTTTAGCAAATTTCGCGTTGGCTTCCCTCACTTTTTCTTTGGTGGGTGTGACGGTGGATAGGTGAGCTTCACCTACCGTCTGCACCACTTGATCTATAAGTTCTTGTCGTAAAGCAGACGGAACATGTTTCACTTCTTCTAGAATTCTCTCCACATCAATCTCGTTAGCGTTTGCGTCTGCTTCAGGTAAGTCAGCACACATATGTTCTGAAATATATGAAACAACTAGATATATTTCTCTTCTAAATTTAATTCAAAAAGAACATTGGATGCGATCATTATGGATCACAGGGTAAAGATTGGGTAAATTCAAAATAATATTTTCTCAATAAACAAAATGAGATCATTAAACATACTAGTAATAAAAATAACTGACGATACTAGAATGACTCCCACAAAGGGCCATGACACTAGTAATGTTCATCTGAACTAAAATTCTGGACAATATGTACAACTAGACTAGGACAGCTTCATTTAAATCTGAGCAATGGTTAAGGAGATCAAAATCAGACAAACTTAGTGAAATCCATCCAAACAGCCAATACAAAATAAATGTACAAGACATAACTATCTACTGAGAAAACGAAGGTATACAATGAACCAAGTCTTGTGTCTGATAATTTCCCATAAAAGTTTGAAACTGCCCATGTTCTAGAATACTAGTTCAACAAGAAAGTTTGAATTTATCAGCAAAATGTGGAATCCAAACTCGACAGACAAGAAGGCGAATTTCATTATGATAGCTCAAAAAATATAAGCAAACAAACAAACTGGTTACCTGGCATCATTCCACTCATCATTCCTGACATCATACTGCTGTCACCCATCATCTCCATCATGTCGGGCATCATCATCATCATGTCTGGAGACAGGTCGGGCATCATAAACGGTGACGCAGCCTCGGGCATTGGAGGCATACCGCCGCTCATCAAATTGTTGGAGTTATCCACCATCGGAGTCATGGGTGTATAATTCTGATTGTCCAGTCCGGGTTCAATTTTGATGCCAGAAGTAATGGAGTAATCTGACGGTGAGGTCGTGCTACTCGTGGTCGACACATTAGGACTGTTGTTGTCAGTACTAGAGATCCCGTTGTCTGACCCTATGTTAACGTTATCCAGATCCTCTATGATGCCAGATTTATTGTCAATGTTTAAATGATTTTTATTTTGTACGTTCTGGTCAGTAAAGCCTGGTGATTGACTCAGGTTACTACTGACTGACGGACTGCTCACGGCACTCGTCTCCGATCCATTCCCATTCCGGGGCTGCGGAGATTTCTTAGTAGTCTTCTGTTGATTGTCTGTACTGTTATTATTGTTACGCTGGTGTTCACGGAAACTGACTTGTGCAGCCGACAGGAATGCCTGCATCAATTCAGACTTGAAAGTACCATTCTGTTGGAGTAGCCTCTGTAATTCAGCCATTCTTAATTTATATAACTCAGCCGGGGATGGGTACGGAGCTATAGGCACGTTTGTCTCACGTTTAGGTTCGCCGCTTGAATCCTTTAATCGCTTTGGTCTTCTACCGAGTCTTGATGCTAAAAGTAGAAAGATTTAGACACTTTAATATAACAACATTAACAGAACAAACTTAATACATCACAACAGGGAGAGGGAAACACTTGTGTACAACAAATATCCATGGTTACAACGATTACATTCATTAGGTATACCAGTACATTTCGATAAAGATAATACATAGGAAATGCTACCTGTAGTAGACCAATGTAACAAGTGCACAAAAGCCATACAAATGTGAATGAACAGTAAAACATAGTATGAAATGTGCAAAACAATGAGATGAGACATTCTCTATACCTTCATGAAACAGATGCATAAAATGTTTACAGGAGTCAGCAAGAAATGGAACCCAAAAGAATCATGAACTAAGGAGCATGAATTTTCCATCATCAAAGACTATGAAAACACTATTCCATAAAATATAATAAACTTTCAGCAACAATCTGACACCCAGAATCAAAACTAGCAAAATATGACAGCACTTTTATGAACTTTTGCAAATTAACCTTAAATTCAGCGTTTGAGAAAAAGATCAAAGTTTAACAACAATAATTAACAATTTAATTAAAAACCTCCTCAATCCGGAAGTCATGAACAGCCGATTTAAGCAAACATTTTGACAGAAAGTTGCAACTTTATCAAACAATCATACAATTTAATGAAATGTTTCATGTTTCAAGGAAAATATCACAAAAATAATTCAAGTAAAGTATCGGAAAGTATACTAGTAATCACAGGAGTTCGTCACTGAACCTAACTGACAGTCCGAAAACAACCAACTTTTCAAAGTTTACCAAAAAGACTATCAACTCTAAAGACAATTTTTCAACAATGAAAGCAAAATGTGCACACAAAGAAACAAAATGAAATATAGAATTAACAACCAGAAAACAAAATAAGAAAGTTTAAAATAAAACAAAGTTAAATATCAAAATAAATAATGTACCAGCAGCAAATTGAAAATAAAATAAAGTCCCAAAAGCAAATAGAAACATAAGAAAATGTTAAATAAAAAGAGCAAACTGCTTACCCTGTATCCAGAGCTTAAGTGAATGAAGGGCTAGACCGGGGTCATTTATATACCAAAATCTCAGAATTCGATCACCTCACCTAGTTTCGTGAACACTTGGACAAATAATTTCACCTCCAAGTTTACCCCATAAATCAGCGGAGGGGAAACAGGTAGTAATCCACCTACAGTTATTAAGGTGGTCAGCCAAGGTAGCAATGATTTAGAGCTGGGTAATGGACCAGTTACCGGTCAGCACGATGTAGTATACTGTCAGTTAATCCAAAACAACAAACTGGACACAATGGACAAGAAAAGTACATGGATAAAACAAAGTTAAAGTCACCCTGTTTTACCTCCTACACGAAATAGACAGGGTTATATACATACAGTGATCAGCTGTGAATAATTTAACATACAAACAGTATACCGGGCACCTGGAACAGCCAATGAAAGGCTTCCTAATGTGAAATCAGGAGAGGCGTGCATGCACATAGACAAAGAAACACCCAGAAAAGATCATTTTTGACTGGGTGATTTTGATAAACCAATTCTAGAGAATTTTCAGGTCTAAATCCTTGACTGAATTATTTTTGAGAAGAGGGATCAAGTAAGTACAGCCTTATAAGCCAACTGGCAGGCAAGTTCAACGTTTGTTGTTTACATTTAATATAAAATTCTGTGAAAGTATTTAAGTTTGAATACGAAAAAAAATTCAAGTCTTACAAATAATTCAGGGAACAAAAATATTGGGACGGGAGAAAGGGGTAAAACTCAGGGCCCATGGAATAAGTAATAGTATTAGATTATGGTCAGTGTCAGCCTTAAAGACCATAATACAGACACTCAGTTGCTTGTGCGGGTATGATACTGAGTTTGAGATTGCTTCTGAGTAGCCTGGGGGAGCAAGGGATCCCTTTAAGTTGGTAGCATCTCAAATACCATTTTTAAGCAATCCTACAGGATGGGAAGGCAAAAATTGGCCATTTTTAAATGTCCTGGGTAAACTCAAAGGGGGAAGGGAGCAAGTGAATAAAAGTCGACATGGCACTGATTAAACTTGCAATGCACCGATGTGTTAGTCATAGGTAAACAATGAATGTTCATACTTAAGTACTTTTTTGCCGAACAAGCAAAAATACATCCTTATAATATAACAGCATGAGCCAAGCAAACAAACAAACAACATTATTTCAATAGAAGAGTTGAAAGGTTAGGATTGGTAATGTTGGTATGATTTGTTCATTCATGCCAGGAGGCATGAGCTGTGAATTAAAATACACGCAGCCATGATAGAGCGGAGCGTGTATAACAACCGTTCATCATGTTTCAATGACCTCCATGCACTGCAGCCAATCAGGAGCCGGCTTGCTTTAAGATCATGGAAAAACAAGCTGACAGTCGGCATCATGCATGGCCGCAGCATCCGACACACAAATTACCATCACAAAAACTGACACACTGCATCAATTAACCAAGCCGCATCAATTAACCAAGCGGGTCAGGTGAATTAAATACGTTACTACTGACGTACAATTTACTGCTGACGACAGCAACTTTCCACCAACAATAACAATTTTTCAAGGAAATGAAGTTGGACAGAGAACAATGTAATGTCCGCAAGCTAGTCACCAAAAATAGTGTCCAGTTATCATACTGGTGACAGGTTAATGGTGTGTGGGAGAGACATTAATACATTTATAGTCCCATAAATAACCACCTTCCACAACAGTATCCAAGCACTACCAAAACTGAAGGTCATATATACATGCATCATTAGCACCAAGGTCATTGCTCCATGTCTCTCAGCTCATTTGAAATAATTTTATTATTTGGACACATTTGAAGCAGAATATTGGATACAGTTTTGTTAAGGTTTGAGGGACAAAAGGTAAGAATCTGGTGCAAATTGTGACAAACAGATGTACATACAGATAGAAACGGGCAATGGCTCTCACCGTAAGGGGTAAGCCTTAAGGCATAAAACCCCTCCAGACTGGTCAGGACTATCATGTTTTAACACTGGACACAACATCCTTAGCACGTTCTATTAACTAACCTACTCTTCAACTAGGAACCAGCAATTTCAACATATTTGGAGAGAAACATTAAACGCTGTCAAATTTTCATTGTTGAAGTAACTAAGACATGTTGCAATTGGGAATTGAACCCTGATGACCAAATTACAAATCCATCATTATAACCTGACCACTGCTCAGTGTTAACACTACAACACAAAGACAGACATCAAGGGAACAATCTCCCGCCATAGATAAATTAACAGTATAGCTTGGCCAATTTGACACGAGCCTGACCTTATGATTAGCATAATTTAACAGTTGATATAATACTAACGATACAACACCGATTGTATGTTTTCATAATCGGGGAGTATCACGAAGATGCACGAGATGTAACACAAACACAAATTTGAAATACCAATATCGCATGATTTGCTTGCGGAAATTGATATATTCAAAGAAAGAACCTTGTAATATATTCTTGCATGAAGGTCAGGCTCACGTCAAAATAGCCAAGCTATACTATAATTATGCTCTTAGTCTAAGTAACATACCCTATTATCTACTAAGTTGAGTAGCCAGACTATCATGGCATGCTCTTTGACTGCAATAACTACTAACAACCAATTCATAGTACTTATCACTTAATTAAGAAATCTTTAAGCAAATTACAGATAAATAAATATTTCAAGCTGATCAAGCAGTTTCACTACTTTCTTGGTTAATGGTGACTGACCGCATTTACTGTTGTATATATATAAACTTCCATTAACCAAATTGACCGTATTTTCTGTTCTGTTCAGTACAGCAGCTCATCATTAACCAACTTCTGGATAGGCCAAGCCGGTGTATAGTGTATATAGACTGTAAGGCCACAACAAATTGATCATGCGTTCGTCGGGAGCGCCCGCTCCTGATTTTTCCAAAATGAAAAATAAATATTTAAATTTAAATTATTGCGCCCGCACCTGAGAAAACCACACGCATGTGATTTTTTCCCTACATTTTTAGAATTACCATGACCTTGTTAATTCATTGAAGTGGTCAGTGGTCAGCAGGCAGCCTAATTTATAACACATTACCATCTGATAAGCCAGTTAACACAAACAAAGAGTAATTCAGTATTTTATCCTGAGAAAGAAGAACCATTATACCTACAATGTTTCAGAAAGTTAATTTCAGAAAAAGTTTTTTTTATTTTGTGCTGTGTATGCCATTCACTATAAAGTGGCTATCAAAATGTATCATTATGACTCAGTACATTAAAAGTGTGTCTGTTCACAAAATAAGAACAGTTAATTAATTTTAAAAGAAATATTGAATACACTCTTTAATTATTGTACATGAAGTTTTGATTATTGTGCAAAAAATTGTTATGGAACCAGTATGTACATGTATCTAGTGATTATAGTAAGAAGAACAATTTTCAAATATATTTGGTCGCATGGCTGTTGAATATTTTTATTTGATCAATAAATACTCATATAATAGTTATCTACTTAGTGTTTCATCAAAGAGTTCAAAAAATTTGATAAAAATATGTTTGCTCTAATTATTGCACCAAATGCTGTACTTTTCAGTCACTTGCTAAAACTCCAGCTAGATCTATTACAACTGGATAAATCACAGCTTATGTAAGATTACATGCTGCAGTTCTCAACAATCGTCATAACATTTTACCACGGTGGTCAAGTGGTAAGATGCTTAACTCCTGATCGAGAGGTCCCGGGTTCGATTCTCGGCCGTGACACTTGGTCATTTTTAGAAACGCTTTTAAGTGTTTCCCAACCAGCTAGAGGTGATCCTGGTTGGAAACCCAGAGGTAGTCTTGCGTGTATTGGTGCTTTACACCGGGCACGTTAAAGAACCAAAGAATTTATTCGAAACGAGCTAGGGTATCACACATAGATTCCTTGTATCTCACCTCTGTCTCTAACATTTGCGATAATGCCCCAGAGTGGGCCCTGCAAATTACATGGAAGAAAGAAAGGACCTTGTATATCCCTAAGGGAAGTGTGCTTGATGTGGGGCTAGATCCTATGACGGTAACCTTGCATAGTAGCTACTAACAGTGCTAAATAAACAGCCGTCTGAGCATGATGTATCATTACAAGAACAAAACTGTACATGGTGATCATTGACTAGCTTGATGCTTAGTTGATTTGAATCTTTAACCACTGGTCACTCAGTGCATTTGTGTTCATTATAATTTATATGTTTGTGACAATGTCTGCTCACAATTACCTTGAATACCTGTATTCTGGTAAAATAATTTGATAAATCCTACACAACATAACAAGAAATGTATAACAATCATTTATGTGGCCTCATTTCTTATTTAAGCCGTTGTAATAGACACTATTTCCTAAAAATGGGTGCATAAGAAATGAATAGGGCACTTTTGCTCCTTCACACGCTTTCAAAAATGGCATTTTCAAAAATAAATTTATAAAAATTTATTTCGCTCCTTCGCTCGCTCTCAATTACGGGTTTTTCAAAAATAAATATTTAAATTTATATTTCGCTCGCTCGCCCCTAATTTTTGCCAACAAAATCCGTAGAACCAAAAATTAATTTGGTGTGGCCTAATGGGCTAAACATTAAAGGTAAAAAGTTTAACCCAACATGAACACAGATGCTTTTATCATATATTTATCTCCCCATGTTCCCTGGAGGTTGGATACCTAGGTGATCAGTAAACAAATCAGTTGCCAATTCCTTCAAAATGCTCCCGAAAATACCATTCCATCATAAACAGAATTTTGAAACAAAATGAAGCATAAACTATAATGTTTCCGATCACTTTTGTTTACCGTGCCGATTGGGCGTATCAAGATGATTCATGAGAGGTCGAGGTCCACAACAAGTACCATATTTTCTTGTTATTTTCAGCAAATTCCGGCTACTGTCTATTCAATAATTAATACTAATGAGGGAACTATCCCATTCGAAAGAATAGGATGGTTTACAGTTAACTCAGTTACATCCAAGTAAATCTTAATAAACATAGTTTACCTGACGACAAGCTCATGTTTATAGCCATTCTCATTTAACTTTGAACAGACTGTACATGATTTGATTATCACAAAGAGCTGATAGTAATATTAAATACACATGTATACAGAATCGCTACTTCTTCACACAAGCATCATCAGCCCAGCACCCATCCATCCTAGTTTCGTCCCCTTATTACTGACAGTTTTAAGCAACCGGTATCTTGTTTAGGACACTGGACATTGATCCCTGCTTGACGAAGATACCATGGAGAAAGGCAAAGGCACAGAACCAAAACAAGATGAAGGTAAATTGGTAAATGTCCCAATTGCTCTAACATGAATTAAGAGGCCTAAGTAAGTAAATGAAAACAAATTCCTTCGTAATTGATTTTGAAAGTTGAAAAAATATCTACTTTATATATTTAACATCCAAAGCGCCAGTAATTAATAGCTGCAAGAATGCTGACCAGACATCTGCAAGGTATTGACTTTTGACCAATCAATATTCAAGGTCATCCAAGACTCCCAGTGGAATCCAACTCTATCAGGGAATTATAATACACCATTAATATAAGATATCTACAAGCATTTCTCTGGAAATTTATAATTCTCCAGGTGAACAACCCATGATAAAGTCTTCCATAAAAACCTAAAGCAAAGGTACCATCAGAAAGTTTTGGCAATAACAACCAATAAACAGGTCAAACAAAAATTGCTGAATCAGTAATATTGGAAAATAACATTTTTGAGAGGTTTTTGACTATTTTTCTTGAGTTTATTGCTTTCTTTCAACATTTCTAAAGCATCTGAAACCTCAATCTTTATGATTACCCCACCAATATCCAAAATATCAATTTCCAAAGATGTTTTGTTTGATTTTTTATGAGTGGCAGAGGTTCACTGGAAGGTTATATGAAAATGGGTTACCAGTCTTAAAATAATGCTTAAACCGCACATTGATAGTAACTGGATATCTGTTTGCTATGATGTTATTTTATGTAAAATATTGCAAACTTGCTATGAATACATATTCCACATAGAACTTTACGGCCAATTGTTCGACTGGCACAGGGGAAGTAAACAGGTACCAAGATGACACACACATTTTGACATTCTAGATGCAAACAGATGATTCAACATTAGTTGACAATTTTAATAGGTCTGTCAACATGTTTAGAACAGCCCACAAGTAAATAACATCACTGACTGTACACATCAACATTTTGTTGACATTTTTTATGCAAACTTTACAAAATCTTGACTGGCAAAACATTTGATTCTAGTTCATACAACTTATCGATGGTGCCGAACCAAAACCCTGTAACTCAATTTTGGCGCGAAAACTTTTTTTGCAGCATCCGCATCTGCTAGACGTTCCGTGCATTTCTGTCTTGTTGCCATCTAAGTAACACAATTTGTTATTTAAATGGCGACAAGACAGAAATGCGCGGGACGTCTAGCAAATACGATGCTGCAAAAAAAGTTTTCACTTTAAAAATTGAGTTACGGGGTTTTGGTTCGGCACCGTCATTATATTAATCTACCAGTACATGATAAATTTCTGACGGTATCCACTTAAACTTGGCCATTGTGTCATGTGATCGTGGTCTATGTTCCTACAATTCAGTTTCTGTGCTTGGCTGTTTCAGCCAAGTCAGCCTTCCCTGTATGATTTTTCACTATTTTTTATGACAAGAAAAACATTGAATTTGCAGGGCATATTATTATGACTTTGGTTTGATGGTATCACACGTCCAGTGAGTACAACATTTCAACCTTCCATGCTGAACTCTTCACCTCTCGTACTGTACTCGAAACACAAAACTGCAAATTACATGCAAATAATTTTATTATAGTTATCAAAAGAGCATGAGAAAACACTGACATTTGGCTAAGAAGGCCACCGGTATCAAATAAATAATGATGTCATACTGAGTTAAATAATTCTCTTTATATTAGATTTGTGACTGACCGACTTAAAGTGTTCACGTTTTCTTTAGTTTAAGTTGGTCAAGCTTGTGAAAACTGCCAATGTAACATAAAGGCAGCTTTTAGGCTCAATTGAAACAAACTGTTAGCTTGACATAAAGTATTATGATGACGAGTGAGCAACAATGCATTGTCTGAATAGCCCTTCGAAAATTCGGTCATATACTAGTTTTCGACCCATTATTAAATAAGAGTTCAGCTGTAAAAGTACAATTGTGCGTTCTGGATTCATTACTGGATAAAACAAATGATATTCTCAACAAAATTCTCAGTAAATCTTTTTATAGTTTTTTTTTAAAAATAAATTGGTTGAGGCCTCAGATTCTAAAAATGCAAACAGTTAAAAGAGTTCATAAAAGTTTTTTTCAAGGACATGATTGTAATCTAAGGGAGCACAGCTATCATTATTTTCTCCACTGACAACTGCTTATTTTTTTCTCCGAAAATCTTAATTACAGACCTTCATCAATTTCTGTTCTTATATTGTTCTTAATTGTTCAGTTTAAACCATATTTTTGTCAGAAACCAGTGTCCATAACTTTGTTCTTTATTATTGAATCCAAATCACACAAGGGCCTTATAAACTCTGTTATTAGTTGTTGACTCCAATCTATAACCATATAATAAATGCATAGTCAAGGGCCATAACCCCATTGACTAAATCATTGAATTCAAATGCACCATTAAAAGAACATAGCTACTTATACCAGTGTACAGATTATCCTGTGAAAAGTGCACTCTGCAAATGTTAAAAATAGCAACAGATCATCCTGCACTAAAGTTCAACATGGCAGTAAGTAACTATTTCTTGCTACAACAATTTGTCCCTTCGGAGCAACAAGGTTTTATCTCTCTATAAATCATAAAATAAGATACAACCTTGTTGCACCAAATGCAAAAATTATGATGTACGTCAATGCCTCAGCCTTTAATCTTTTGTTATTTTTAGCAAGTTTAGTACAAAACATATGCATGCACTGTACTGATCTCTCAGACTGATGCCTTCATTCTCCGATCATTGAGAAACTAGATCACAAGCTCTGGAAACTCTCCAAACAGTAAAACCTTGAAATCAGCTGATTCACTGGATTGTTGGTACCGGGGTGAAGACATTCTATGGTTACCAGGGTGAAGACATTCTATGGTTACCATAGGGAGTACCAGTAAGTGGGGGAACTTTACCTAAAGTTCAAGAAGTCCCAGATTTATGTCAGATTCAGAGACCTAATTTTATATGCTTGGAAATTTGAGGGTTGCTTGCAAGACTGCAGCACATCCTTCTTTAATGATAAGCAGTTACTACAGTCTCGCAGGCAACCCTCGATGCGTTAAGTACCTGTTTATGTAATAAACTTCAGAGATTTGCATTCTCCAGGAACTAGAGTAAGTAGAGTACTAAAGTAACAGGCATATTATGATACATCATACAGTCATCCAAGTCCATAAACACGGCCAAACCTGCAGAATTCAACAAATACTTGGAATAACGTCCCTTTGTTTAAAAAGACATTCAACTGTTTTCTCAAGAAATCATATCCCTTTGCACCTTCAAACATAGAATGATAATCAAGCTGATTCAAAAACATTTAGCATTTCTCCCAATTTTCCACCAATTTTAACAGAAGTAAGTAATTGTTTGTTAATGTGTTCGACTAAGACAGCTGTATGTGAACTGCATATGACAAAAGCACTCTTTTATGGCCTAAAATGTCACTTAGAAGCAAGTATGAACAGCTGCTTCATTAAATCAAGCGTTTTATTCAGTGAATGTGTATTTGTATTTCATTTATCATTATGGATAAGAAAAAATTGTAAAACATCAGAATGCACCATTAGTTCTATCGGACAAAAGACTTAGTAGTGCTTGTGCGCCAATTTTATATCTCGTTCCTATTCTCGTACACAAGAATATCAACCAATTTCAACAAATATTCCCATGAGCACAAGATAATCTTGCCGAAATTCCGACAAACGGTGAACAGTGAACATTTTACTCGGGATGATTATATTTCCAGCACGTAGGCCTCTCACACTACAGTACGGATATTGACAGCTGTATCAGTACATACAAAACCTATTACAAATCAAGGTTACAGTAATAGTGTATATAATATACGCCCAGTTGGCAGTACTTTATGGAGGGCGATTATTACTAATACAGGGTGTCTCTATCATCACAGCACAGCATTCACAAGTTTCAAGGATGAATTGAAATCAAACATGAAAGCAAGTTCAGCATGTCAGTGAAAAATCATGAAACTATCAGCTGTTTACTGCAGCAGATCAGCTGTTTTCCAATGTCAAGGTCTCAGTTCTGTGAACTTTTCCTCCTCAACATTCTCCAGCGAGTTCTTTCTCCAATAGTGCAGTTTTTGGAAAATATTTGCACTGACAAAACAGTATTTCTATATCCTACTACTATATGTTTTATATTTTATTGCCACACTAACAGCTTCTGCTTGGGATTCTTTTAGTAACTGTTACTCTTCTTAAAGATCAGAGCTGAATGGTGATAAAGGTTTTATATTTTTTTTGTTTTAGAGCATTTTCAGATAATGTGTTTTAACTGTAACAGAAGGGAGGTAATCATGTATTAGCTTTTAAAACAGTCAGTCATATTACAATCACAATTGTCTCCCTTCGTATATAAAATATTGCACAATAGATCAAATGAAAAAAGTTAAGAAATATAGAAATAACCAGAATTTCTCAGAAACAAAATTAAATACTGTTATTAATTAACAAAGTTCTATGTTTAAGACATAACAAAACATTTCCACGAACCACGAGAAATAAAAAAGATCCATTTCCAAGAAACAACAGAAAATACATCATAATAGAAGCTAACAAGACACCCATTTGATCAATTAAAGTGACAGTGACACATGAAACCTTTGTCAGTAAACAGGATGTTAAATAGAAAAAATAATCTGATGTCAAACAAAGAGCAAGTGAGAAGGTGATACAAAAAACAAGGTACCAGCATGGCCATAAATCATTCTTTTTAATATAAAACACTCTATGGTTTAATTTGTGTTTGTCAATATTTCCAGGAAAGGAAGTTTACATACAAAAGCTATAAATGTCCAGCCAACCAGTCTGCAGTGCTATCATAATATGCCAAAATATGATATCTTTATTCATTCCTTCACAAAAAACACACCTCAAATCAAACAAAGTTGAGACATTTTAATATTGATTTGCTCCTAGTCAGTTTTTTCAAACTACCGGGGTTACATCTATCCTGCAGTCAGAATTCTTCAATTTTTTTCATAGACTTGAACATGTTTGTCAGGAAATGTAGGCTTCCTCATAAATAAGCAGCCGCCCATTTCAAACTCGCACAAAAAATCTACTTGCAACAAAAAATGTAAGGAATATGAGGTAAAGAATATGTGCTAGCAAGCTTGGCATCAGCCTTGGCCTGCAAGATAGCTAACTAGTTCATCACAAAGAAAGTTCAGATAAATTCTAAGTGCTGTTAAACTCCAAACACAGACTATGACGTCAAACTGAAACCAAAATAAAATCAATTTGCCTTTTCATAGCACGATTATCTATTCCTGCACACTATTCCAGAAAAGAAAAGTATCCGCTACAGGTACTTCATATTGAGAAGAGAAAAATTTACAGTACCTGCTACTTTTTGTACAAAGATATTTCTTAAAATTGAAAGATAATCAAAATCTGAGACCTATTTATCAGTATCTTTAAGCCATCACATTATTTAAGTTGTTTTCATCTTACAATTTACTTATGTTTGAAACTTTTAAAGTTTACAAACTGCTTTGAAAGATCATTGATCAGGGTCATCTTTTCTTAAAAACTGACCACTCAACAAATTTTACAAACAATTAAACATAATATAAACAAATTTTGTTTTGAGGATCTTCCGATCTATATGACCATGATAACCGAATTCAAAACATGTTATTCGGACAAATCGGACATAGGACATATTGACCCCCAACAGGTAGCTTATATTTATTATGGCTTAAATATAGTTTAGGTTTATTGACCAAGGTCAGCTGTTCCATAAACTGACCAGCAGAAGATTATTAATAAACATCATCATATAATCTAAACAAGACCCATGGTCAACATGCCAAAATCATGAACAAATGTTTAATTGTTTATTAAAATAACCATCAGGTCAAATACCGGGTACATGGGTTATATAGTATAGAATAGAACAGAACTTCATTCTATAAAGTATACCTGCACTGTACTAGTTTTCAGATACACATGTATACTATAGTTGTACTTTAGCCTTGAACAAGACTTAGTGGTCAGTTGAAGTTTGACCAGTCTAATGGTATGTGTCCTATTGGTCAGACTAGATTATAAAGGTTACCAATTCATGAATTAAATGTTTTTCAAGGTAAGCTCAATTTTATTAGAGGCTTGATTATCAACTTTTAGACAGGGAAGGGACACATGTTCACAAATAAAAGAGCGGATTTCATAGTAGATTCCCAATAACACATAATTTATCCATCTACGGACATGGCTATACATGTAGATCAAAGCATGTATTGAGCTGTGACTCAGTGCACTTTAAGCTATAGACCTTATATAGCGTATAGCTTGGCTATTTTGACCTGAATTTAAGCTATAGACCTTATATAGCGTATAGCTTGGCTATTTTGACCTGAACCTGACCTTTATGCAAGAATATATTACAAGGTTCTTGCTTTGTATATATCAATTTCCGCAAGCAAATCGTGCAATATCGGTATTTCAGATTTGTGTTTGTATTACATCTCAAGCGTATTCGTGATACTCTCTGATTATGAATATACACTCGACTGTTAAATTATGATAATCAATAGGTCAGGCTCATGTCAATGTGGCCAAGCTATACCCAAAGGTTACAGCTTAGTGGTCAGAAACTATTGTCACATGGTCATACAAACAATTGGTATGTGGCTTAATTTGGTGGTAAATCTTTGATTGATTAACCACAACAAAATACATAGTAAAAGGGATGATGCATGATCAGTGATTCATTTTGGAGCGCATCCCGAGTCCCTGACTCACAAAATCTGCTGGGGACTCATTAAATTTTGAAAAGACATTATTTTTACATAGTGGGACTCATTGATTTTCTAGGTTCAATGGAAAGGGACTCATAGTTTTCAAAACCAAAATGAAACACTGTGCATGGAAACATCTGACCCCACAAGTAAAGGACTTCAAAGAAAGATTAAGGATTACATTTAACACCTACAAGGACACAAAATGATAACACTCATTGAAACACATAAAGCAGTAAAATGAACCTAACCCATTCATTTCATAAAAACAACAATAAAATTATTTCTTTGATGTTATACTTAATTAAAATGATTTGAAGCTTGCTCGTACTCAAGAAACTTGAAATATTTTATAGTATGTTGGGCCTTAAACTATTTGAAATTAAAATCTCATACAATGCAATTTTTCAGAAAATCACATTTTCACATAGTAGGAACATTGACAAAATAATGCAAATTCTCACAAAACAACATTCTACTGCACCAAGGGAAATGCTACAAACAATATCTTTCCTGCAATACCTTGATTTTTTTGTTTTAGAAGATTTTTTAATTTTCTAACTGCCATAACAAATTTTAGTAAGAAAAGTGCATATCTTTCCAAATTAATAAATGTGAGAAAAAGTAAGGGAGACAACAAATACAAAACAAGTAGCAAATTCTACCAACAGTTGTCTACCTTTGCAACAACATTTTTTCAAGGGACACAATCCATGACTTAACAATCCCATGAATAAAATAAACAGTTACTTCCCATTAAACACACATTGCTATTTATTTGATATTATTCTGTATTTTGTTGTGCATTAAGTTTGCCTAAAAGTGTTACGAAAGTCCAAAAAATAACCATTATTTATTTCAATTAATAGCCAAAAATAACCTCAAATGCTAGAGAGATGGGACCCCAAGGATACCAGAAATATGCAAAACAGACAGTACAAGTGTCAATAAACATCGCGTTATCTGTAGGAAATACCAAAATAAGTTTGAACAATCATAATTCTCCGAGGATACAACAGCAGGCAGTTCAATAGATATCATTTTAATTGGTCTCACATTGTGAATAATCAATATAATTGTGTTGTTTAAAGGTACAGCAGCATATCATTGGGGCCGTATAACATATGTTAACACGAGATGTTTTAATTTAAAATATGAATGATCCACCATGGTAATCATATAGATCTGCATGTAGGCATTTCTAGTCAATGTCAGAATAATTGGATTATTGAATACATTCTAGTTAAATCAGTAGCCCAGTATTAGGAAAGTTATTTTTCAAAACATTGTTAATCCTGCCGTTAACTGGTAAACTCTAATTAGAATTAACAGTGTGTCATCAATCCATATTCACCATCATAAGGTCACTATGATCCCAAATGACCTTTGATTTCTTTTCAAGGTCAGACTTATTTTGAGCTTTGACCAACTGATCCCAAAATCTTCATGTATCTTCATGTAAAGATCAATGCCACACATAAGTAAAACATATAGCTCCTCTTATTTGTAATAATACAATAAATTTGGTCTGTTACTGTTGGATCATAAAGTAATACTTATAAGAGAACTACCCCATTCCAAAGAATAGCAGGGATTATAGTTAACTCAGTTGCACCAAGTTAAATCTAGATAAACATAGTTTACCTGACAGACAAGCTCATGTTTAAAACCGTTACCAATTAACTTAGAACGGACTGTAGCCCCTCTTACTTGTAATGTTACAATAATTTTGGTATGTTAACTGTGTATTGTGCTTGTCATAAAACATGTACATACAGGTGTATCAACCAGGCTAATCACATGATTGTCTGTAATTAATTAGTTGTACACCAAGATGAATTGATTGTGTTTATTTTGTTAATAGGTCTAAACTTAGATAAGCACATTTTACACTACATTATAATCAGTACAATGTGGTTGAGACATGTTGCTTAAGGATAACTGGATAATTTTGCATTGTCTCCAAAATGATTAGCATCTATTATCAGTTCTCTACTGGTATAAATGATAAATATTGCACTAAAATATACAAATAAATTTTACAACACTACTTCTTCAAGAACATGCACAATTTGGGACCAACCAAATCTATACAAATGAGGGTATGACTGTATCTTATTACTGGTAATGCCAGATTGAGAGAAGATAATAGAATTCCAACATAAATTCAAACAGCAGCTGACAGGTAGAAAATGACGATGTCACTCCAGGGAACTGACCGCTCTTTGTAACAAGAAAAATATACTAGGAAGTTCAGCAACATGGAAATTCCACAAAAAAAAAGAAACAGAGCAAGGACAATAACTCAGAAACTTGAAGCAGCAAAAAACCCAAATCCCAGGTGCATGATTTTACATGAAGATACATTTCCTGTGAAGCAAACGGTAAAATACTTAAAAGAAGTATGTCGAATATAAAAAATGTTGATGCCGCCCAACCTAACAATTACGTAAAAAAATGTAAAAACCAAGCAGACATTGTTTGTGTGAGACACATGACAAGTCAGAAGACTATAGTATAACAATAGAACTTATGAGACAACATAATGTAAGACATGAAGGCATAAATTATCGCGACACATAAATTATCCGATATAATACACAATTACATAATTCTATTTTAAAATCTACAGAACTTCTCCAGATTCCCTTTGACATATTATTACACCACATTTAATTTACTTCCATCAGTTAACCAATCCTTTACAAGGAGAAAGCAATCAATCAAACTGTGGCTTATTCAGAGTCTATACATAACAGAATTTCCACCCTACATTATAATATAAAGTCTGACACTAGAACTAAGACTCAACAGTGACCAAGATTATGTAAGTTTAGTAGAATCTGTTTAATGTTGTTTTATATCCCACTGGTCATAAGTATTTCAGTCAAAAATAGACTTACCGAATCACATTATCATGAAACATGTTTGATTACCCAAGCAAAATGCAAAGAGATTTACAAGCAATATATTTATTAAAAGACTTCGGCAGGTCTTGGTCTTGGATTGAACCAAAAACCTCTTGCACTCATAGTGGTCACTCGTGTCTTAGGTAGCCTCAAGTTTGCAATGAGTTTAGTTACCATGAACTGTCTAGTCAATATGACACAGGGTATAACAGACTTAAACATAGATTGAACTAGTGATCAAACTTGAAGTCTGAACTAACCACATCCACTCTGGTACTCTACATTGAGTGATACAGACTTTGGAGAAAACCTCAGTTTTAAAGACTTTCACCAGAGTATAAAACTCATACAGTAAAACCATGTTACCTGGAGGACTAATCGCGACCAGCCAAATGATCGAAATTAACTGGGAGCTCGACATAGTGCTGCGATATAAATATACAACATATATCTAGCTATTAAATTCACCCAGACTCGAAATAAGCCAGGTGCTCATGATAAGGATGCTCATCTTAAGTTTTACTGTATATCATATTATATAATGGAAGACTGATGGAACCAGTCATTTACAGCCTTAGGGGCATCTATATGGTACCTGACAGGACGTTCACACAAATATTCACCTTATCAACAACAATATCCTACTTTCTAACCGCAATATGATATTAACCCTGGCCATAGGCCAATACATAGAGACCAATGTTTCTCATTATACATAACAGCCAAGTTGATTACGAAATATTCCACACTATACATATAGACTAGTCAAGGCCCGAGGTCAGATATTTTGTACCATAAATCATGCTAGCACATGTGTTAAGATGATGATTACAAGGGGGCACTATTGTCACAAAGCAGTTCACCTGAGTCTACAATAGCATGCAAGTTTGGCACAGTTTTAAAGAGGTGCTCCCTATAATTTTGATCGTTTAAATGGATTCAGGAATATTCTACATCAAATAAGAAACATTATTGCTTAAACTCCTTAAATTTTCACCAAAAAACTCCACTAATTACTGAGAAAGAAATGAAAATATATTTATGTAACAAGCAAAAATAGATATGTTTCCCTTTGACCACATAATAATAAATCATTGAAAGCGATAAATTATTATTGGTGATTCGAATATATTTTTGACATTATAGAGACAATTATTTGCACACACTTTCTTCTGACAAATTATGATAATTGATAGTACTTTGTACATTTAGCTCATTTAATGTGATAGTAGAGAAAAAAAGGTTTGTTATAGGGAATGCCTCTTTAAGGATAATAACTGTGAGACCTTAAGTAACCCAATGACCCAGTATGAGCCTGGCTTAGTTTTCAAAGACATTGCAGTAATGCCTTTTTAAATCAAGGTAAAAACTGAAGTCTGTAATCTAGGGCGGCCACATTGGCATTGGTACCTAGGGTTTTACCCTGATTAGCTAGTTACTTACTTGACCCACATTTAACATAAGAAGACATTGTCTTATAAGGATTATAGGTAAAACTCTCAAATGGTTAAGGTCTCATGCTTTTGGTTTGGCCTAGTGACCTTACTTTTGACTAGAACAAGCATGGTTTAGATTTTTGGGAGTCAAAAATTGTAATAAGGTTTATAAAAGGTAAACCTTTGACATCTGGAGTGTTAACAATGAATAACTTCAATATTCCCAATAATCTATGATCTTGACCTGGAATTGAGACACATATTGTGACCAGGTTGCACAAAGGTTAAGTCAAAATGCAATAAAAGCACCATTACCAGTTGCTGAAGATGTTGGAAATATAGTGACCCCTCTAGCTCAGACTCTTCGCTCAGGAGAGCTAAAAGGTAAAACCTACTTAAACATGACCCTGATATCATTCAACTTGCCTCTAATTACAGTACCACAAAACATAACATTAGATAAATGATAAAGGTTACAGCTAGGTGCCCATGTACTCATATATACAAGGTTGAACACTATTGATGCTAGCATGGTTCTGCTCCAAATAGCTCCCACCAAGCATGATCTGTCTTATAAACCCAGCAAATGTATGACTATTGCTATCATTACCGCTATTTTAACATTAACAGTGCAACTTAAATTGCAAACAAGAATGTTTAAGATTATGCAAATTACCGGTATAACGTTATTTATGCACTAAAAATAGAACCCAACACACAACCAAATACCATAGCTTAAGGATAATATGCAAATATCATCGTTTTTACACTAAAAATAGAAGCAAACTATCCACACATTTACGCAATAAAGTTTACACACTATCCTAGTTAATGCAGAAAGATGTCATTCTCGAGTCATCAATCATTTGTTTTACCTGAGAAAACACACCATACCACAACAAACCAAACCATAACATTCTGATTCATTACAACTGGGGTTCATGATTATAAGTCACAAATAAATCAAATTAAACAAACCAAATCAAAAATGAAATGTAATGATCCTTTGTTGAAATACTGAAAATTCATAACATGACGTGGGAATTCCACAGAAACCAGATTTTTGGCAGCCAAGCATAATTTGGCAGAGACGTTTATTTTCTAGTAACAGTGACCTTGACACCACTGGCCACACAGGGTTTCCTAGAACCACAGCAAGTATCACCGGGATACCTCATTCCCGACTAAAGTTATCCAACAGAAACAGAGTGGCTCAAAACCAATACAGATCATCTACTCATCATGGTGACCCCTCACATAAAGTTTGATGATCCAGGATCCGGCACCTGACATCTTACATAAAATCATAGAAAGGTATCATAATTCACTGGGTACAAGCACCACAAGACACAAGCAACAAGACAATTCTGGCAGCACGTACCTGCGCTCATTATTATTCCGATAATACATTGAATTATATGTTATATGTTATTATATAAAAAGATCAACAGAAACATTCAATTAAGCAGTCTGGCCACAAAGCACATACTGTAAAATCATTAATAATTGAGGGGGATTTAATTTTGAGGATTTTGTGGATGATCTCAATCACAAAATGAAATCCCCACAAATATTAATAATTTCTATAGTATACAACTTAGTGGATATGATATCCTTGAAAATTTCCTCACAAAATAATCTTTTTTAGCAAAATCATGAAACTTTTGTCTCATTGAAATTAAATGATTTTACAGTATGTTATATCATTATAGTACAACAAGAAGGTTATTAAAATAGCTGTGCAGGTAAGTTTACCATCAGAATAGCTGCTTACATCACAAGGTTATGTAAAGATGAAATGAGATATGTAACCATCTACAGTGGGAGACATCAATTGCAGGTGACATTAATAATGTAGGACAAACACATGCTTCATGTTTTGTTATATAATGCGGAGCAATGGCCTAGAGTCAGGGTGCACACTTATGAACAGGTCCCTACTACTTAATTGTGCTGGGAATAATGACACACAATGCTCCACTCTACCAAGGGGTCATGTGTTTGATATTCCTGGTTGCTGTTGGCCCCACATAAACCAGGAGAGAAATAGTCTCCTCAGGGAAAACTCCAATGCAGGTTTCCTTAGGTAGCTCAATGACAGGAAGTTAAATGTCAAATCATTAATGCTTGCTGAACAGGATAACTGCTAGAAGTGACCTCCTATGTATAGACAGACTAGCAGCTGCCGTATATAATTTCCTCATTCTATATAATTTCCTCATTCTACATCATTTTCTTACCTTCTCTTGACATTCCAACAGCAAAACATTTTTTTAATCGACAATACTGGCAGGAATTTCTAGTAAAAGGCGTTATTTCACACTTTTCTTCATTTGAGCATTTATGTGTCATTCCCTGTGTTATACATCTCCTGAAAAAACCCTGAAATACACATCAGATACATACATTTCATTCATATTTAGACAACATGCAAGACAATTTTTGGGAAAAACACCCTGTAGTGTATGTGCAAAGAAATACATGTCTACCCCCTCTTCAAAGATGGGGGAGGAGGGCATAATATTTATATATGAAAATCAATTGGTAACTCAAATGAAGCATTTCCCTTGACAGGGTTTCCACAAACATTCTAAGATAAAATTGATCTTGAAAAGTGTGTTATCCCTGACTTCTCCCTTAATACTATGGAAACCCTGCTTGATATGGACTATGCTACTTTCACTGTCATATTTTTTATAGAAATACAATAGAGAGACACTATCCTCCCTTTCCTGATTAAATATGATGGCCCAACCCCATCTGTATACAATTTCATAGGATGGATGATTATTATTATTGTCTGCTGACTTTATGTAGGAAAACAAGGAAGCAACAAACAACCACAGACAATGAGACATTTATCATTTCTAGCCAATCGCTCAATTCGAGGGCAAGCTGCCATAAACACAGGGAAACTAGAAACCTTTCCCTATATTAAACATTGATCAGTTATTTTTATCCAGCTTGGCTCAAGCATATCCAGGAAATCTAGAAGTTTTATTCTGGGAATCAATGCAATGGTGGCAAACAGCTGTTTCAGCTAATTCACAACGCACAATAATGTAAAATCATTAATTTTTGAGGTTGATAAAATTTTGTTGATTTCCTGGTTCACCTTCTACCACAAAATCAAATCCCCTTGAACAAAAATTTTGACCCTTGAATTTATTACCAAAAATGCAAAATACAAGAATTGACTTCCAATCGAAGTGCTCTTTTTACAAAACCACAAAATTTCATCCCATCGAAATTAAATATTTTACAGTATAAGGAAAGCAGCAGTCGTTCAACTAGAAGGTGTTTTACATAAAATTTAAGTCTCCCACAAAGGGCAATAACTCCTGACAGAATGAACAACTAGGCTCAGAGTAACAAGTCTCCCACAAAGAGCAATAACTCCTGACAGAAAGATGTCAGTATTCCCATACTAGTTATTTGATGTTTCAAACAGTATGACATACATCAGGACGACCATCCATTACAAAATCAATGTGCCCCCCTCACAATATTTGGGAGACATAGTTAGTGTCCACTCGACCATAATTCACAAATCCTGTCAGCATGGTTTAAACCAGCTTTAACAGTGTGTAGAATCACTTGATCAAATCAACTGAAATGAATGCCGTTTTACACTCAAAACTAACGGTGAGTTTTTTCTTGATTATAACAATCGTGCATTTAATATGGTTATATTATATAGCCTAAAGTACTTTCCGTATATGTAAGAATACCTGGCAAGTACCGAGTTCGCTCTATCTTTAGTTATTTTTAATTGATGCTCGACCAAATGCAGTTTCCAACCAAGTGTAATAATTTGGTCGAGCATCAATTAAAAACAGCTAAAGATAGAGCGAACAGGGTACTTGCCGGGTATTCTTACATATACCAAATCGCAATAGTTTTGAGGGTAAAACCGCATTCATTTGATCACGTGATTCTACACACTGTTTAAGCTACATTCACAAGTTAAAGTGGGCAATAAACATTCTCTAATAGAAATTAACAACTTGACCCTCAAGACATACTGACCGAAGAAAATTTGCACCTAATTTACGAAAAGTACACCACTGTGGTGAATGATTACAAAAAGTACACCACTGCGGTGACTAATAATGGTGTTCTATGAATAGATAAATGTCATACACAACAAAGGTCACTACAATCATACTAGGCAATGTACTTTTACTATATAGATCATATGAGATGTTGCAGCTCACCTTTCGACTCACAGTTCAGACAAAATTAGTATTTTTTTAGATTTATGTCTCAAGGACTGTTTGTCTACAAAGCTAAATGACAGAAAGCAGACGGCAACCTCTATTGAGAATAAATGAGACAACAAATTAACATCTAAAATCAGACAGCTGTCTTCAACAAAATTCAACCAACATCAACTGAACATCATGAAGACAACAACAAATTGACCTCTACCAGCAGACAACAACTTAACCTCTAAAATGAGATAAATAGCAACATGACCTCTCCAGCAACAGATAACAAATTGACCCCTAACATCAGTTGACATCTTGATCCCTAACATCAGTTGGAAAACATGACCCCCCTAACATCAGTTAACAACTTGACTCCTAACATTATCAGAGGGAAAAGATTACCTAAACATCAGTTTGAAAACATTACCCCTAACATCAGTTGGAAAACATGACCCCCCCCCCTAACATCAGTTGAAATGCATGACGCCCCCCCCCCAAACATCAGTTGACAATTTGACCCCCCCCCACCCCCCACATCAGTTGGAAAATATGACCCCCCCCCCCTAACATCAGTTGAAAAACATGACCCCCCCCCCCCCCCCAACATCAGTTGATAACTTAACCCCTAACATCAGTTGACAACTTGACTCCTAACATTATTAGAGGGAAAACATTACCGTAAACATCAGTTTGAAAACATTACCCCTAACATCAGTTGGAAAACATGACCCCTAACATCAGATGACAACTTGACCCCTAAAATCAGTTGACAGGTTGACCCCTAACATCAGTTGACAACTTGACCCCTAACATCAGTTGGCAACTTGACCCCTTACATCTTAATTTAACATAACCAAAGCTTACCTTACAACCTTCGCACGAGTCCACACCATAATGGTAACCAGATGATTCGTCTCCACAAACTCTACATGTCGGAGTCTTCCCATTTCCTGCTTTCACTGGCATGTTGTTTTTTGTTGTCAACGAGCCGTTACATCTGTAAGTATAGAGATGTACAATGATAAGTTACCTCATTACATAAATATTGCAATTTTTATGTGCGAGAACAAATCACCCAACAATGTTCTCCAACATGTGTGATAAAAAAATGCATGACATCGCCAGCTTTTCAGCGTGTAAAACGTAATTCCAGCTTAAAGAAAACTCATGACAGATCCTAAACACAGAGTATAAACCCAATCACTGTATGACTTATCAGATTACTATTAAATTCAACTTGTATCATTTATTGCTATTGAAAGCACATGCAAAATCTGATCACTGTATGACTTATTGTTATACTAAATATTTCAACATGTATGCCTTATTGCAATTGCTGGAAATCAACTAGCAAAATAGCAATTAGTGCTAACAGTCCGTCGTACAATGTGGTTCCATATATGACCTTGCGCTGATGACACAAGTTCACAGACAGCCCAGGCATCCCCATACTGACCTGACACGCTGGAAACATTCGGCATTTTGCGATATCATCAAAATTTTATATTTTGCAAAAAATAATGTAAGCAAACACCACTGAGTATAATGCCACAATGCATCAAACATCACATAGCCAGACCATATAGACAATTTGTTCCTTTCTATCTTCTGGTGGCTACGTGATTTATCGGGAGGTACGCAATATGAGAAACTAATTTATAGGATGACATAGCAATGTGTGACAAACAGGATGCAAAATTCTCATTTACTAAAAGCAATTTATGAGATGAGACTACCAAGAGAATGAAATAACATTTGTTACAAAACATTTACGTATAAACTGTACTTTTAATAACAGACAGAATTAATACACGATTACTCCCCAGATGTATAAGGCAAGAAATAATGCCTAGCCTTATTCTAAGACTATTGATATGGATCCTACTTTTTTGTATTTCTGCCACCATTGAAGACAAGTACACTTGCACCTAACACAAATCATTTATCATCATGATAAGCATTCTAACTACTTATATCAGTGAACATTTCAAACCAATTTATTTCATAAGCCAGAGTTTCTTTTTTTACTTTTGGAGGAAAGGGGTCCGGTGCCATATAGGAGGGGGCAATTAGAGTGCATGGGGAAGCTGAAAGTGGAATTTTAAAATTTCGTCTTTAATGTCCGTTTGATTGATTTTTATTTGTGGTATTTTAAGCATGGGAGGTCAAACAAACTTACTTCAATCCATTCTGCACTTATTTATCAACACATTTTACTTAATATGGAAAAAATACTGAACAAGACGGAAATTTTGAAATCTTAGAGGGCAAATATATACTCTGCAGAGAGGGAGAAGGGGCCTGATTATTACCATACAAGTACAATGTATATCATATTTATTTCCAAATGCCAAAAAGTCCTTGGATTCTTAGGTTTTTGATGATCATAACTCAGACACCAACAAGTATCAAGTTTCAGGTCACAACTCTCTGTTAGTCACAGGTGTGACTGTCAAAGAACTTCCATGAGAAAAACAGTATTTTCCCCAACCAATTCCTGTATGGAATGTTCACAGTATCTCACTGTTACCAGATTTGAGCAACACAATCATAGGAAAATGTGATTCAGGTCATATTGTCACACCTTTAGCCTTCACACTGTATTGTCACACCTTTAGCTTTCACACTATCAGCTTCAGCTTGAATAAACTACCACCAAACCCCAAATGGATTGCCTAAGGTCAATGCCACCGAACATTCACACTCATACATTATGTGATGATAATAAATGTATAACAGTACGATTGCAGGTTAAAATGATGTGATCAAATAATGATTGTAGGTGAAACTGATGTGATCAAATAACGATTGTAGGCTAAAATGACGTGATCAAATAATGGTAGTTGGTTCAAATAACGTGATCAAACAACGATTGTAGGCTAAAATGACGTGATCAAATAATGGTAGTTGGTTCAAATAACGTGATCAAACAACGATTGTAGGCTAAAATGACGTGATCAAATAATGGTAGTTGGTTCAAATAACGTGATCAAACAACGATTGTAGGCTAAAATGACGTGATCAAATAATGGTAGTTGGTTCAAATAATGTGATCAAACAACGATTGTAGGCTAAAATGACGTGATCAAATAATGGTAGTTGGTTCAAATAACGTGATCAAATCTAGACTCCTACCAAGAAAAAGTAACTTCTTAGTATCTACTTAACCATTTAACAAGTAGTAACTTGATAATTAACAATAAATGTTTCCACCAAGAGAGACATTCTCCTCAGATTTGAGGACATTGGTTAAACTGAAGCTTCCGAATCATATCAATACTGAGACAAATTTAATTATACAGTCTATAGTAATGTTTTATCTGAGGCAACTTATACAGGGTGGGAAAAGTACCTTCCAAAATATCAATTCCTTTACAGTCCGTTCAAAGTCAAATGATAACGGTTATAAACATTGGCTTGTTGAAGGGTGGGTGTGTATTTGACTGATGCATATCTAACATTTTAAAACTTAACACAAATATGTCAGCTAGGTGTAGCCTTGACCTTTGACACTCTGTGGTGACCTCAAAATCAATAGGGTTCATCTACTGGTCATAATTAAGCTTTTTATCAAGATTGAGCATGTCATATAACTGTGTACTATTGATTTTATCAATCCTAGGTTTATAACGGATTTTTAAGGCGTGGCCAAGGCTACGCATTAAAATGTGCAAGAAGGTATTGCATGTGAGAAATTTTCACCAAAAAATTTCATCCACAGTGAGTGTCAAGCTCAATTTTGTGTGTGGTACAGAGTCAATAATGGCGACTAACAGTTGTCGTTGTATCGTTGTCGTCTAGACGTGCTTAAAACCCAAACACGTACGGCAACTAAAGTTTACCATACGTAGGCCAACTTGCGTCTCCCACTAACAGTTAGTATGTTGGAAAAAATATTGTAGCTTGGCTGTAGGCCGATTATGTAGCGTGGCCAAATAAATTGTACATATGTGCAACGTAACGTCATTTTGGATCAATCGTAACGTCATATTTACGTAGATAACGCAACGTGCGCCTGTGCAGAGGGCCAATTATGAGATTGCGTATTGCATTACTATTTTATTCTTTTAGTATTAAACATAAATCCGCAAATAGTTCATATAAGTATAGAAACTGAAAGGTCCTTATGACCTTGACATCGGACAATTATATCCTATTATACAATAGGGGTCATCTACAGGTCATGGGTCTCATGGATAAATAATTGGCTCAAATAATGATTAGTAAAATAGTAGAAATATTGACCAGAAATCACTTATTAGGCATACACATGTATATCCCCGGGGGATAAACTGGGGGAGGGGGATAAAACTGACCATTACACCGGGATTAATAAAATTCTGTTCTGTTGTTCTGTTCTGATTATAAGACAAACTGACCAACAGACATGTACAAAACATGTAACATCACCCTAGGAAGGTAAGAGATACTATCATACAGACTTACATCAATACCTTGGAAGTATTACCTACAGCTATATATTGTACACAGTACCCCCTCCCCCCCCCCCCCCCTGATCATATGATACATATATCCAGAGCACCAACACACTGTCAGAAAGAATGCCAGAATCTAGGCCAGACGCGTTAACTGTTTAAGTATTAGGTGGAGAAATATACCTGAATATTCACCTAACAAACAGTTCAGTTCCTAGCAGTACGATAAATAGTTCAACTTTTCTACAGAACAAAGGAATCATGGAATGAATCCTCAGGGATTAAAGCAGGAACCATGGAATGAATCTGCAGGGATTAAAGCAGATCCAGAGCTGGATACATATGGACAACATTATATTTCGAGGGCTCAGAGGAAAAATATGGTAACTACATCAACTTATATAGGCACTTACCATAGTTTTGCACCGAGCCCTAAAGATGTTAAGATACCAGGGCTTATAAGGCATAGAAACGTACAGAGAATGTCAGTAATCAGTACCATTGTTCATGGTCAGTACTCATTTACGCCCGCTCAGGTAGTGCCTACGTCATTCAGTCCTACATGTACATAGCCTGATATTATACCTAGTTATGATCCCTCACACTGATCATTGTGTCATACTGCATTATTAAACATACAATGGTCAGATATTGATTGAGCTTAGAGAGAGATTAATTCCAACTGACCTTGAATGGTTGATCGAACATGACAATAAGTCAATCGAATTAAGCCTGTGTGTTAAGAAGCCTAATTAATCTGACTACTGACAATTGGTCCTGAAGATATATTACCCCCTACTTCCCATGTAGCATCGTATATGTCCGGCACAACAATGCTCTAAAAATATAATTTGTTAAACTTCCGTATTCATTATAGCTTCATAATCCCAGAATTTCTCACAATACTAACATCCTAAATCCAAGCTTATTTTGGTATGACAAGGATTAAATATTCGATGCATGCGTATATGGGCATGATACATGCTGTTGACAAAATTTTCTTGGTTCATTTAACCAATAGTTAATTCCTCAAGATAGTAAAAGGGTTACAAATAGTACTTATAATACTGACCACACGTGACCGATAGGAGAGGTATAGACTGACATCAGAATGACTATTGATTGCTATTTAGGTCAACTATTTGCAAAACAAGTTTCCATTGCTTTATCACATGTTCAAGTTTGTTTACTTCTAAGGTTAACATATCGATGACTTTGAACCAGAAGGTCGTAACTACCTCTTACGACCTTATAAGACTCATACATATTTGAAATCTGCGCCACAAGGCACTTCTTGTGAGCATATTTTCATGAAAATCTGAAATTGTCATGTTGACCAAAATGAAGTTTTAAAAACGTGTTTTCCCATAGTTAAAGAGTAAATTACCGACAGTTTTCTCTTGTTTTCTCAATATATCGATTTGGTAGTTACGACCTTCTTGTTCTAAGCCAGCGATATATGTACATTTTAAGTTACACTTGTTAGCCAGAGACTTTTCCCGTGACCTTGCTTTGTTTATAATCACCTGTTGGTTTTCAACATAATAAACATTTCAATGGGTTTCAACATAATAAACATTTCAATGGGTTTCAACATAATAAACATTTCAATGGGCTGTAATCCTGTATCCACAGTTGGACAGGTCAGGTCAATTTTATCAATCTACGGGTGAATTCATTCAAAACTAGGTATAAATGATCTCAATATTAACCTTAGAGAGGTCAACTATCAGCCGAGATTGTACAATTCGATCTAACTGTACTTTAAAGTACAAATACATACTCTTATATACTAAGTAACCACAAACATACAGTACATCATGTAGAAGTGAGACCAAAATAGCTTATCAAGGTATAATATTATGCTGAATAGTTTACCGGATGTTTGTGTAAAAATCTTGAAAAGTTGAAAGATACATACATTCATATGAAATATATGTCTGCAAACAATTTTGTTATACAAACTGATCCACTGTATGATTTTCGTAACTACAATATGTTTTTTTATCGTTTGTAGCAAAACCACTCCAGAATCAAATTTTCGACCTAGGTTTTTTTATGTTTTTCATACATTTGTCCGATATCCAGTACACTGGCTGACTTGAGTGTGTGTAGTTCACTCACCCTGTGTGGAGTATGCGTGTACCGATTTGTTTCAATAATCCCAAGAGATATTGATACAACAGTTAAGGCATACAAATAAACAACCAAAGATCAATTAAGTCTGACTATGTCAAATATCACAGGACTATACCATGTCATAATTGATTCATTGCTCCGAGAGCCCCATGGGCACAGTGAGTCAATCCTGCATGATTGTATTTCCCCTCAAAGGTCACTGAAAATAGTACCAGCCTTGTGTATTCGATGTAAACACTATAGTTATGGGAAATATACAGCTTGTTCCAAGTTTTGCAAGTATGCTTATTAATATAATTTGTCCCTTTCAAGTTTGGTGCAACAAGGTTGTCTCACGAAATAGAATTTAGTGCATATAGGGCAATATTTTACACAAGCCATGTATAATTTAACCGCTAGAGACTGCATGGAAACAAAACATGTCATAATACGCAAATGGAAAATCTACAGTGACTGCACTTCTATTTGACCTAGTCAATGCGCAAATATAGCACAATAAACTGAAATAAACCTAGCGGTACGTAACAATTGGTTAACATATTTGGCAAAAGTACAAGTCTTTATTTCAGTGCACTTATACATGCACAGATATAAGACAAAGGCTGTCGGCAAGATGTCGAAACATTGAATGAAAACTGTTGGGATTCTACAAACAACACATCCAAACAATAGAAAAGCATCCCTCACAACTTACCAATGAAATATGCAAAGACTTTAACACACTCCGAACAACAACAATATGATCAAAGCCATATGGTATACGAGTATAGCTGAATCATATGGAAAATATTCCTACAACAGTAAGCCATATCAGTCCTTTAGGAGTAGAAACATAAACTTTTCTCCCCATAAATAATCACTATACAACTTATTACCCTGATCCATCACATTTTCATCCAGTTGACACAACTTTTACCCAAACAGGTCAAAAAGAGTTATAAATAGAACATCCGACTGAATTAGTAAATATTAATATGTACGTCTAGTGTATACAGAATATAGCTTGTATTTACCTGAATAAATCCAGAGTTATGCACAGTAATTTCACGATTTAATTGAATAATAATAGTCCTAATTAACACTATTAAACATATAGCCAACTGTCACGTATACACATATTGTATTAAATATAATAATCCAGAGAATATAGCAATCAGCTGTACGTAAAGTTTGTGGAAGTTCTCAATGTTGTACAGATAAACGAACTACGTTATAGAGAAGGGGAGGTAACCTACTAGAACATCCATGTGTTAGACCCAGATATTGACCAAATGTATCACTCATGACATGACTGCTAATATAGATTGTTTAGTAACTAACGTATGATCTTCCTTTTATCATTAGTGCACTTCATGCATTTTGTACGGTACACTATTGATTAGTTATTAAATCATGAAGTCTGAACTAATTAAAGTGCTGAGGTTATACTGATAGTGTGTTAACTTGTCAACACAGGTAAACCTGTCGACAACAGCCACTCAAACAAATAGATAATAATACAACATGACCTTGAACTTCATGACCTCAAAATCAATAAAGTCATCTAAATGTCAAGGTCAATCCACACATTAAGTTCAAAAATCCTTGCTGAGAGCATTCTTTAGTCAATGGTCAGAAACAGACAAATAGTTTGCAACGTCAAGGTCACTGTGATCTTAAACTATGTGACCTTAAAATCAATAGGGGTCAACTAAATGTCAAGGTCAATCCATGCCAAAAGTTTGAAAATCCTTTCATTCTTCAATTATTGGTCAGAAACTCTTTTTCGTCATGTGAAGGTCACTGATTGTCTACAAAGTGACCTCAAACTCATTAGGGGTCATCCCATGTCACAACTGATTCACAATAAGTGTTATCTTACATTATTATTGTACTAGTACTAAGTAATAACAGTTACCCTTACATTATATACCTGTCAAGTGCTCATACTTTTCGTTCTTAATTTCAGTTTTTCCAAGTTTTGAACAATTTTGAACAAAGGTACATTTGATTCATTTTATGATCTTCTGCTCCATATTTATGACCACTAGAATTAATGCATTCCTCAACTTATAATGCAGCTAAATCCCTCTTAAATCACATTTAAGTGCATATTTTGACATGTTTTGCTTTATCACTCCTATTTTGAATTTACCTCACTTGGCAGGTATGCTTACAGTTAAGGGTTAGTGGCTGGGAAACCTTGTGATCTTTTAATGTAACATGATAAAGCCTCGTGCTAAAACCAAGAACGGAAATATGATGCTGACGGAAATATGATGCTGACGGAAACAACAACGCTATGAATAGCTTTTCCTTATTTAGCTAACAATTAAACTGAGAGCAACAACAACAACAACATTAATTTAACAATAATATCAATAAAATTACCATATAGAATAGACTTATCTGAAGAGCCAAGATGTTACTGCAAAATCGTTTAATTTCAATGGGACTTAAGTTCATGGTTTTGGTGAAAAAGACCATTTCGTGGGAACATACTTTCAAGGATACCTTGCCCACTAGGTCATAATCATACTAATGAAATTATTAATATTTGGGGGATTTAATTCTGTTGTCGACACTATCTACGAAATCCATGAAATTAAATCCCCCTTGAAAACTTAAGATTTTACAGTATGTGCCTAGGCACTGTAGACTCGAGTACATTAAAGGAGACTCTTTTATACATGGCGAATAATTGAATAATTGTCACGATGATCAGGTTGTCTCAATGATGATAGAAATGTCTCATCGTTGCTGTCAGTCGGAGAAAATAATTAATTGTAAGATTGAAAAATAAATTATTCATATGAGACAGTTATAATTTTATCCCATTTTTGTTATTTTCTTTTAAAGAACCTGAATTACCTGGTTGATTTATAAGGCCCTTATGTCAGACCTGTCTTGCAACGGCTGTACACTCTACACTGTCTAAGATCTCTTTGAGAAGCACTATAGGGAAGAATAGCTTGTGATTCATGCACAAACCACTAAGACCATCCTAAGACCACTAAGACCATCCTAAGACTATCATAAATAAAAAATATGAGAACCATTTAATATTTTATCTTTCTACAATAAAAAATATGAGAACCATTTAATATTTTATCTTTCTACTATAATTTCTTCACGGTGCACAATCACGTGGTCTATGACATCACATTTGGGTACTGCACGCAGTAAAACCATCAATTCAACAAAGAAAAATCGATTTTATTCCTGGTGGTAATTAATTGTTTGACCAAAAATATTGTGGCTAATGTGACGCAGGTTTTACAGAGTCTCACCTTACAAATACCATTCAAGGTGATATCATACATAGTACATTATAATACATAACTTAATCATGAATAATTGGGTCACTGACTGACGGGACCACAGGACATTATACCAGTACACACCAACAAAATTATATATTAATATTAAATGACCATTGACCAGGCTTAGGTCACAATCTGATCTACATCACAATTCTCACTCCCGTTAGTGTACATAATTCTTCCATGAGCCACAAAGTACTGTACAGTTCCGCTAATAAGACCACTTTGATTATTTTGAAATCATGCAAATTTTTGCCAGTTTAAGGTCCCGAAGTATTAAATTTAGAACAAAAAAGGTCAGCTAGTTTTATTAGACCGATTCGCTATTATTTGACTGGTCTTATTAGCAGAACTTCACTGTAATTCATTCCATGATCAACTTCATAGTACCCATGGTTAAGTGAAAACAGTGACCTCTCTAATATAAGAGTGTTACAAGGTGATGACAGCCGAAAGGCAGAGGTTCATTACATAAAAATTACATGTACGAAATACAAACACACATATATAATAATCATTATCTTAATAAAAAAGAAAATTAACCAGCAAACATGTATAAATTACGATATATCGTTAATTTATTTACTTGATGACGTTTCGCCTTAATGGCTTCATCAGGTCATAACAATTTTTTTTTAAATCATTATCTTATAAATACAAAATTTTCCAGGTTTCTAAATGTGGCATGCAACAACAGCATGTATAGGCCCTACCCCAAATGTACATTCGACCAAACATTCTTGAAATGTTAGATGAAATAACTTCAAAATACTTAAATTATACATGCAAGCATCACTTAAATATGTAGAAATGCCTGCCACCTGATGAACAAGAGGGTGTCTGTTAAATAATGCCTTGAAACCAACTACTGAACTAAATATGTAATACAAAACCGAATCTGAATCAAATCAATGCCTTGTAACATCTCTTGTCACTGACAAATGACTACATGTTATGTAACAAAGCACAGTTAAGTTTAAGGTTAACAAAAACCTATTTCTCTTTTGTATGAGAAATAAAAGTTGACACAGCAGAATAGAATCTTAGGACAGAAATGTCAAACTTGCAGAAGAGGTGTCTCAAAGTAGGACATAATAAGAAAGTTCTGAAATGTGATGAATCATGACATTTGCAAATATTTTTATGAGGTCAAACAAATGCATGCAATTTGTCAGCTGGGATATTATTGATGCCTGCATAAAACAAGCCATAAACATATCACAAGAGTCTCTTAGTTAAATCTAACTGAGTGTGTGCAGTTTACCCAAGGGAAATGCTTCATGGCATCAGTGACTTTGCTGCTGAAATGCACATCTAGACTTGAGCCTTACAAAGTCCCATCAATATTGAGCACAATTAATGGTATATTAAACCAAAAACCTGAACAAATGGTGTTTATTATAACAATGAGACAGACAGACAGATGAACAAACAGAATCATGACTCCAATCCAGTCTCATTCTACTTAAAAGTGAAAAAAAAAAAAATACCTGGCTATTTGTCCCCGGATGACCCAGTTCCAAATTTGGCCTGGATTGTATTTTGATAACCATATTTTAATGATCAAGGTCCATGAAGATAATTTTAAAACTCTTGACCTATCACATTGTGAAAGGCAGATGATGGCCAAACTTGCAACAATCATACAGAAGCTTAGAATTTACATGCAGTATTTCGTGTGAAATATCGATGGCTTAGAACCAAAATGTCGTAACCCCTACTTACGACCTTACAAGACTCATACATATTTGAAATCTGCTTCACAAGGCGCTTTTTATGAGCCTATTTTCAAATCTGAAATTGTCATGTTGACCAAAATGAAGTTTTAAAAAACGTGTTTTCCCATAGGTAAAGAGTAAATTACAGACAGTTTTCTCTTGTTTTCTCAATATATCGATTTGGTAGGTTCTAAGCCAGCGATATATCATACCTTTAAAAGGTCAACAGCATACTGTATCTTTCTAGTGACCTTTAAAGTTTTATTTCACTATTCATAACAGTAGACGTTAGAGAACTACCTGCTATGAGGTTGGATTGATGCACTTTAAGACATTAGTCATATTATACAAGCTCCAAGTCAGAATATTACATAAATGTACAGAGCCCTGCCATATTAAAGTGCACATCGTATTTATGACATTCTCGCTAAAATGAAACCTTCTTGCAAAAATGAGAGATTAAAGAATCACCTGATGTTCACATTATGTCATGGTTGACAATTTATAGTTATAAATGGATGGATGAATGGCGGATGTTTAGATATACGATTACGGTGCATTTGATCGGGTGTAATATAAGTATAAATTACGGTTGATCAACATTTTCAAAAAAAAATTGCACTTCACAGGTACACCGATTCAAGTAAGGAAGTCAGCTAGTATGGTTACATTCAAATCATAAATAATAACACAATTGAGCAGACAAGAAAACACAGACACACCCATAAATGGTTATTCAAAAGTTAATGACCTTGACCCCACTGATCCCAAATACAATCCCAAGCTAAGTATCTATGCGAGCTTGCTATATACAAAGTTTCATGAAGTTAATTATGTCAATCAAAAATCAGGTTTTTTACCAGAAACCTCCAATTTGATGGCACCGCCCGCCAGCTTGCCCACCTGCCTACCATAGTAACAACAAATCTAATATTCAGGATTTTTCTTTGAAAAAAACCTGGTTAAAAATTATGTTCAATGTAGCAATGGCCTTGACCTTCTATCATGCTGACACAATAACCAATACAAGCATGACCAACCTCTATACAAAGTTTGAGAAGTGTAGGATTAAGCCTTGATGAGTTATCAATCTGACATGGTTTGCTTTACGAAACGATCAGCTAACCGACATGCGCAGACCAGTATTATACCACCAGGTAAAATAAACGGCACTTTGCATGATTCCCATTATTACATTCCGAGCAATTCCAAAAACTTCTGTCACATAAATTTGACATGTTCTATATACACCAGCATACGATTTATGTTTTCCGCTTACTTTAAAGTATAAACAAAAAAAACAGCTAGCAACCGCAATTACTGCAAGTAGTATGTCCGCTCAAACATGTCATGTAATTATATGTATAGGAAACATGACAGCTCAAGTACAGTTTAAGACCATGAGATATTTTTTGTTTGTTTGTTTATTTATGCTATGAACGCCATTTCTCAACAATTTTTCAATGTAATATTACAGCAGACGATTCATTTAACCAGTTTTCCAGGATAGCATCTTAACCAGTACTAACTTACCCTTTCACACACAGAAACAGCAAGTTCTAATTTAAAATTTATACAGGACAATTAACAGTAGGACTGATGTGCAGTAGAAACAACTTTTGTATCAATCATCAGCAGTTATTCTATTTCTCAAATAAATGTACTGCACTGCTGGCAGTAAAATTTTATTTCATAAATCACAAATTTCAGCCAAGTATCAAAGCCTACGAGGCTATGTTCCAACAGTACTTAAAGACTGCACTTTACATCTCAGTTATATAGCTAATAACATAACACTTTCTATATCAACAGTTTTTAATGCATCTCTGGAGTGCCATTAAGTTCAAATGAGATTACACAAACAAAATAAGAATTTCAAAAAAAAAATTGTTAAAACATTGCAAGTTTTGCACCAACTTGCATAATCCAATGGTTTCACACATGAATTTTGCCTAAAAACATCCCGCATAATAAGGAATCTCTGTTCTTTAACAGTTTTCATTGTCACTAAAAAACCAAGATTCTAGATAATTTATGTAAAGATTGCCCAAGCTTGCTCAAGCAGCAAACAAAGCACATACAAGCTTACAGCTGCTTATGATTTATTGTGTAATATAAAACAATGTTTTAGGTAGGCAAAGTTATCAATTGTTAGGTAGGACCAGTTATCAAGGCCAAACAGACAGGTTTTTACCAGGGTTGGCCGTAAATCTGTCATAACTGCTTATAATTAAAGAAGGACGTAAAACAGTCTTGCAGGCAACCTTTACTGTCCTGGAGTCATGTAAAAAACAGAATTTCCCTATAGAAAAAATCACTGGGAATCCCACTGGGATGAGGGTGGGATCCCACTGGGATCCCGCCTCTCATCCCACTGGGATCCCACCGGGAAAATTGGTCGGGATCCCGCCTCTCATCCCACTGGGATGAGAGGTGGGATCCCACTGGGATGAGAGGCGGGATCCCACCGGGAAAATTGGTCGGGATCCCAGTGATCGGCAGTGTTGATGTTTTACCCTCAAAATCTTGTGCAATTTAACAAAACAGGTTAGTTCTTTGGTATTTCTTACCTTGTCACATAGTCAGAAACCATGTTAGAACAATTAAAGGCAAGAACTCACCAGTTGCTGATAATGTTCAAACTACAGATGAATCAGCTTGTTTCAAATAATGTCAGGTAATATTTGATTTCTTATAGGAAAGCTTAATTAATATTTTGTTGTAATTATGAATTTTTTATTGTGTCAAACTAATTCATAAATCTGTCCATTTTTATAATAATAATGATATATTACTTTGCTAACATTTATTTTAAAAGTGTTTTTTTGGGACTTTAAAAAAATATATATAATTTTTGTTAAAGGGAGATAATATAAAAGTGTGAGACAATAACATGGTAGTCTGGTTCCCGGTACCATAATCTTTCATTACATTGCAGTATAGGTCCGGCGCAACCTACCAAATATGGTCGCTTCCATGTGTAAAACAAGATGGCGGTTGAACATTAGCTTATATAGGGAATTTTAAAATATCCTCCAAAAATGTGTGTTATATATGTATCATATCGATGAAATTTTGTATATTAATGGGAAAATGTATGTTCTATTCAATTAAACATATTTCATTAAAATGACACAACTGATATGTACAAAAAAATGCAAAGTAAATTAAGAAAATTTCTGTACCAGCGTGTATATAGTGCATATAAATCGCACCTGAATCAAATGCCCGGTTAGCTTAGTTGGTAAAGCGTCAAACCAGCAACATGGATGTTGGAGGTTCGATACCAGTATTGTCATTATTTTTTTTATTATTATTTTTTATATGTAACGTAATTCGTTATTAGTTTATACTTGAATAAGGAACATGATAAGAAAATAAAGTTTTTGTATTACACAAATTAAGCAAAATATTAAAAAGGAAAACAATAACTGGCCTGTACAGGGATCGAACCAGGAATCCCTTGATTACAAGTCAATGGCTCTACCGATTGTGCTAATTTGGCCAATTGAAAAGTTAGAAATTAATGGACTATTAAAACCCTGCTACAAAAATATTTTAATCATTTATAAACGTTATTTTGTAGATATTAGTGCTGTTGTAGCGAATAAACTTCTATCATTGCAAAAACCATTATTTTTTCTATTACTCTGCAAAGTCACATCAAAATGACACATACATATCATACACTTTATGGGGATATTCTAAAATTGCCTATATAAACTAACGTACGTCCGCCATTTTGATTTGACCACTGTAGATATCGATTATTGGTTGCTGCCTGACCTAAACCACTGTAAGATTTAGGACAGGGAACCAGACTAATAACATGGTTGACCATAGTCAACCATGGTCAAATGGTCAACCACGGTTGAAAACACTGACCATGTTAGACCATGGTCAAGCTTCAGTTTGTCTTTTCTCACCATGGTCAAACGGTTTATAAAACATTTTTCTAGCTCAAACTCTAAACAAGAGGGCCATGATGGCCCTATATCGCTCACCTGATTATAAATGAAGCCCTGCACAATTTAGACTAACAAAGGTAGAGCGTAAATATAGAAACTGGTGACCCCCGGGGCAGGGTCAATTTTGACCTCAGGGGCATAATTTGAACAATCTTGGTAGGGGACTACTAGATGATGCTACATACCATATATCAAAGCTCTAGGCATTGTAGTTTTAGAGAAGAAGATTTTTATATGTTTTCCCTATATAAGTCTATGTAAAAAAGTGACCCCCGGGGCGGGGCCAATTTTGACCTCAGGGGCATAATATGAACAATCTTTGTAGGGGACCACTAGATGATGCTACATACCAAATATCAAAGCTCTAGGCATTGTAGTTTTAGAGAAGAAGATTTTTATATGTTTTCCCTATATAAGTCTATGTAAAACGGTAACCCCCGGGGCGGGGCCAATTTTGACCTCAGGGGTATAATATGAACAATCTTGGTAGGGGACCACTAGATGATGCTACATACCAAATATCAAAGCTCTAGGCATTGTAGTTTTAGAGTAGAAGATTTTTATATGTTTTCCCTATATAAGTCTATGTAAAACGGTGACCCCCGGGGCGGGGCCAATTGTGACCCCAGGGGCATAATTTGAACAATCTTGGTAGGGGACCACTAGATGATGCTACATACCAAATATCAAAGCTGTAGGCATTGTAGTTTTAGAGAAGAAGATTTTTATATGTTTCCCTATATAAGTCTATGTAAAACGGTGACCCCCGGGGCGGGGCCAATTTTGACCCCAGAGCCATAATTTGAACAATCTTGGTAGGGGACCACTAGATGATGCTACATACCAAATATCAAAGCTCTAGGCATTGTAGTTTTAGAGAAGAAGATTTTTATATGTTTTCCCTATATAAGTCTATGTAAAACGATTAGTAAGGTTGCATAAGACTATAATTACAGCTTAATAATTGTTTAATAGTTTGTAAACATACAATCACTGTAAACGATGATAACCCTAATATCCACATTCTGCATTTAATTTAAATTAAAGCCTCAAAGCTGCTAACAAGTACACATTTCGTAGTTCTACAACTAAAATATAGTAAGAGAGACAACTCTTACATGATCACAACCAGTATAATTATTACAGAGTACACTCCCTTTGATTAAATGAAAAACAAGGTTTTTCTATTACTTGACCTAGTAGCCTAATTTTTGACCTCAGATGACCCAATATCGAACTTGACCTAGATTTTGTTAAGATGATCATTGTGACCAAGTTTCATAAAGATTAGGCCAAAATTGTGACCGCTAGAGAGGACACAACCCAATTGTTGACAGACGGACGGACGGACGGACGGACGACGGACGAAGAGTGATCACAAAAGCTCACTCTGTCACTTTGTGACAGGTGAGCTAAAAAAAATGCAAGTTGGCTAAAAGGAAAAAACAACAGTCAACAAAAATAAGTTCGGTCTAAAATACTATTCAGGTGGGATCCCACCGGGAAATGAACTTGGAAATCCCGGTAGGTTATTACCAGATCCCACTGGGATGAATTTCCATCCCACTGAAATGACAACATCCCACCGGGATTAAGTCATCCCACTGGGATCCCAGTTCAATTTTCTGTGGGGTTGTAATTATTATATATTGACGGTGCCAAACCAAAACCCTGTAGCTCAATTTTGGCGGGAAAACTTTTTTTGCAGCATCCGCATCTGCTAGACAACCCGCGCAATTCTGTCTTGTTGCCATTTAAATAGCCAATCGCGGTACTTAGATGGCGACAAGACGGAAATGTGCAGGACGTCTAGCAGATGAGGATGCTGCAAAAAATGTTTGAGCCAAAATTTAGTTACGGGGTTTTGGTTTGGCACCATCGAGATACTGTCAGTAATACAACCAACACTATCAAAAAGTTTAGTCGGACAATGGTATTCAATGGTTTTCAATCTCAGATGAGCTGGCTTATCAAACACACTTACATTGCAAACTTTCTAAGCATCCCTCATGACAGAAACACATTTTTTTGTAACATCTCTGCTCAGGAAATGCATTCATATTGAGATAGTCTTCCAAATTATGTTTCAGACACTGAGAAACTGTACAGCTACATAGAGCTTTCCATGGGAGATAATACATGGCTTCTAATATTGAATTGAACAGGAGGTAACAAAATGAAGGCGCTCAGCAGCGTGCGGTGGTCGAGCTGAGACATTGCGCCCGGATACCTTGTATCACATTACTGTCTCTTCCACCTGCTGTCTCTTCAGCAAAACACAGGACCCCATTGGAAATAAGTGCTTGCACTTTCATGGGTTATCCTTGACCGTAAGGTTTAAATAATTACAGCGCTTTACTTAGGCAACAGGTTATCTACATGATTATTATAAGCAATGTTTTCAATGTCACAAAATGTCAATTTAATGCAGTGAAAGGTGTGACTGAAAGTAACATAAAGTATCAATAAAAGTAGCACAAAGTATCAATGAAAGTAACAGAAAGTATCAATACAGTTTCAGAAAGTCTCAATAAAAGTAGCACAAAGTATCAATAACACTCTTACTTACGTCAACATTGAGGATTCCTTTAAGCAATTTCGTATGAAATTCTCCTTGTCCCAAAATCTTACATACTGATTCCCACAGTGATCGCAACACTTGGCCGACATTATTGTTATAGATGTTAGCACCTGATGAGACGATTAATGTGACTCCGAACTACCAAAGTACTGCACAAATTGAAATAAATTTACAAATTAATTGAACAGTTCTGGCACTCACATAGACAGTTCCATTAGCCTACCAGTCATTTAGTCTGTGAGTGATAGTTTCAGTACTGAAAGGTCATTGATACGAGACAGAACAATGAAAGTCAAACTTCAAAGTCTCACATTTATACCATTTTTTTTCAGTACAACACTTTTAATCAGAGATTGACAATGAATCAATATAATTGATATGGAAAACAACTCAACGATTGAAATTCAAGGTTTCGACAAAAACTAGCGGTAAAATAAAACAATCACTTAAATTAACACTAATGATCAAGTCATGAATATCTTGCAAGAGAACAGTCAACTTCATGAATGATTTTCAGACACAATAAAACACACAAATATATATATTAAAGCTAACGAAGGCACTTTTTTCTCATTCTTCGTTCCGTAATATGCGGGTTGCAATATATAATAATCATGGGGTTATTGAGTAAAATTGTTAATGACGTATTTCAAAGCCAAAGGATTACAATTACAATCAAGCTGGATAATAGAATAATACCTTTCCATAATTATAGGTCATGGACCTGCTGTCTTAAAACATGACCACTGCATGGTAATTGAGTATGTCATGTAATGATCAATTAAACAATCATGACTCTACTAAGCTACTGGGGTGGGGGGGTACTTGTCCAGCAATTAGAGTAGCAGATAAGTCATGATATTCAACCAATATTATAATCAGCATTGAGTTATACAACATTAGCATAACACCAACTGTTGATTGGTATAACCTACTACTGTTAAATCAAAAATTTTTGTGGGGGATTAAATTTTGTGGATTTCGTGGTTGGCCATAACCACAAAATAAAATCCCATCAAACAATAATTTTTTACCCTTGTAATTATTACCTGAAATGCAAAATCCATGGATTAACGTCCCATCAAAATGGTCTATTTTACCAAAACCACCATCCCATTGAAATTAAATCATTCTACAGTATAACGCACTAATTAGAGGGGGCACTAATACAAGGAAACACGGTATATCACTTACAGAGACATCCCCTCTGGGGGGGGGCGCGTTAATTAGAGGGGGAGCGCTAATAGGAGGTAATATGGTATGTTAAATATTAGACATAAAATAATTCATTGTTGTTAGAACCCCTAAAAAATTCAGCAAACAATTGCCTACAGTTAATACAAGAAGTAAAGCAAGAAAATATACTATAGTTACTACAAAGGTATACTAAGCTTAAATAATAGTAAAGACATTATGTTTTGGGGAACACATTTCAAATGAGTTGTTTCCCTTTGTCTTTTAGGTAAAACATCTCATAAATTATGCACTTTTAATTTTGAATACGCCCTATCACTCAAGGCTTTGAGGCTTTCGAGAAGTTATAAAACCAACAAATAAATTTTGGTGGGTTAATAAGGAAGCTAAGGATTAATTTTATGGATTTTTTGCATTATATTCAATAGCATAAAGAAGACTTCTGAAAGGCCAAAATTGAGTCACTGGGATTAAATTTTCATGAGTAGGAATTAAAGTTACTCCAAACAGGAATTTTTAAAGTCTCAAATTTTCTAATTTTATGCCTATCACATAAAAGAGGCACCAATAAATCATTTTATAGAAAGATTTTGCATTGATTAAAATAAATCATACACTATTTCAATTTAAACTTTCCATAAAATATTTATTCTTCATATAAATTTGATACAGATGACAATTATAAAATAGGATAATTGATTTGTCACTGCTTTTCTTACAAAAAACTTGTATTTTATTGCTGGAAACAGCTAGGTTTTAATTCAACATAAATTCATTGTTTGTTCAAATTAACTTGTAAACCATCCAGCCAAGCATTGGAAGCCATTGAAATACCACAAAATTAATATAACCTGCCAAATATGAGAATAAATAATTTCAAAACAATTATAGTAATAAACAAATAAAGTGACACTTAAATGATAAAGCTCGACCATTATAAAATGTGGCATACGATAAGCACGCTACAATACACAGACAAAACAAGTATATGCCCCCCCCCCCTCCCCAGTTCAGTGAACCCAAACAGACTCTTTATCTCGACATTTTTGTCTACAAACTAGGGCGAACAAATTGGCGTTAAGTTTAACAGTGATTACACAATGTCAAGAGAAAAACCTCAGGGTCATGTTGGATCACATACAAACAATGACTCACTTAAAAATTGTTAACATTCGCACACATTTTAACAAAAAGTTCAATAACTATTTATACATAGCGTGTTACTCAAAAGCAACCTTAATGCTAACCCTATGCACTTTTAAAAATGAAAGCATTTCGTACACAAATGATAATGATTAGATTTAATTTGTAATCTTCAAGGTCGCTTTGTGCCTGAATTTGTGAATTTTGAATATATGGTAAACAAACCACAGTTGTATAAGCAGATTTTGTGGGTATAAGGGAGGTAAATGCAGTAAGCACTATGTGTAAAATATCAGGCCAATATACATGTATATGTAATGATATGTTTTTCAGTTTTATGCCATTTTTTTTTCTAAAAATCAGTAATATACACCACTTAACCAGGAGGAGCCAAGAATTTTAAACTTTTAATGTCAAAATGTCTTTTTCAAAATGGATCAATACTTTCATAGGCACAATATTATTTTCAAATGGCTCTAGATTTTTAATATCTAAAGTATATATTTTAATAGTGACAATTACACACTTTCGAATTTTTATATCTAATTTATATATTTTAATAGTAATAATTACAGGTCTGGTATCACCCTACATACTTTAAAGACCGCCATGTACATAAACTAGAACATTTATCAGCTAACAAATTTTGCATACATGCCAAAATAATTTACATGAACAATTATGAGATTAAATTACAAGCAGCAATGTTTAAGTCACACATACTGCACATAGCAATTACAACTAATCTCAATAATTTTATTGAATTGGGCCGTAAACATGTGAGAAATTACCAATATTTAGCATGTTTTTGAAGAAAAAAATGCCTCAAATAGACCTGGGGAAAGTATTTCGAGTGCTCAGCACAAAACTGTGGTACCTGTAAGTGCCTCTACTGATGTAGTAACCATAGTTTTGCACTGAGCCCTCAAAGCTTTTTGTCTCTGGATAGGGCCAAGTAAATTTACCGGAAATAGAAAACTTTGATGTTATCAAAACATTAAACCCAGGACTGAACAACAATATATGAGCTATATCTCATAAATGAATACAATACAACAAGCAGTGCCACAAGCAACAGCTGATAGTTCATATAGTATTCATTTAGAACACATAATGGCATAATCCTCGGAGATTTTAAGCTATATTGACCTTGAGCCTGGAAATCATGCCAAACAGCTGACTACCAGCTGATCTGAGGTAAATCCATAACCCAGGTCGTTGCTACAAATAGATTCCTATAAAAACTGGCAGTCAAAATCAATACAACTGAACTATTGGGTAAACGGGATATATTCATTGTGGATATCATTACATTAGATCAGTCTGTAGGATATTGCAGAGAAAAAATAAAACATAAACGCTTTAGGGAAGTCTGTGAAGTTTTCCACAGGTTCCAAAAGAGATAACACATGCTATTGTTATATTAAATGAATTCATACAATATCACATTTTTACATGAATTCGTGATTCAGCATGCTACTTTTTTCCAATCATTTCTTTTTATCTTTTTATGAAGTCCATAAACAAGGACACATTATTATCATAGTACAAATGTACTAGGCATCCACTATATGCACTCACGGCGCAGTACAGCTGTTGCATGATACCACATATTGTTGACAGTGTAATCTTTACAGCAGATAAACAGTCGTCAAGGGCATATATACAAATATTTGAAATAGGCACAAACATGTGAGTCATCCGCACAAACCCCCTGGGACCAGAGAGTCAGTAGGGACCCAAATGGATTATGTGTAAAATCTTGACACGGGAAGGAGTGCAAAGGGAAGGAACCCGAGCTGCAAAAATTGATCTGCGCATAGGTTGATGCTGATATGCATCAAATACCGCAAGTCCAGCAAACACATAAACTAACATTATAATTCTGTTAAAAGCGAGCAAAAGCTATAGTCTGATATAATGGTATCATAAGATAGTCACATAAGTGAAATAATAAACAAATTTTTAAATCTCAAAATAGCTTCACGGTCAATCTGACCTGTATAGATAGAATCTGACCTCTTAGCAGTAACCAATTCACTACATAAAGTCTAAATCTACCGAAAGTTCAGTTACAGCTCAATTATCAGTTTGGATCTATACATGTAACTAGGACACATCTTTATGTAAGTACAGCACAATGTCATGTCCATGTAGGGACGATGCATGCACATTATGGGACATCTAAAGTTAATGTAGGAATAACACACATTTTCATGTAGGGTACAGGTGTCTGTTGCCTAAACAAAGCGCTACCGACCGCCTTTATACGGTTACCCGTTCAATTAAAAGTTGAAGGCATGGGTTACCTTGCCTATGTAGCATCCTGCTTAGGAAAAGGACACCAGGTATGACACAATTGTTCATATGGGCTGCCTCAAGCATAAAAGGCCCCTACTACTGCAAACTCATTAATTTTCAAGGGGGATTAAATTTCATGGATTTCATGGTTTACCTTCTACCACTAAGTTCAATCCCATCAAACAATAATTGCCACCCTTGTATTTATTACCTGAAATGCAAAATCAAGGAATTAACGTCCAATAGAAATGGCCCTTTTTATCAAAACCACAAAAGTCCGTCCCATCGAAATTAAATGATTTTACTGTATCATATTTTTTTATAATTTGAGTGTTTTTTATTTTTCTCTTTAATAATAAAAGTATTGGTTCAAGCTGTTTAGTTAAAAGAAACAATATTGACATGAGATAACTATGACGCAGTTAAGTTGATATTTACAGAATTACATAAAACCAAGGTCGTTCGGGTGACAAAAGGTTGAACTATGGAATCAATACAATCTCTCCGATCATATTTCTGATAAAGTACATTAAGATCCGTTAAACAGTAAAACACACCTTAATGACAGGAAAACCAATCTCCTAAACATGATATAATAAAATGGAACAAAATGGAACAAAATACCAATACCGGTAACTGAGTGTCAAGATGATTGGCGCAACAGCACAGGTAATTGGTTGCCAAGGAAATTGCCAGTGGAATACTTAAAGGACGCAGCATCCAATATTAAGTGGTCATAACAGGCAATGGTTGTTCCATATTTACAGGGCATGATCGAAGCATGATCACGTCAGGACGAGACGATCATGACGACACCATGACAAGACACTGAACACTGAATCACTCCTCTCAAGGCTGCTTCAATCATGTCTGTATATGATTCACACATTCTCAGAATCTGCTGATTTCACAGTTTCCATAATAATCAATTGGACAAGAACAATCTTAAACAAACAAGAATACAAGGAAAATTGAAGACACCACCAAATATGCATTGGGATGGATGATAAATGGATAAAAACCTCTAATAATACGCAGTTTGAAACATTTCTAACACCAAATGTCAAGAAACGGTCATGTTAGTTCCATCGTGTTGTGGTAGACAATTATCCATGTACTGTAATACTAAGGTGATATCATCAGCAGACCTAATAATGTTGCAGATAAATAGGAGTGCCTTCGAAAGTTAAAGTCAAAGTTACATCTTTATTTCAATAATGATATTTGTGAAATACAGGCCTCCATATCTCAGTGGTTAGTGTGCATGATGCCTAATCTGGCGATTAAGGTTCACATCCGAGTGGAGGCACTCTTGTGCCTGCCATATTTCAGCAGAAAGCTGACCTGCAAAAAAGGCCATGCTCAGCATTAGAATTGGTTAATTCTACAATACAATTTAGATTCCTTCCCTTGTCAGATCGTCATATTTTGCGGAAAAAGATAGGACAACATTTCAAACAGACAATAATGAGGGATGTAGAGCAATCACAAACAAGCACTCACAAAAACCTTGTGTCACAATGCTTGGACACGTAACAGATTTATTTGTTTTAGTGCAGTCTATATATTGAACTTGACCTAGACGCGATATCCATCAGTACAAAGTAGCAGTCTAGTACAGAATAGATAATTCATAAATATTGTTTTACCTATAAATAGAGCTGCTACTACAGAAAAATGCAATTATCTTAAAAGGGACATCACTCAATGGGTTTTAATGCAAACATGACCTAGATATCATTTGTGAAAAAGTAGGGATAGGAACAGGTATCAGAGGACTTGGTAAGGTTATTTGACCGATTTAGGAAACAAAACAATTGATACCAGAATACTTGGCTGTTTTAGAAACCAATAAAGTTACAAATTATCATGTCAATAACATTGAGGACCATGAGTGACCAATCGTCACTACAAACCTGTGATTGTGGATCATGAGTTACCAATCGTCACTACCAACCCTTGTTTGAGGACCACGAGTGACCAATCGTCTACAAACCTGTGTTTGTGGACCATGAGTTACTAATTTTCACTATAAACCCGTGTTTGAGGACCATGAGTGACCAATCGTCACTACAAATCTATATTTGAGGGCCACGAGTGACCAATCGTCACTACAAACAAGCTGTACAGATGCGCTATGTGCACACGCGACTGGTGACATGGGTGGTTGATACTGGGATATAAAAGTACAAACCCGAGGTGATTACGCTAAGTACACTTGATACCGTTAGCATGTTCAAACAGTAGTGTCTAGCCTAACATAATAACATAACAAACTGTCATACTGATTACATGCAATCATATCATCAAACAGCACACACAATTCTTATGTAACATGACCCGAGCACACCGAGAATACAGAGGACCATTTAAACAGTGACCGCATGCGTGGAGCCATGTAAACGTGTAAAAATAATGTTTCCTTAAACTGGAGCTATCTTGAAATTGGAACAAATCACTTTACATTACAGGATTCCGAAACAGGGCCATTTATCACATGATCTCGCAGCAAATAAACATTTGCCTGAACTCAAGGCAGATAAACAATTGCCTGAACTAAAGACAGAAAAACAATTGCCTGAACCCAAGGCAGAAAATATATTTGCCTGAGCTCACAGCAAATAAACATTTGCTTAAACTGACAGCAGATAAACATTTGCCTGAACTAAAGACAGATAAACATTTGCCTGAACTCAAGGCAGATAAACCTTTGCCTGAACTCAAATCAGAAAAACAGAACATTTTCCTGGATTCGAGGCAGAGAAAAACAGTTTTGCCTGGACTCACAGCAGATAAACATTTGCCTGAACTAAAGACAGATAAACATTTGCCTGAACTCAAGGCAGATAAACCTTTGCCTGAACTCAAATCAGAAAAACAAAACATTTTCCTGGATTCGAGGCAGATAAAAACAGTTTTGCCTGGACTCACAGCAGATAAACATTTGCCTGAACTAAAGACAGATAAACATTTGCCTGAACTCAAGGCAGATAAACCTTTGCCTGAACTCAAATCAGATAAACAAAACATTTTCCTGGATTCGAGGCAGATAAAAACAGTTTTGCCTGGACTCACAGCAGATAAACACTGGCATAAACTCACAGCAGATAAACATTTGCCTGAATTGACAGCAGAACTCATGGCAGACAAACATTTGCCTCAACTCATGGCAGATAAACATTTACCCCAGTTTGGGTCCACTTAACTCTGCTACCAATCAGGCACTGTAAGTACACAGCTTGTTACTAGTTCTTATCTACAAGACACATTATTGACCTTATATGGTCGGTCACATAAACATACGTCTATGTAATGATCATAGAGTCGATATGTTGACCTTGTCAATGGTCAGTCGGCTGGATAATGCCCTCTCTTGCGGAAGATTTGCTTTGTATAAGGATTGTAACAGAACATAGTTTATGTAAATACTATGGAACTGTTCCGAACACATGGAGGAGATTAAATATTTATTACAGTATAAGTCTATATGACGTCATGTGCTAATTGGTCCTACATTCTGAAGGTTACTGGTACTTTATTCATGATTTCTACTGTTGGAATAACTTAACCATTGTCTTTAATATAGAACAGTTCAAATACTAATTACGTAATTTGCTGGCTTAGAATGAGAAAGTCGTTACTACTACTCATTAAACCGAACTAGTGTTTGTTTGACCATTGCTTAACCAATGAAGGTTTAACGAGACGCCCTATGGTTAGGGCAAAAACTCGGCCATTATGGAAAGTACTTGGAACTAATTTTACTTTATAATCGTCATCAATCGACCTAAATAAGCAGACGGCTGCCAATTGCCAACTTTCATAATACGTCAGTTGTCAATTTCAGAAGGTTACACAGTACTAAATCTTCTTAGTATAAAACATCATAGATTCTGCACCTAATGGAGAACATAATTAGTTATTAATACAATTTTGATAATTATGATTACTTAAAGCATTAAATTGCACTGAAATTTTAAATGAAAAGTTCTGTTGTTTTCATAAATTGATCATTAGGTTCTGGACCTACTGTTGAATATTATTACTTTAATAATATCATTATTATTTTGATCATTATGATAACAAAGCAGTAAGTCCCAATGAAATTTTAAATCAACAGTTCTTTTGTTTTCGTAAATTTTAAGTATCATTTTGTTCTGTTGTCATTTGGAGACAAACCTGCAATATTGTCCTGGCATCAACCTTCTAGATTTGAAACTATGGATGCACTAACTTCTAGTGCAAGAAATAAACCCTTAGGTCTTTGATTCTTTAATGATTAACTCCATATATACATACTGCAGTACCTCGTACTATCACCACCTGGGGCGATGCATTTTTAAATATGAAAAAATAATTCCATACACAGTCAGACCTCATATAAACGCCCCCAAAAAACGGTACCGTACAGTATGGCACTTAGCCGTTACCTTAACCAGTACTAATTACTACCCCTTCTTAAAAATACCGGACTTCGTTTTTGCCCATCGTACTGAATTGAGACTTGCAAAAATGGCTAATAAACATGAAGACTATGCTTTACATACCAGTATTTGATTACTCGGTAATTAATAGTTCGTTTGACCAATTATTGAAGGTGAGGTTTTTTTTCAAAAATCGACGATGGGGCAGGGGGGTGGGGTTGTTAATTAGAGGGGGGGGGAGGCTTATACGAGGAAATACGGTACATGTTAGTCCCTTTTCAATTATGAGTAACAAAGGGAGATAATACAAGTACAGGTGTACTTTATAACAAGATACTGTATCAAGGGAGATCACTCAGGATTTTTGTCCCAAAAATAAAGTGTACATACAAATTCAAGCCCCAGTAGACGAGAGATCTAGCTGTAGTAGAAGAGAGACTAATTAACTACAATCTATGGAGTATCACATAGAAGGACTTCCGAACTATTATAATGACTAAATTTGTTATATCATACAATGGATCGGACACTTATGTTACAAACTCCCATTCCGGGGGGCAAATGGTTTGCCCCAACATGACAGACCGAACGAACCTACAGTATTTTTGAAACTTTTTGTACAGAAAAAATACAGAGGTATTATAGATCTGAAGGTGCAAGGTCTATTTTGAAAGACAGCATAGCAATAATGTGGATAATGATCAGTTAGACGATATAGGCGAGCAATGACTGATCCAAACAGCTTATCCAGGATTATGTACGGCTGAAAATGTTATTTATGCAATTTAAAAGATAATGCTAAAATTTTAAACAAGCTGTAAACTGCTCTACCTTTTAAAGCTTTATATCGCTCTGACATATGAGTATTAAACTAAGAATATTATTTTAAACCTTTTTATCTAGTTTTATGCTTACTTATGCTAAAACATTAATAACAAGAGTCATGGTAAAATGATACCAGTAAATCTAGCTCAACATATCAAATTATTACATGACAACACTAGCAAAATAAAGTGTTCATTCAAAAAATTGGAAAATTCCGTTTTTTTACAATATAAGTATCATTTTTCAACAGTACTACTGTAAAATCATAAAATTTCATGGTGATAAAATTTTGTAGATTTCATGGTTCACTTCAACCACGAAATAAAATCCCATTGACCCTTGTATTTATCACCTGAAATGCATATTCCACGAATGTACGTCCCATCGAAATGGTATTTTTTACCAAATCACTATATTTCGTTCCACCAAAATTAATTGATTTTACAGTACATACACATTCTCGTTAAAAATTAAAGCATATTCATGGTATCATTACTAAGGGGGAATATTTATTTCATTTAAGTTCAAGTGAACCTAACAATAAGAAATGTGCATATTCTTTCTTTAAAGATTATTTGCAAAATAATTTAAAAGAAAAAAGATACCAATTTTCATATGCTGTTTTCAGCAGTCTAGCCATTCAATCACCATTTTGACATTTCAACTTCCCTGGTCATTGGGCTACTTAAGGAAACCTGAATTCAAGTGTCCCCTGTAGGTGTGGCAGCCAACATTGATCTGCAGTCCTAGGAATAGACACTGCCCTCACAGATATTAATTTACACCAAGGTGGAGTGGAGCATATGTGTTATTGTTGCTAAGAGAAACTAACCAGAGGTCCAGACAGGGTGTTGAAACTGGAACCTCTCGAACCTGAAGCAAGCACCGTACCTCAAGGCCACCGCTCAGTTAATGAACTCTTACAATATAAAGTGCAATACGGATTAAACCTGTAGTAGTTGAATTGTAAAAAGATTTGACTTTCAGGTTTAGATTTGCATGATTAGTAGTTTTTGTATTAACACTTACTTGATCTCCTGTACAAACTATGGGATGAGGGTTCTCAAAATCTATTATAAGTAAACACAGTGTACAAAATAGTCAACAATAAGGCGTACACATCAAATTGTATAGTCCCCCAATAAGTCATACATTGAAGGAAATTCACATATTTTTGTTCACAATAAGTTATATAAGTTGAATTTTATAGTATCACAATAAGTCATACAGTGATGTTAATACGGTGTGGTATAAGCACTGTATGTAAATGAGTTGATTTCTGGCAATTGCAATAAGGCATACATGGTGAATTATATAGTATTCTCAATAAGTCATACAGTGATTAGATTTATACGAGATGGTATAATAAACCCTACCTGCTAGTGGGTACATCAGCTACACTGGTGAGTAACTTTGTTGGTATGCTCGTTAAAGGTATTTGTTGGGACAGAACGGCCGTAGTAACGGGTGACAACTGCTGGGCCGTGTCCGAGATACTAGAAGGAAGTGATGTATCCATTAGGTCTGGGATATCCAAGGTTCGGTGGTCTTCATCTACTACCATGCAATAACTTGCTTCACCATCTTTGTTGCATTTGTTCTAATCATGAAAATAAAACAAGAATTATTTTAGCTAATCAATATTAATTTAATTTAATTTAATTTAACACTAACCAAAAATATGGTGATATAGCAGTATCTTTAGAATCATTCATGACAAGACGAATTGCAAATATAGAATTTTTTTAACTAAGAACTTATGTCTCCCCATAAACACTGTGGTATAACAGACACCAGATATTTCTAGAAAGGCGAGTAAAATTATGAATTTTCTAGACAATCGTGTACAAAATGTATTACATTCTATCGCAGTGAAAAAGGGCCATGACTCCCAGCAAAAAATACCCATCCAATTTATAACTCCTGATAATGTGCGTAATTTGGCTTCATTTGACCAATACATTATAAAGTTTATTGAAATCCAAATAATGGTTAAGGAAAACAAGCGTGGACGAAATTTGTGCTGCCCATCCTGACAGACATACATCCAGGCGTCCAGCACAAAATCAATGTCTCCCAAACTATGATCAATGTCCACCAAACTATGATCAATGTCTCCAAACTATGATCAATGTCTCCCAAACTATGATCAATGTCTCCCAAACTATGATCAATGTCTCCCAAACTATCATCAATGTCTCCCAAACTATGATCAATGTCTCCCAAACTATCATCAATGTCTCCCAAACTATGATCAATGTCTCCCAAACTATCATCAATGTCTCCCAAACTATCATCAATGTCTCCCAAACTATCATCAATGTCTCCCAAACTATCATCAATGTCTCCCAAACAAAAATGTCTCCCAAACTATCATCAATGTCTCTCAAACTATGATGATGCAGATCAATGTCTCCCAAACTATGATCAATGTCTCCCAAACTATGATCAATATCTCCCAAACTATGATCAATGTCTCCAAAACTATGATTATGCAACATTTAATCCCAACCTTCCAACAGTTACTGACACTGATGGAATATGTACATGAGATGTATAGCTCGGAGAATTTGACATGATCCTAAACTTTATGCCTGTATGACTAAATATATTACAAGGTTCTTTCGTTCGATCTATCTATTTCCGCAAGCAAGCCATGCAATATCAGTTCTTTAGATTTGTGTTGGTATTGCACCGCAAACATCTTCCATCACACTCCCCATTATAAAACATACAACCTGGGATATTATGAATATAGAAAATATATCAGCTGTTATAGTCGATTCAATAAGTAATACTAATGAGGGACCTATCTCATGTGAAAGATTAACAGGTTTTATGGTTAACTCAGGTATACATAGTTAAACCTAGATACACATAGTTTACCTGACAGACGACCCAATGTTTAATATCCGTTCTTGTTTAATTTTGAAACTACTGTAAATAATGCTAATACAAGGTCTTGAATCTCGTGTCAAATTCTCCAAACTATGTATTCATGTAAAACTAGCACAGCATGAAATGATAAAAATACACCAAGTACACATAGTGCATATACCAGTTGGTCCATAAATAACTATCAGGTTAGGTTATCCTTAAACTAGATGGATTATTACTGGAACATGTAGCACATTATCCCTTTTCAGATAACAAAACAAGATCACAGTGCAAAAATATAGGCCTACTTAACATTATCCAAGGTCAGGACTATTCTAATTTACGGAATAGAGTGAATACTGAATAGAATGTAAACCATTCCCAAACAGTTTAAAACGAGTTGATTTTTGGCAATTGCAATAAGGCATACACATTGAATTATACAGTATTACAATAAGTTAATAGTTATACAGTGATCAGATTTTGCATGTGCTTTTAATTGCAATAATGCATACACATTGAATTATTCAGTATGGCAATAAGTTATACAGTGATCAGATTTTACATGTGCTTTCAATTGCAATAAGTCATATAAGTTGAATTTTAAAGAATCATGATAAGTCAAACAGTTATTTGTTTATATTTATAGCACTCAACTGTAAATCAATTTTTATTATATTATCAAAATAAAGCATTAAACATTTTGTTAATAAAAGCTGTACTTGCATGTAACCAACATGACAATGAAATGAACTAGTTAACATACAATCTACATGCATTACAATGGCAATTCAAGGTTGCTTACAGTGCAGCAAAATATTTATTACAGAACTCATTTAGAACTTCAATACAATAATGATATGGCATGTACTGATGATTACACTGATTTTATGTTCAAACAGATATTATATTTTATCCAATAAATGTATTAGAATTATGTTTCCACACATGGCTGACAAATCAGACTTTAGGAAAGGAAGAACATAAGACAAGAGGGTCCAAAGGGCCCTGGGTCGCTCACCTGTTTGGCCTAGTGACCTAGATTTTGGCCCAAATGACACAGTATCTAACTTGACCTAGATTTTATAGAGATAAACATTGTGACCAAATTTCATAAAGATAGAGTCAAAATTGTGACCTCTAGTGTGTTCACAAGATTTTTCAATGATTTGGCCTCGTGACCTAGTTTTTGACCCCAGATGACCCAATATCGAACTTGACCTAAATTTTATAATGATGATCATTGTGATCAAGTTTCATAAAGATAAGGTCAAAATTGTGACCTCTAGTGTGTTCACAAGCTTTTTCAATGATTTGGCCTCGTGACCTAGTTTTGACTCCGGATGAACCAATATCGAAGTTGACCAAAATTTTATAGTGATGATCATTGTGATCAAGTTTCATAAAGATTAGGCTCAAATTGTGACCTCTAGTGTGTTCACAAGCTTTTTCAATGATTTGGCCTTCAAAGGCTTGTGACCTAGTTTTTGACCCCGGATGACCCAATATCGAACTTGACGTAGATTTTATAGAGATGATCATTGTGATCAATTTTCATAAAGATTAGTCTCAAATTGTGACCTTTAGTGTGTTCACAAGCTTTTTCAATGATTTGGCCTTGTGACCTAGTTTTTGACCCCAGATGACCCAATATCGAACTTGACCTAGATTTTATAGAGATGATCATTGTGATCAATTTTTATAAAGATAAGTCACAAATTGTGACCTCTAATGTGTTCACAAGGTTTTTCAATGATTTGGCCTAGTGACCTAGTTTTTGACCCCAGATGACCCAATCTCGAACTTGACCTAGATTTTTTTTCAGAGATGATCATTGTGATCAAGTTTCATAAAGATTAGTCTCAAATTGTGACCTCTAGTGTGTTCACAAGGTTTTCCTTTGATTTGACCTAGTGACCTAGTTTTTGACCCCAGATGACCCAATATCGAACTTGACCTAGATTTTATAGAGATGATCACTGTGATCAATTTTCATAAAGATAAGTCACAAATTGTGACCTCTAATGTGTTCACAAGGTTTTTCAATGATTTGGCCTAGTGACCTAGTTTTTGACCCCAGATGACCCAATATCGAACTTGACCTAGATTTTACAGAGATGATCATTGTGATCAAATTTCATAAAGATTAGGCTCAAATTGTGACCTCTAATGTGTTCACAAGGTTTTCCTTTGATTTGACCTAGTGACCTAGTTTTTGACCCCAGATGACCCAATATCGAACTTGACCTAGATTTTGTTAAGATGATCATTGTGACCAAGTTTCATAAAGATTAGGCCAAAATTGTGACCGCTAGAGAAGACACAACCCAATTGTTGACAGACGGACGGACGGACGGACGACGGACGAAGAGTGATCACAAAAGCTCACTCTGTCACTTTGTGACAGGTGAGCTAAAAACAAGACATGGGAAAATCAGATTTAATAATTGAAATGAAAAGGAGTACATAAGAAAACAAGACATGGTAATTCCACAAAAACCAGTTTTTTCGACAGCCAGACATAAGTTATCAGAGATTTTGTTCTATTTTTTAGTAATGGGTGACCTTGACCATGGCCCAACTGGTCCCACATTTTATCCTAAGCAAGGTTTTCAAATAAGCTACCTACATGGCAAGTTTCATCATGATATCATCGTGTTCCAAACTCAAGTTATCAATCGGAAACAAAATTGTCACAAATATTATAACAAGAGCACCGCCTTGCGGGTGCAGACACTCGTCTGATATCAATTCAGATTCTGTCACTGTCAAAAGGCAGACAAACTTAGCATGGAGTAGGGCAAAGTTATGTGTCCTGCTTTACAGAGTAAGGTATTGATCATGAATAAGTACTGAAGCAAGTAGACATAAAAATTATGTTGTGCTTGTATGGTGGTTACATGTTCATACACAATACTGCTAGGCAGGTAGATGCCAGGACTATATAGAAGTGTTCAATATTATACAATTATTAATTGTGACAACGCATTGAGAGTATAACAACTAACACTCATTTAGATCTAAAAGCTAGACTTTATAGTGTATGAAAAAGGTGGACCTAAACACAAAACTTAATCAAGGAATTTTAAAAGCCCAATAAGGTGCAATAACTCATGCAAAATGCAGATCAGAGTTATGAATCTTGCTTGACATGGTCAGGTATTGATAGTGAACAAGTGTTGACAGTTTCAAAGAAATAACTCTGATAGTTTAGGAGAAAATCAGAGGACCTAATCACAAAACTTAACCAAGGCATTTTATTTTCTAAGTCAGAAAAGGGGCAATACTTCTTACAAAATGCAAATCAGAGTTATGGGTCTTGCTTTACAGGCTCAGGTATTGATGGTGAACAAGTGTTGCAAGTTTCAAAGCAACAGCTTTCTTTGATAGTAAGTTTACCTAAACACAAAACTTAACCATGCAACGCCAACGCCGACACCGACCAAGTGATGACAATAACTCATCTTTTTTTTCAAAAATCAGATGAGCTAAAAAAGATCATTCAAATTATGGACGACAAATAAGGAAGATAGTAGCAACGAGGTAGGGTGATAACTTTGTAAGCAAATGACTATTGAACTTATCATATTCTTAGTGAACACGCATATATTTTGACATTTCCACAGAATTAGCCATATTTCTGTAATTTTCACAGAAATAGTCATGTTTCTATGATCTCCACAGAAATAGCCACCTTTCTTTGGTCTCCACAGAAATAGCCATATTTCCATGAAGTGTGAAATATAGTTGAGAACTTTGCGTGGTGTCTAGATGTGTTCATGATATTGGCAAGCGATACCGACTGTTTACATCACACTGACGTAACCATAGGAAATATGCAGGAAATTAAATTCTTTCCATCCAAGAAACTGCTCATTCTGTGTATGATCTATTACAATGTTACACGATAGTATGAGAAACACTGTCACATGGATTGACAAGATCCGCACAAACATGTTTAGGCCATACCAAATTGTACTTTCATCAAATGTCCACCCTTTTTTAAAGTTTGAAAACCTATAGTCCATTCCATAAGTTATACTAATGAGGGTACTATCCCATTTGAAAGAATAGCGGTGATTACCCTTAACTCAGGTATACCAACTTAAACCTAGATAAACATAGCTTACCGCGAGACGATAGTATGTTCATTCTTATTTTACTGTGAAAGCACTGTATGTAGCTATTCTGAGACAAAAAACAAAGCACTCAGAGAAAAAAACCAAGTCATAACAACTTCTATCCTCATCACTTAATAGCTTTCAAGCATTGCCAATTGTAATAACTTACTGAAATAACTGAAAACTTGAGTGAAAACTACTGCTGTTTAGGGATCAGGGACAGTCAAATGATTGTGAACTGGTATGAAAGCGATATCTCAATGCATTTTGAACATATAAGAAGTTGAAGACTTTTTTCTTTCCCGCAATGCTCAAACCTATCCGTCCTTGTACGGTTTTATAACGAAGAAATGATTTGGTATGGTCTTAATGAACATAGAAATTCAACAACGCGTATGACCCAGACTGTCTGGTCAATACTACCATATTAATTTCTATCATATTGAGATCATCCAATTTGTAACATTGACCAGAAACAGTATGCTACTTACGTGAATAAATATATGTGTTATATTCATTTAATTAATCGTCAACTCTTGATGGAATTCCAGGTTGTGATTTTTAGTTCGGTAAACTTACTGGAAATTTCCCCAAAATATAATCAATACCTCCACAAAATCAGTTCCCCACTTAGTATAGTTTACCCTCAAATAACATGTCTAGGATCCCAACCCTAAAGTTGAACAAGAGCACCGCCTACGTGTGCTGGATGCTCAACTTTCACGTTTTTGATAGTAACAAGGGCGAATAACTCAATAAATAAAGGTCACATGGTTATCAGCCTTCTCAGTATGGACTTTTCTTGAGATAGTGAATAAATGTGCCAAGTTTCAAGTATCTACCTCGGGTAGTTTTCTGGAAATTGACCTCAACAATAAACTTAACCACTGTGGATGCCAACACCAATGCTATCAACCAGGCTTTGACAATAGCTCTAGTTTTCTTCGAACAATCCAGCTAAAAACAATCTCTGAAACATTTAACTGCACACTGATTTTACTACAAGAATTATCATTATAATTCAAAACATTAATATTAAGTTTCATATTTCACAAGGAATACATTATATACCAAAAATATGAACCCCGAAAGTTCGTTATTTGATAACATTTTATACTTATATATATATAATCTCTTTATTATCTAACACAACCTGAGGCAGCAAGGCTTACAGATGGATTCAGATATTTGTTATTGTACCAACTACACTGACCCAGCCCTGACCTGGACACAACTGTTCAATATACTTGATATAGCAATGTTATTATTTCCAGGAAGGGATAATGCCATTGACATGTGTCTTTACTAAGAACTGAAACCAGTAATCATGTAGTACAACAGTACCTGAGAAAGGTTACAGAAAAGTCAGAAAACACTCAAAGCTCGCAGCCGAGGTTGCTTTTATATACAGTACCATGTATAATAATAATAATAATAATAAAGACTTTATTTATAGAGGCAACCTAGTTAGGCATTTGCCCAATCTTCCCTACGAGCCTCTGACCTCTGAGTATAAATATTGCCTTTACTCAAAATGCTGTATAACACAGCAATCCTGGATCCACAAACATCCATCATAAACCATTCACAATGTTTTGACACAAAAAATGTGTTACACCCAGAATGGGCCATAATTCCTTGAGCCAAAATCATCCGACCTAAAATTTCTAACAGTACCCACAACTGGACTTAGACCTTATATTAAGTGTTCATGAGATTGTGACATAATCAGACATCCCACCAGGACAAGACATCCAAACCCAAAATCAAAATGTCCCACATCAATATGGGAAGCGGTGGCCTAGAGGTAGGGCACGCGCTTCGGGATCGAGAGGTCCTGGGTTCGATCCCCCTCTCGACCACTGGTTAATTTCTCTGAGCAAGACCCACATGCTCCACTCCGTCTATTCCTGGGCGCAGCAGATCGATGTTGGCTGCCACACCACAGGAGAGAAATAGTCTCCCCAGGGAGACACAAGTGTAGGTTTTCATAGGTAGCCCAATGACCAGGGGAAGTTGAAATTTCAAAGGGTGCTTGAGCTTCAAAACATCTACTCAGGGAATGACAGTACAAGTACTGGTAATGCATTCATCTTATTATCAAATTTATGGGTTTTTCCATCTAAAAATTTAACATTCAATTTAATGCACTACACAAATTGCCTTAATTGACACCAAAGGGCAAAACAAACTCTAAAAGTTAGTATCCTGTGAAACTACAGTCCACACATCCAGTCTTAACCTCAGGAAATCAGGTGATCAATACATCCCATGGTCAGGTAATTAATACATCCCATGGTCAGGTGATCAATACATCCCATGGTCAGGTGACTAATACAACCCATGGTCAGGTGACCAATACAACCCATGGTAAGGTGATCAAAACATCCTTTGGTCAGGTGATCAATACATCTCATGGTCAGGTGATCAATACATTCCATGGTCAGGTGATCAATACGACTTATGGTCAGGTGATCAATACGTCCCTTGGTCAGGTGATCAATACATCTTATGGTCAGGTGATCAATACATCTCATGGTCAGGTGATCAATACGTCCCTTGGTCAGGTGATCAATACATCTTATGGTCAGGTGATCAATACATCTCGTGGTCAGGTGATCAATACGTCTTATGGTCAGGTGATCAATACATCTCATGGTCAGGTGATCAATACGTCTCATGGTCAGGTGATCAATACATCCTTTGGTCAGGTGAGCAATACATCATGTGTCAGGTGATTAATACACCCTGTGGGCAGGTGATCAATACATCCCATGGTCAGGTGATCAATACGTCTCATGGTCAGGTGATTAATACATCATGTGGTTAGGTGATCAATACATTCCATGGTCAGGTGATCAATACATCCCATGGTCAGGTGATCAATACATCTCATGGTCATGTGATCAATACATTCCATGGTCAGGTGATCAATACATCCCATGGTCAGGTGATCAATACATCATGGGTCAGGTGATTAATACATCTCATGGTCAGGTAATTAATACACCCTGTGGTCAGGTGATCAATACATCCCATGGTCAGGTGATCAATACATTCCATGGTCAGGTGATTAATACGTCTCATGGTCAGGTGAGCAATACATCTCATGGTCAGGTGATTAATACACCCTGTGGTCAGGTGATCAATACATCCCATGGTCAGGTGATCAATACATCCTTTGGTCAGGTGAGCAATACATCATGTGTCAGGTGATTAATACACCCTGTGGTCAGGTGATCAATACATTCCATGGTCAGGTGATCAATACGTCTCATGGTCAGGTGATTTATACGTCTCATGGTTAGGTGATCAATACATTCCATGGTCAGGTGATCAATACGTCTCATGGTCATGTGATCAATACATTCCATGGTCAGGTGATCAATACGTCTCATGGTCAGGTGAGCAATACATCATGGGTCAGGTGATTAATACATCTCATGGTCTGGTAATTAATACACCCTGTGGTCAGGTGATCAATACATCCCATGGTCAGGTGATCAATATGTCTCATGGTCAGATGACCAATACGTCTCATGGTCAGGTGATCAATACATCCCATGGTCAGGTAATCAATACATTCCATGGTCAGGTGATTAATACGTCTCATGGTCAGGCGATCAATACATCCAATGGGTAGGTGATCGATACATCCCATGGTCAGGTGATCAATACATTTCATGGTCAGGTGATCAATACATTTCATGGTCAGGCGATCAATACATCCCATGGTCAGGTGATTAATACATCTCATGGTCAAGCGATCAATACATCCCATGGTCAGGTGATCAATACGTCTCATGGTCAGGTGATCAATACATCTCATTGTCAGGTGAGCAATACATCTCATGGTCAGGTGATTAATACATCTCATGGTCAGGTGATCAATACATCTCATGGTCAGGTGAGCAATACATCTCATGGTCACAGTGCTACAGCTAGGCCCTTTTAGAAGGGCGGGGCGCCCCGCTAAAATCCGACCAATCAACTAGCGCCCTTCTGAAATTAGGGGCGCCCTTCTGTGTCCCTCATCAAAGAAATTAAATTGCTTTTGCTGTTATGACCCCCGATTACGTAATCAAGGTCTCAATAAAGATCGGAGGTGTGATAAATCTTAACTAACTATCTAACTGGGTGATTAACACCTGTCGTCTGCACACAGCGCTGACAGCGGTCATAAATCAATAATTGCCCAAAGCTACAAGCCTAGAAGGTAAACAGACCTTTAATCCAATTAAATCCAAGCTAATTATGGAACACGTGTTAAAAACATCTTAATTGTACCAATTAACATCGTTGATTTAGTAACAAAATCTCGACACGGCCGTAGAATCGCAAATCAGATTTTTTTAATTCACCGATAAAAAGATCGTCAATAGACACTTTTTTGGCTTAAATCAGTTGAATTTCTTGTTTAAAGTGGATAAAACTCACAAAAATACGTTACAAGTCGTAATTTAATGAAATTTAGGGAAATAAACATTGGCGGGCACCTGTCATTTTTTGCCGACGAACGAAAATTGTCTGGTGAAAAATCGTCTTTAAAAAGCAATTGATCAACTCTTGAATGATTTAACTTACTTAATTATATCAATTAACACCAAAATTTAGCTTCACTGTGATTAATATATGATAATATGGCATATATTGCTAGAATTAAAATCACCATCCCCCACCCACCATGGTTATACAGTAGGCAGGGGAGGAGTGTTGAAATTTTGTTTTGCAATATTGCATCAACTTTATGAGAGTCTCAATCATATTTATGCTACTTTCATAACATTTATATCAGCAATGATTAAGATCCTCACTTGGTGGCAAATTTCACTGAACCTTATTAATAAGTTTCAGCAAAGACGTCTTTGGTTTCAGGTGGATGCATGTGGAGACTGACTAGCACAGTAGCAGCAGGCTTCACTTATAAGTTTACTAAGTTGTCATAAATAGTCTGAGAATGATGCTTTGGGGCTCGGTGAGGGTGTCAATAGAGGCTTGATATAAGGTCCCATTCAATAAATAAAGGGGGAAGAATTGTAGTGACTGACTCCCATGGCGGGTGCATCTGTACTCCTTGTTGTACATACTTAAATATGGAGGTAAAACTCTAAAATTTAATAGATAGGTCTATTAGATTTCTAGTAGACTACAGCAAGTCATGGAACTGAAAACAGTTATCAAGGGAAAAGTGAAATGCCTATCATTCTGAGACATTTGTTGTATGTCTACCCATCATCTGACATGCTGAAAACTTGTTCATGTTATATCTATTTCTGAATAGTCAATTTCAAGTTAGCATTGATCATGTGACACCAGTATATTGTGGCCTGAATGGACAGGTGTTTTTAATTTGCAAGGATATTCCATTAATAGATACAATCTGGAATGTACAATATTGTGGGTTTTCCCCAAATTTGCATGCGGTACAAATAATGTTGACCTTAATCCTTTGCTAATGCTATTGTGATTTAAATAAGCATCGCTCATTTCAATGGTTCAAACATGAATATTTATCGAACGAAAACATGGATAACGGTAAAAGTTGTTTGTACCCCGGGATTAGTGTGGAAAACCCAGATTGCATTGAATTCCGGAGTATATCTATTAATATATGGTACGCCACTGGCACAGTATACAAAGCCTAAATGGATTAAGCTGAAATGCTTGCAGCATGCAAAAAAGAACCTGTGTGGGAGGAAACACGCGCGCACACACAAAAACACCCCTGTAAGAAGCGACCGCGCGCAAAAAGTGCCCTTTTCAATAGGAGCTCCCCTCTATTTTTGAATCCTAGCTGTAGCACTGGGTCAGGTGATTAATACATCTCATGGTCAGGTGATCAATACATTTCATGGTCAGGCGATCAATACATCTCATGGTCAGGTGAGCAATACATCATGTGTCAGGTGATTAATACATTTCATGGTCAGGCGATCAATACATCCCATGGTCAGGTGATTTATACATCCCATGGTCAGGTGAGCAATACATCACATGGTCAGGTGATCAATACATTCCATGGTCAGGTGATCAATACGCCTCATGGTCAGGTGATCAATACATCCCATGGTCAGGTGATCAATACATCCCATAGTCAGGTGATCAATACATCTCATGGTCAGGTGATCAATACATCCCATGGTCAGGTGATCAATACATCCCATAGTCAGGTGATCAATACATTCCATGGTCAGGTGATCAATACGTCTCATGGTAAGGTGATCAATACATCCCATAGTCAGGTGATCAATACATCTCATGGTCAGGTGATCAATATGTCTCATGGTCAGATGACCAATATGTCTCATGGTCAGGTGATCAATACATCCCATGGTCAGGCGATCAATACATCCCATGGTCAGGTGATCAATACGTCTCATGGTCAGGTGATCAAAACATCTCATGGTCAGGCGATCAATACATCCCATGGCCAGGTGATCAAAACATCTCATGGTCAGGCGATCAATACATCCCATGGCCAGGTGATCAATACATCCTTTGGTCAGGTGAATAGTACATCCCATGGTCAGGTGATCAATACGTCTCATGGTCATGTGATCAAGATATTCCATGGTCAGATGCTACAGCGTCCCCACATCTTTAATAACTACCTCCATTTTGTTCGCTTTTGTGATTGTATTTGTTTGAAAGATTGATATGAGATAGTTATGGTCAAATTTTGGCAGTAGCCATAAGGTGATCACAAGAGCAGAATTTGAATATAACAGGGCGGCCTTTAGAATGAAGCTGCCAAATGAACCCAATATTCTAAATAACTACAAGAATCAGGAAGATGAAATTAACTATCAAAGATACAAAATATAAGGTGAATCAGATATGATACCTAATTATACTAAAAATATGATGTACTGTGTCTTATCACCATTTCTTAATGATGATATATGGCATATAGAACTATAAATAAGTCTCACTATGTACTATATATAGTTACTATCATAACAATGTCAAATAAAGTTTAACCCCTGGCACACAGGAGATCAATAAAAATTTACCAGAAGAACTCAACAGAAAATTCATTGTATCTAGTTAATTAGTAGTAAGTAAGTAGCATACATAACATTATATAAATTAGAAAAAAACTTACAGTACATCGTTTTTGTTTAGACAGAATATGTTTAAATTCTATCAGAATAGAGTCCATATTTGCAGTAAATATAAAATAAACAACCAAAATATATATTATTTACAATCTCTGTTTTGACTTAACACTTTATCATTGCAAATCTGGTAAACAGGCAAAAAATAGCATCTAGCTAGACCTATTCTGATTGGATAGAAACTGGGTTAATATAACCTATGACCATGCTACAAACTGAAAGTAAATACTGTACTGCACAGACAGTAGATGTATAAAACAACATAAATGTTCATGAGTAAGATGCATACAATGTTTTATCATCTTAATTACAACATAAACAACAATGATAATCTGATAAATTGAAACCAGGTACAGAGAACTAAATATTATTTCTATGTCACTAAAAATATATATTATTTATCAAATTTTAATACATCATGTATTTAAAGATTTACAACACAGATCAAAGGACCCCAAAATATGCACCAAACGTTCAATTACATAATATGTAGGTGCCGCGCAATACACTTAAAATAACGGGGCATACAAGGCTGTGTATTGAATGTGTTGACTGTATACACAACGATACATGTATAACACAGCTGTGTATGAACAAGCGAAGTATACATACATACCAAATCTACGCAGAGTGTCAATCAATTAATCATCCAAGCGTAAAATTAACTCACTATAACCCAAATTTACACATTGGAAGTTTCACTGACATAGGAAACGTTCATTTAGCTTCAATTAAGACAAAAACATACCTTTATGGGAACTATTTTGTTGGCCTCCGCCAAGTCTATGACCCGATGACTAGTAACTTATTACCCGACCGGTCAATATATACATTTTAAACCGCTATTTATCACTGATCGTATGCGTGACAATGGTTGCATAAGATGAACAAACGTTAAAACTACCTTATGAAATAAACAATAATTCAAATTTACCTTGCAATAGTTATATAATCAGCCAATATTATCCACTATCCCCTTCCATACATGCGCTCACAACATGGATACAAAACGTAACATCCGGGCTACTAGAAATTTTCTAGGCCAAGGTCGCTTGCAACATGTACAAAATATCTATGAATGTAGCGACTGTTCTAATGATATCAGGTTTTAAAATAGTGCGAAGATCGCTTGTTGTTGTTTAACAATAATTATTTCCTTTATTTGCTGATCAATTCATCATTAAAGTGAATGCTTGTATCATAACGTTGTCGTTTCGTCATACCAATTCACGTGCGCCAGGTGCGCTCACGAGCTTAGCTAATTAGTATTTAATAGATTTGTACTGTAGGTTACTACAACGAGAACAAGTCATACCTCTAGTTGGTTCGTGTGTACTGCACAGTATATTATGGAAGTTTCAAATGTAGATGTTACTATACCATCGAACATGGGCGTAGGAGCGTCTTCAACATTGGGGGGGCCAAACATTTGGCAACTTAGGGTAAAAATTTTTTTTTGATCGCTCCACTCGCAAAGTAACTGCATTATCTCAAACATGTCAATACCCATTGTTGCCACAAAAATAGAATCCTACATAAATTGTACTCTTAAACGTCTATACCTCCTATAACTGTGAGCTTATGGTTCTGTGGTAATTTGGTTTAGTAATTCACGTGGTAACTGCAAGTATACGGGGGTCCGGGGGTATTCCCCCGGGAAAAATTTCTAAACAATGGATCAATCTGGTGCATTCTAGGCGTTCCGAGATACCTTATTTGGTATTAAAAAAGGCCTTAAATACAGGGCATTTAAGTTCTTACATTAAAGTGCTTGCAAAATAATTAAATTGCTTGATTTTGAGATTGAAGCTTAATGTGAAAACGTGTGTTTCAAAGACTTTATATATTAATGACAACCTCACAAAGTCGTATAGGAGGTTTGGGTGACATTTAGAGTTCAATTTATGTCACGGGTGTATTGTTTGCAAACAATTGGTGTTGACATATTTGGATAGAAGGAAGCTATTTTGCGAGCGAAGCGAGCAAAAAAAAATTGTAAACGTTTCCTTCAAGAACTGAAGGCAAATTACCTATAACGACATATATTAGGTCGTAAATTACACTTTTTATCTGGATTATTGGGGGGGCCAAAAGATATGTTGGCCCCCCCTGTCCAGACATTGGGGGGGGGCCTGGCCCCCCTGGCCCCCCCTTCTCCTACGCCCATGTCGAAAGAGTAAAAATATGATTAAAAAATGTATAAATTTGTATAATCCAGGATCTTCTCAATAAATAATATTTATATATTAAAGTATTCTAACAGTCATTCAATGTCAAAATAATTACTTGCATCCTTTTCAGTATGATACTAGACTACCTTAATTGCAAATCAAAACTTTGGATTGGTTATGTGTACTTTTATTCAATGGTAAAAAATAGACGATTCTTATAGTTTCATATGGTGTTCTAGAACCCTTTCGTATGAAAATGGACAGTTTGCATGTAAACTAAATCACACACAGAGTTTCTGTTAAAACTGAAGCGAAAAATGATCTAATGGATATGAAAGCATAATTGTTTTTTAGTTTTTGAAACTTTAAAAAATATCTTCCGATATAGCTCTATACAGCTCTATATAAGCTCCTGTATAATCTTACGGTTAGAAATAAATGTCGAGAAAACACTATTTTTCCCCATTTTTGTTTACTCTTTTACAATAATAGAAAATGCACCCTTTCTTGATATAAAAAATTTCTAATAAATAGTAAAAGGGCGTTATTATTGGGTTTTTTTTCGTATTTGACAAAAGGGGCTATTTGTACGTACTTTTTGTATATTGTAAACATTTCTGGCCTACGAAAGATGTATATGCCCTTTTTCATGCTTAAATATGGCTGAGAATGAGAAGGTCGTAACTACTTACGACGACCTTTTAAGACTAATACATTATAAGGCGCTTCTTATGAGCCCATTTTCATGAAAACCAGAACTGACACTGAGTGCAATATGATAGCCAAAGTGGTAAAACATCTCGTCAGCAGGGAACGCTTATACTCGTATCGTTTTCATTTAGTATTCACATTAATAGTATTTCTAAGTTTTCTGCTATTAATACCAACAAAATAAATAAAACAAAAAATACATCAAACCCATTACGGGTATTCAAGGCTAAATATGAACGAACCTGTTCAAGTCCATCAATGAGTTTCCACTCTTTCGTTGTAATACCATGTAATACACGAATACATTATTACAGTATACTAGTTAGAAAATCCTGCAATTGTCATGCTAAGTCAAGTCGACACCCTCTCTGTGCAAAACCCTGCATCGACACCCTCTCTGTGCAAAACCCTGCATCGACACCCTCTCTGTGCAAAACCCTGCATCGACACCCTCTCTGTGCAAAACCCTGCATCGACACCCTCTCTGTGCAAAACCCTGCATCGACACCCTCTCTGTGCAAAACCCTGCATCGACACCCTCTCTGTGCAAAACCCTGCATCGACACCCTCTCTGTGCAAAACCCTGCATCGACACCCTCTCTGTGCAAAACCCTGTATCGGCACCCTCTCTGTGCAAAACGCTGTATCGGCACCCTCTCTGTGCAAAACGCCGTATCGGCACCCTCGCTGTGCAAAACGACGTATCGGCACCCTCTCTGTGCAAAACGCCGTATCGGCACCCTCGCTGTGCAAAACGACGTATCGACACCCTCTCTGTGCAAAACGCCGTATCGGCACCCTCTCTGTGCAAAACGCTGTATCGGCACCCTCTCTGTGCAAAACGCCATATCGACACCCTCTCTGTGCAAAACGCTGTATCGGCACCCTCTCTGTGCAAAACGCTGTATCGGCACCCTCTCTGTGCAAAAAACGCTGTATCGGCACCCTCTCTGTGCAAAACAGTGAATTTTGAGGAAGGAGAGGGGGGAAGGTATAATGTCGTGAGTAGAGGTACGATCATTTCTGAGCAAGTGAATTATGTCCTACTTAAAATAATGTTTGACCCGATTATACATGTATATTTCCTGATGGTTGTTCAGGTTAACTCAGTAACTTCATTAGTTTAATATGGTCACTAATTGAGTTACGTAATGTGTTTAGATTCTGCGATTTCCAACAGCACGGCAAGTCATTTTGGTCGAAGCATTCTGGCGACCTTACTTCTCATGTTACTTGATTAAAACATAGACGCTTATTCAATGATAGGCCACAGGTTGTCGAAGAACGAACTAAGGTTCTGGTGCGCCAAATTGACCAAGACATTTCGCATGCCACACGAGAGACGGGATTCGATTGAGTCCCTGTATAATACTAGAATTAGAGAGTAAAGTTTGACCAGCAACTTGGTGTGATACCCATAGAAACTCACAGGGATCGTAAGCTGTACGAAAGTGCGACAGAGACGGAAATTCGTATAAATTCTTAAATGAGATACTAGTAAGTAAAATTAAAATGGTGCCAAATTTTATGGGAACATTCAAACACATGGTCTCGTAGGCCAATGGTGCATTCAATGTATCCATTCTATAAGCACATTTTTGTTGTTGTTTTCCCCTCTCAAATATTCGTAGAAGACTGGTCAATATCGAGATATCGTGCACGCGGCATTCCTGTAATTCAAGACATTTTTTCACAAAACTATCTGAGACATATTTTTATACCCTAAACGCCAGTCTGTATTAGTTTTGTCGTCTATATACATGTCTATAGTTTGTTTTATATAGAGTCTACATACCTTATAGATCTGTTCTGATCACGAAGAGATGTAGAGATGTACGATGCCCAAATCACAGGTAACTGTATCGAAACTTTTTTTTGTAAAATTTAGATTTTTCTTTGAAGGGAATATAAAATTTCGAGAAAATTAAATTCTTTTGTATACTATTTTTCCATGATACAGTTTCCTGTGTCCCAAATTGCTAGAATTCTAAATATGCGCGTTCATATAATACGATCGTAAAACCATAATGATTCCCAACGGCGAAATTCGTCAACAACGGACGCCAGAATGAAATACTTGTAAATGTATATAGGCTACATGTACTGTAACAATTACCACTTTGAACATGTAAATTGACGCACTATATATATTGATACAATCATGACATCCACAATATCATGTATACGTGACCAGTGTCACATGAATGGTGCCAAGGTTTGCTAACATTTTATTTACAGATGTGTTGACCTTTTCGACTTATTTTTCGTTTTCCTTGGTGCGGTCAAAAATGTCCAATAGCCGTGGTGCGATGCGAACCTGTTGCAATCTTTCTAAGAATTAGTGCTTCAGATGCCGAGCATAGCCTTTATTTACTTTATGTCTACTGAAATATAGCAGGCAGAAATACATGTGCTTCTAACCCGGGTACTCGGATTAGCCGGTAAGATGCACTAACCACTGAACTACGGAAGCGCACAAGCCTCAGATCGGGCGACTTTCTGCTTCGAATTCTGATATCCATGGAAATCCGAAACCTGTTTCAAACAATTAATGCATCAAATTAGGCGGCTTCTTGACAAACAAAATATCTTAAGAAACAACGTCTCCATTGTCTCTTGTCGTGTTCCATACTTATGCTGGTATGATAATGGTAATAAAATTGAATACAACAACAATCTCAATTACAGAATGTTGATCGTCAACATTTGAGAGGATTTGACATCGTAAACAACTCGTTTATCATCCGTTGTGTGTGTTTCTGCGCAGCTTCATATTATGATTATACTTGATGTAATTAAAATAGCTAGAATAGAATGAGCGATTGTTTCCAAGTTCGGGTCGGTCCCCTCGGGCGTACAAGTCAAATTGTGGTACAATTTCATTCACTTTTCTGCTCGATCATCAGTCATTGGACATTTATACGTCTTATACCACTGGTATGTCCGCCTATCTGGATATATTCTAACCCCTGAACCGTGGCCTTAAACAATTCACTATATATACATGTATAAAGTCTAATGCTTAAAGAGCAGTCACGACTCAATATTCTTGTTTTGATCTATATTTATAAAATTGCTCTTTTCGTGTAATTATGCCGTACAAATATACCAACTAGCTCTCCATCAGCTATTTGTAAGTCAATAATATATAACGCACTTTCATCTGAAATATGTTTTAACTGAAGGTCCCAGCTGATCCTGACGGAACTGGCACACTTTATAAATATATAATTTACTGATGTGATATTATTGTTAGGAAGTGCACCAAATGTACATCTTTTGTTTAGATTGAAGTCTCGATACGAAGGAGGGTAACCATTCGCTGGCTTAGAATGAGAAAGTTGTAAGTACAACATCCATATTTTGAGAAAACAAGGCAAAACTGTCTGAAAATTACTCTTTACTAATTGAAAACATACTTTTTCAACTACGTTCCAATTTTCTTGAAAGTAGGTTCATAAAAAGCGCCTCATGATGTAGATTTCAAATACTATACGACGTATCAAAACTTACTACCTTTTCATTCTAAGTTAGCGAATTATGTAAAACGCCAACCACATACAGTGCCACTAAGAGAATAACTTGTGGTACCACTGTCAAAAGTAGTTTGTTAGCTACTAAAATAGTTTGTTGGCCAGACCAATTTCATAAATGTTTTGTACGCTATTTCATCAATTTACGCATATATCCAGGGATGGTTTCTGCCATCAATCGTTCCTACTGTCTGAGTGTGTGTTTGGTAAATTAAGTTAGCTATGATGAATGTATTTCTTGTGACAAAATTGACCTCAATGTTCAAATTGTTCGATAAGGAACGGATGATGCATGGCATAACTCATCGTAGCAGATTGATATTGCAACCATTCTATTTGCCTTCCAAATTTTTGTATTACACAACAGTTGAACGAAATATTAGTTGTCCAATGCAGGCGTCCTTTTTTATTTATTTCTTGGTCAAGATGACCAATACGACTCTTGGACGTTCTCCTAAATAATATCTGCTATGATCTACCATTATTTTGATTTCATTAAGACTAACGGATCATGTATAATACATGGGCGTAGGAGCAGGGGGGGGGGGGGGCAGGCCCCCAATGTCTGGATCGGGGGGGGGCAACATATGTTTTGCCCCCCCCCCCCAATAATTCAGACGAAAAATTATAATTTACGACCTAATATATCTCGTTATAGACAATTTGCCTAAAACGTATCAATTTTTTCCTTATATTCAAATACCTATTCACCCATTGTTTGCAAAAATACACTTGTGTCATAAATTGTACTCTTAATGTCCCCCAAACCTTCTATATGACTTTGGGACGTTGCAAATTATATATAAAGCCTTTGAAACAAACGTTTTCACCTTTAAAATTTAAATTTGATGCAAACACTTAATTGTGTTTTTGTAAGAACTTAAATTCTCTGCATTAAGGTCCCTTTTGAATGCAAAATAAGGTATATCAGAACGCCTAGAATGCACTAGATTTATCGATAGTTTAGAAAAATTTCTGGAGGGCTACGCCCCCGGACCCGTGTATACTTGAACGGATTAACTTCCAGTTAAGACGTAATTACTTAATCAAATGACCACAGAACCCTAAACTCACAGTTAGTATATAGATATAGGAGTGTTTTGGACATTTAAGAGTACAGTTTGCGTCTAGAATAGTTTGTGCAAATATTGCGTGTTGAATAATTGACATAAGAAAGTTACTTTGCGGGCGTAACGAGCAAAAAAATTTTTTTACCCCAAGTTGCCAAATGTTTGGCCCCCAATGTTGAAGACGCTCCTACGCCCATGTAATAACCAATGGGTTTTCTTTAATTTTGACTGGTTTATTCGCCTATGATGAACGATGAACGACGAAAGTTGGGTTTAGATGCAAGTTATTCATTGTGATGAAGTTTTTACATATTAAGTCAAAATTATGGCATTCAGCGGGGTGACAAATAAGCAAGTAAAAATTATTGTTGACACCAAACCGGGGGTACTTGCAACGGCTCACATTGGGCACCCTTATACATCTGGTTAGTATAGTCCCCAGACTTTCAGATAAAAAATAAGCTGGTTGAACGAGAAGGACCTTGTGCAGTTAGGTGAGCACTTAGATTAGCTGAAAGCCATACATTTGCACTTTAGTAAAAATTATGAAGTACATTATTTGATATGGCCAATATACTAACTAGAGTGTACACAAGCCAATTGTTGACGGACGACGGACGACGGACGACGGACGAAGAGTGATCACAAAAGCTCACCTTGTCACTATGTAACAGGTGAGCTAAAAACGTCAGACATTTTCCATTGTTTCTGTTACTAATTGAATATTCACAAGTTGGAAGTCAGACAGCCACGTGGGTTCATTATAAGCATGTATTATTCTGATGTGCTCATTAGCAACAGAGTCAGCTAATCAATTAAGGAAACTGTAGTTGCTCCTAATGATTCCCCAAAGATTTGCTTGCATATTTCCGCCCACATAAAAAACCCATTTCAATATTGACTTATACATTGTTATTTACTGTGTATAGTAACAGGAACTCTATTTAATACTGGTTGTCCATTTTTATGCCCGTTATCTACTGATAGGGAGACATCTAGTCCAGTTAGGGCAAGATGACAGTGACACAGAGGTAGAATCCACTATTACGGTGTAAAACCAATAATAAAGGCTTATAAAAAACAGGTTAGTGTTATTTTAATGCTAAACTAAACTCTATCCGCTCTGGCAATGGTTATTACCTTTTGGGTACACAAACGGCTACGTCATTGGACAAATATTCTAACTGGACTGTATTGTCGATTCAAAGATGTCTGTCAAAACCGCCATAATGTTCCATTTCTGAATAGCTAATTGCAGCAAGTTTAACCACTACGCTTTAGGACTATTAGCTTTTTAATCATTTAAGTGTATTATTGATGGTGAAATTTAATCCTGACACACATTTAATAATCAACCGGGGTGAATGTTTGTTTACGCGGTTGTGACAGAGATCTTTGAATCAACTATAGCTATTCACAATTCTTGTGCATTTTAATAACACACCCAGTTGTTCGACAAGCACTCACGGTATTGAGAGTTCCAATTAAGTTGTATTTGCGAATACAAAATAATATTCAGTACATTACTGTCTACAGTACAGCCTTGCTAACATTATTGATTATGAAGGGCAAATCTACAGGAAGTAGCGCCTGTAAATGGTGTGGGGTTACATATGATATATTTGCAATTATATTTAATGATACTCAATGAGAATGTTTCATGTTACAATGAAATAAAAACCTGCACAAACTTAGAATCAATTCTGATTGCATGTATAAAGGCACTTTTGTATTCACCAGGTTGAGCATCATTTTTCAACAGATCATTAAACATAAAGCAGTCAGTGAAGTAAACTAGATTTTCTATAATTAACAAGTAATTTAAATTAGGAATAGCAATACAGAAGTCCCCTACCTGGTTGTCAATGTTTCTGTGGTCATGGCAACCATAATTTTTGCCCAAAACAAAAAAGAATTAGGTGTTCATTATTTCCTTATTGGTCCCTATCCACCTACCAAGTTTTATACCAAGCTATGGTAGGATTCAGATTTCTTGACAGATGGCAAACCTATAGTCCCCTCTGGTCGGGTGACTAATAACTACCAGTATTCTAACTGCAACTTCTCAACAAAATGATATATAGAGAAAAATTCTTGAAGAACACAATCTGCTGCCAAGTCTAGAATGCAAGACTGAGTAAATGGTAACAAGGTTTTTCTATGAACTTGGTGACCAAGGTTTCAAACCCAGTAGTAACTTGGTCTTGATATGACTGAGATAAACATTGTGTCCATACATTTGATGGCGATGTTGGACATGGGGGATCACAATACTGAGATGATTGTAAAACATGTGTGCCTACATGGCAGCTGAATAGTCAGAACAGAAATAGAGGTCACCAACTTCTTGACCTTGACATACTGACCTTAAATTCAATAGGGGTTATCAACTGTAGCTAGCCAACTTCAATGCGAAGTTTGAAGATCCTAGGGCTAAGTGTTCTTGAATGGAAACAATTTTGGTATACCGACAGACAGACAAGACCAAGCGACATGTACAAGGCTATAAACTCCCTCATCAAAGATGGGGGCATAATAATTCATATAGAACAGTGTCCATGTATTAAGCTAAAATCCTCCACTCGGAACAGGGTCCAGGCATTAAGCTAAAATCATCCACTCAGAACACAACACAACAAAGAGATAAATAAATAAACATCACATATTTTCAATAATTTATTGTAAACATGTTCACAGAAATATTGTATATAAAAAATTAGACTTATTATTATATATGCATATTAGGAACCAAATCAAACAATTATCAAATAGCCATGCATAGAATAGGATAGTTAAGAACCTAAACATGACAAATTATCAACATGATTAGCAAGTTAGCAACATATTCTTGCAGATATTTAGATATTAGCCTTAAGAATTCCGCACAACAGGATCACAGGTAACTGTATCATTGATAATGACAAAATATTTTTGTTTATTTTATGATTTTTTTCCCCATTTTATTTTCGTTATCAATGAAACGATTACTTGTGAATAGGATATCTACATAATTATATCAAATGAATTTCTTTGCATCCAGGTTGGACAGCGAGTATGTATAATCTTATACATAACATGTGCAGTATAAAGTTATACTACATGGATGTGTTTTCCAATAAAACAGTACATATTTTGCGTTTTAGAGTCATATGATAATTATAAAGATTCTATCACTTGTTGTCAATTGGTATATTTATATTAAACTTGTTCAGGAAATATTATTCAACTCGCCAGAGGCTCGTTAAATAAAATTTTCAAAACTCGTGATAGATCCTCTATATATTTGCAGGAAAATAAATGCGATATCTGAGCTGCTAGTTTTCCAGACAAAAACTCAATAAATGACACTTTGGAGTCAGGTAATTTTCGAGAGGGTCTAGACAAATACGATCTCGTATCACATAAACATTAGCAGATGTAAAATAACTTGCACTTAAATTCAATAACTTCACGGCTATAAATTAAAGAGATATTAGGCAAAACTGTCTACCAAGTATTTTACACTGACACAATGTTCAGACACATTAAGCAAAACTGTTCTGGAAAATAGACAGTCTGGTTATAAGAAGTGTAATAGGAGATTCATGCTGCGTCATCGGATATGAACATCGTCTTTGTCACGTTAATCATTAACTAGCAATGCATGGACAGTGCAATGTGTTTATGATACAAAAACACACGTTACAGGCAACACCATCATTAGACCTAAACTTCCTGACAATATTCACCACAAGGAATGGTTCTGTGAAGTTTCATTCCTAAATACTCACTGTGAAAGGTGAGCTAAAAATAGAACACTTTTGGTGATTCAAGTAGAATATAATAAAGAAATTCTATGAACACTTTGAGTGGCAAAACAATGTTTTGAAATGGGGCTTTAAGACACTTATTAACAGGGAGGTCATCCTTTTGGGAAGTGGACATGGCATACCACTGGAGAAATGGTACCTGCAGATTTAAATCCCAACTGGGATTCAAACCCACAATATTCAATGGCTTGATGACAGTCATCGAGACCTGTTAGTATGTTCAATGTACATACATGAGTATATTTACAAATGATACAAAATTGAACACATTTAAAGGCACTTAGTTATAGCTACAGACCGGCTTCTATCAGCAACCATGACAACACAAGCGTTAAACGCTAGGGTGCCATAGATGTAGAAAAAATTCTATATAGTTACAATTTTAACAACAAAATTCAGATCAATAAGTAAACTCAGTGCTAACAAGTACTGGTACACTTTGTATCGAAGGTTGTTGCAGTATGTCAGTGTTTAACATGTCTGAGTCGGTGTAGTGAACTTTGTATATCTGCGTAGACCAGTATTAACACACCTTATATCAGGGAAGCATGGATTCTGATCATAGAACAGACAAGGGCATATCTATATTCTCTGATACAAAAATTACTTAAGTGGGCGGGGCATAAACATGCCGACCAGATGGTGTAGACCAGATAGTTGTAGAACAAAATTCAGCGAGAAAATAGCACTATAACATCAACTGAAACGATTCCAAGTTCATTCATGATTCCATCTCCCTTTGAAAAGATTCCAGTATGTACATTCAAGATTCCATCTCCCTCATAGCACCGTCTATACATTCTGTATCACCATATTACGTTTACAATCGAAGGAGAATCTGTTTGACTTGAAGATATCACTATCGTAGAAGGTAGACAAATTGTGAATATTGATCTGGCGTGCCTGAAACAATAATTATATTACTATGATAAATACAGAGGAAACTATATAAACAACATGCATTAATTTTATTTAGTTTTGAATCCAGACACTTAAAGTTTCAAAAGAATAAAATGTTTCTCAATATGGAGGTCCAAGGGATTCTACTATACTGCTACACTGTGTTAACACAGGGTGGTGTTCAATACTGATATTATTGTAATTTTAGAATAAGGATAGCCAATCATAACGCCTGTTACTGAACAAGAGTTTTATGCGTTATAATCTGATTGGTTGTCCTTATCCTCAAGTCAAGTAAAATCTATATGGAATGCCACCCAGAGTTATAATCACACAATATGCCCCCTGCATGACAAAAGTCCTTTGAAATACTGTCCCAAAACAATAGAGATGACTGGTCATCAACCTGCCACACCCAAACTCCATTCTATGCCCTAAGACTAAGCATTCTCAATGTATCATCAAGAAATGGGGATGTCCAGATAGACAAACAACAGACATCTGCGTAACAATATACCAATCATGGCATAATAAGTAAGTTTTATGAACTTCTCCACATGTACAGGTGAATTTCTACTTTGCAACAAACACTAGATATATTGACAGACAAATATCACTGATACATCAATAATATGGCTGGATTGACGCAAACAGTTTACTAATGCCTAACTAGTATTGATTTTTTAAAGACTTAATTATCTAAAGCCAGGATATTGTTCTCGCTGTGGCATTTAAATAATCAGTTACTAATAACCCTCATTTACATATTGTGATATGAGTACCATGCTGTATAGTGTAAAGCAGAATCTATTTGCTGAGGTTTAACAGTCTGGGAAATTAAGATTTGAAACTATTTTCCTGAATCAGCTAAATAATATACTTTTTCTATAGACTCTATGCACAATAACTGCAAAAGTTTCCAGCCCAACTGCAAAAGTTACCATGTCCAATTCAACAATTACATGTCCAGGACAAAATGTTAATTTCGCAGACTGGTTTAATTTCCCACTTGACAATAATACTCCATTGAGCAAGCCTAATTTCTGTTCTACATCTTTTACCAAACCAGTATTCCTAAAATCGATAAGCGACCAGTACTAAGTTGCTCCACTTCCACTATCGACTTCTCTTCCACATGTGGAGGGCACGGTAAGTTAATGTCACAGAAGAACACAATGGACCACCAATCATTTTGGGGGTCACCAACTAACATACCCAGATCACTCTGGTGGCAAGTGAGTGCTCTGATCACTACGCTAACTGAATTTGCTAATGTATAGAAGAACAGAAGCTACTAGCACTAGAAAATATTTGAACTTACCTTATCAGCAAGGTCCTTGCATGAAATCTCAATAATTTCTTGTTCCTGACCATATCTGTTACGTTGGAAGGACATTTGGTCCTGAGATAGTTGCTTCAAGATGAACAACAAAAGCTCATTGTTATCTTTCTTAAAGGCAAGGTAGCGTCCAAAGGTCTGCAAAATCAAAGTATTAATTTTTAAAATCAAAGAAAATTACATAGTAGCTTATAATTCATTCATGCTCAACCATAACAACAAACATGCAATAACAACTGCATACCCCCTGAAACACAGGTAACTGCATTACTGATGAAAAGACTGACACATTTTTTTTGGCATTTTATCAATCATCTATATTAGGCTGTGGGTTAAGAAAAACATTACTCGATGGAATCATGCTTAAATTTTAGTTCATGCTATATAATTCATTGTTTGAACTTTGACTTTCGAGGGTGTAAAACACTGCAAGAACAGCAAAGTTGGTTTGTGTTGAATGCACCACAATAATTGCTTCAACACATCTACATTTCATGGCATAACTTTTTAACAATGCTTTGTATGAATGTAATTAGTTTCTGAAGCTATTAGAATGCAATATTGTTTTCGATACCTTGAAATTCAAATAGACCTTTATAGAAAAATGTATATTTTACTTTTATTTGCTTGATCTTTACCAATGATACTTACCTGTGCCATAAAAGGGTGTGTCATTTAGTTCACGAAGACCACAATATAATTGTGAAATGTAACCAGAATGTCAAAGGTGCATTTGATACGGTTAAATCTGGTTATTTAGTGCTTGCTAGAATTTTCCTGTGTTACAATAAAGATATTGCTACATAGATATTGCCTTCATATTCCACAGATTTTCACATCAATCACATTGTAAATTCTCATATTTCAATACTTTACACTAGGCTTTCAAGGCTAAACATTTTCCTACACTATTCATCGAGAGATTAAATCAAACATTTCTAGTTCTGACACTCACCTTTCTCATGGTCCTCATGACGCTGAATTTCTGTGTACTTATAAAACTTTCCAACATGATTCTGATGGCCATGTTTACATCCTCCTCATTGACATAGTCCCTCAGATGCATCTTGGCATGACCCTCAGCCATCCTGATCATTGATTCAATGTGTCGTACTGTGATAGGTATACTTCCAGTAGCCTGAAATGTAAGAAACATGTCATGATTTTATTTACATTCATTTGACCGAGACAGTCGTAGGTGGCCATTTTAGTTTAGCCCTACCTAATTGGCCAATGACCCACACTTTGAAGGAAGAATCTCTCAGAGATAAAGATTGCAAAATACAAGATACTTTTCTGAAACTAGCGAGACTTCCTCAAGATTGGTTTCCAAACAATTCATCTCTATGTAAGAGGGAAAGACTGAGAAGCAGTTCGAAATATGAATGAAGTAAATCAAGTATTTTGGGTAGCTTGTGAAATTAATGACGTTATTTGTTACCAATGCCAATGGAATACAGTAAACAAGGGTAAACATTAGTACCCTACGACAAACCAACCAAAACGTTTACATTTTATAAATATTTTATTAAATCTTTGTCCATATTCAAGATAAGCAGAGCAATGCTATTCAAATGTTAAAGAATAGCAACTTATTCTACACCTACCATTGACTCCCTTCTAAGTTCAGCATACATTTTTGCAACCTTATCTTGGTCCATTTTGTTAAGTTTCGGGTGAACTTTCTCCTTCGAGTAGATAATATATTTCTTCAGTAAATCTTGTGGTATGGGATCTACTGTTGATGTTGTGTTCAGATCATTCTGCAAAACATATCAATAATCAGAACATGAACAATTTTGCATTGTAAGTAAAAGTTACATGGTTCCCACAAATTTTGGAAGACAAAATTCCCATACTTTTCGATGAAGAACTCTCCGACTTTTCCTCAATTTCCAAATTTCCCCGACAGGTTTGAATTTCCCTGACCTTGAAAAAAATATGTTTTTCCTGACTGGAAACCCTGGTTTATACCTGGACAAGAAAGCATTGAGAAATGTATTCTCCATTAGGTTTGAATACCAATACAAGGTACCAATAACAACACAAGACTGCGCTCAGTAAACGCGGATTCCCTGGAGGAGAGAAGCATTGACCATAATAACTAGCTAAGACAATCAAGGGCCACAATTCAGTTGAAATGTTGGATAGTGAAACAAGGCTTTGATAACGTAACATGTTTATGTTGGTAAACAAGCATTTGACCACTTGGCCATGCTAAAACATAAAGGCACGTGGACATTGTATCAGATACAGAGAATCATATAAGTAATACAACATGATACAACTTACCAGATTTTCATCACTTTCAGCCTCGGTAGCATTAGGATGATGTTTCATATGACTGCCAGTAACAAATCTTGCCAGTCTTTCATCCTGTATAATACAAGTTTACAAATTTAGAACACTGTGTACACACTCTAACAGCTTTAGTGCTATAAACATTATATTATAATGTGTGTGTTAGCGTGCAAGCATGTGTTTGTTTTTTGTTTCTGTTTTTCTTTTGTTCGTTTTGAACAAGGACAATAATGGTCTATTTCAAATGTGTATTGTACATAGCTTTCATTGAAATAAACTTCTTCTTCTTCTTTGCAGGATAAACTTTCAAGTATACACAACACTGTGCAAATACTCTAATAGCTCATCTATACATAATCATTTTGCAACACAAGCATTCCAGAAAATATTGCTTTACCACCAGCTGCATTTTCCGGCCATCATCTGTAAGAAGTTGAATGTTAAATGATTTCTTAAACATATTTAACCGTGGTCATGCAGAGAGTCCAACTGGTGTAAACTGCATAGCACCGAGAATTGGACTCAATCCTCAGCCCCTTATGAGCAAAATTTAGCCAATACATTGCACATAATTATAACCCAAGTTGTATGCTTTATAAGCTGGTAGTATCAAGTTATGCTATCATAGACAAGGTAATAAAGCATAAACAGTGAATTCACTGTGTTTTCAAAATTACTTTGGTCACTCTTCAATATGTGACACCCTCAAAAAATTCAAATATGATAAAGTTCAGTACCTGAACAGGATCTACTGTATCTCTTACAACACAAAGTATATCAAATCTTGACAAGATCGGCTCAGTCAAGTCAACCTGAAACAGTATGATAATAATTAATTATAATGACTTGCATCAGACGTTACTATTAGAATGCTTAATGACATAGTAATTAAGCCCCGAGTATGGATAGAAACAGCCTGCAGAGCTACAGATAAGGTTTTAGTCTGTAGGGTATTTTACCCCAACGTTTCAATTTTGATTTGTGGGTTTGACTCATAGGGTAAATGATCTTTTATGTACTGTTTTTCACTATATCATCCTTTTCTTGTTGGGTATTTCAGATCGTATTTGCTTTTTCTAACACTCTCCTCTCAAAATATATTGGTTTTTTAAGAAAATTAATTGGGTAATTACCAATATGCAGCTTATCGGTAGCTCTGAACAAGCTTTCCTTAAATACCAATATATTCAACTAGATAAGTATGAAACAAGTCCTCTGTAGCTTTCTTTCATATCCCCTGTGACATACTCTCTAGTCCAGTATATTCACAGTTAATGACCTGCATTGCTTTCAAAACCAGACATAATTGAGATTTGCCAGACTATCATTTAATGTTCCAGACAATTCCAGCCATGCAGCCCACAGGCAATGTCAATGATCTATAATAATAAAATAATGCAGAGCTTTGAATGCTACAAATCAACAAGACACAGTGACATTTTTAGCAAAGATCAGCTAGGGTTGTATCGTATAATCAAATCGAATTATCAAATAATTCAAAACTAAAAAATGAAAGCTACAAATCAACGACACACTGTGACTTACATTTTCAGCAAAGGTCGTATTGATATTATCAAATAATTCTGAACTTTGACAGCTACGGATCAATAAGACACTTTGTGACTTACATTTTCAGCAAATGTCAATGAGGGGTCGTATCGTCCACCTATCGGGTTAGCGGCAGCAAGTACAGCACATCTAGCCTGTAATGATGTAACTATACCAGCCTTGGATATAGAGATACTCTGTTGTTCCATAGCCTCGTGTATACTCGTTCTGTCCTGATCATTCATCTGTTAACATATCAAGAGCATATTATATTAAAGGTTTGCACAACATTTTTTGTGGGCCTAGTTCACAAACATTTTCAAAGATTACAAGTGGCACGGGAATTAGGAGTACTCTAACCACTCAAATGTGACAATTCCCTTTTTTTAGTTTCAAAGTAACAATTTATTGAGAGCAGAAAGTGTGATAATGTTAAATTAGTAGCAAAATGCAAATATTATATTTGGCAAAAATTATTGTCTTTAGTGTACTTGCAATATTTAACAAATGCCTTTCCAGCATCCAGATTTGCAATCGTATTCAGTAACTGAGTTACAACTTGCCAAAATATGATTGTTAACTGCTAATAACATCGAAATTAAAGTCATATAATACACAGAACACAGAAGCAAATGAAAGTATGGAGTAGCATTAAATGCCAAGTCATATTAATACATTTGCTCCTATTGATAAAAATTCTCAACCTAGGTTTCACTGAACAAGAGGTAAAACTGAAACTAAAACATACCTTGTCAAACTCGTCAATCAGACAGATTCCTTTATCAGCAAGTACCAGGGCACCAGCCTCTAGAGTCCATTCCTTAGACACCGGGTTTCTTTGTACATAAGCTGTTAAACCCACAGCGGAAGCTCCCTGACCAGTAGTGTACACAACCCTGGGCGCTGTCTTCTCAACATACTTGAGGAACTGGGATTTAGCAGTACCGGGATCACCACAAGCTAACACATTTATGTCCCCTCTCACTTTATGCTTGCCACCGGGATTTTTGGGCTCACCACCAAATATGGCAAGAGCCAGAGCTCTCTTAATGTCTTCATGACCATATATAGATGGAGCTATACTTGTAAATATCTGTAAATAAAGTTAATTCATTGAATAATTTCACCTAAATTCATAAAAATGCCTAAATATACTTTCATAACTGAAAGACCAATGCAAGAATCTTCGAATAGGAATTAATAAATCCACGATTGTCTCTCACCAAAGTCAGCAAACAAGAGTTTAACAAACCATCGAGATAGAAGATAATAGATTAATGACCTAAAAGTTATGATCCATGGCTTCCCATTGCTTTTATAGTGTATAGTAAGGACTCAATACAACAACACCCAATGTAATGACAGCAAAATTCATGGAAACATTGTTTAAAATGTTTTAACTTATCCAGTAGTGCACATTTGACATAATGAAACAGAGATTTTGCTTGGAAACATTGCGTATCCATTGCAGCAAGGGTTTTTCCAAGGCATGATGCCCAATCCGGATTTTTTTCCAGTGCAGTACTCTTCCTTTCACCTAGATTCATTGTAGATCTCCAGAATATTAAATCTACAAATCACTTCATGTTCACTCACCCTTTCTCCTATTCTCTCATCTTTAGATAATTGAACAATAGCTTTAATATCTTCATCAGTGAGGTTACCCACAGCTAATTTATCATCTTTCTTGGTTATATAGTTAGCCTGTATCACAGTAGCAAATACAGGGAAACCATTTGACATGTTCAATGATCCATCATAGTTGTTATGATATACCCCCGTCATTTCCTGCAACAAACAAATACAAGCATGTACATTTAAATAGAATTTGTTTAGAAGTAAGGATAATAATCTTTTGAGGACTGAGGAGAGCTTTCTTCCCTGTGAAATTGTCATGAACTTTGTTTTTCCCCATCTTCGGTTTGATACTTTGGACTCAATCGATGGCCCTGTCAGCTTTTACCATATTTTGTGAGTTTAAATACAATAATCTAGTTTTCTGAGGATAATTAAATATCAACTAACAGGCTAATTTCATGAGTATAGTTTAATATCTCAATAATTTAAATAATCAGAAACACCACAATATTTATACTCCATGAGAACAGTTCTTTGGAGTAATCTGTTTACATGCACCGTAATGTGTACACTTACAATTTCATCTCCAGGTTTGCAGCCGTCAGTCAAGTCATCCAGTAATATTGCATCCTTTGATCTAGGTAGACGACCTGCAGGCACTTTGCCAGGACTTTCTTGTATCGTTATTCTCTGATAATTTTTGTACAAAGTCTGAAAACAGCCAAACATAGAAATTGTTAAATGATGCAATTAATATCAAATCATGAGTCCATCGTAGAACAGATGTAACAATAACTGAATACAAAGAATACAACATTTAGCAGGGGTTCATATCCAATATAGTTGTACTTACAAGCTATTTACAATGACAATCTGAACAGAAATGTGCAAAATATGTCGAGTGAAAGGATCCAAAAACATTCCCAAATAAGTTCAGGATGCAAAATTCAAGTAAGCTTAATTTTCTCAATAGTTGCCTGAAACCATAGTACACAGGGTGTTTTCTTGAACCCTGTCAACAGTAGACAAATCCGGACAATGTTTGTAAACATCACATTATCCTGGGCACACTATAAGTTAACATACCTGTTCCATGTTGATTTCGAAGGGTCCAGTAGACTGGCACTCCGGACAGGATCCTGGTTTCACTTCCTGCGACTGTGACTGGTAGAATGGTCCAAGGATATAGTTACATTTATTACAATCATATTTGATGACATTAAGCTGTGGTAACACTCCGGTACAACTGGTCACTACTCCACTTGTCCTGATCAGCTGATTCAGATGTAGCTGTCTGTAAACAATATAGTCATACGATTCAACAAACAACTTAATATAACGGGGTAAGGTTGTATCGAAGCACTTAAAATAAAGTCTAATCTATCTAAATAAGAGATGTTTGTAAAACATACAAGCCCAATTGTCGGAAATGGTAAAGGTCACAGTGACAAAGCAATATGCCCCCTCATCAAAGATGGGGGCATAAATATCACAAGTTTATGAACAAAAGTTGACAGTTAACTCAAAAGTTGACAGTTAACTTTTGAGTACCATGTTTAGGAACAAAATTACACAAATAAACAACACAAAGTGTAAGATAACCAACCTGAGTGATCGAAGTTCTTCTATCAGTGGTAATTCTGCTACCCGCACATGTATCTCCTTTGCTATTCTCTCATAGTTAGGGTACATACTTAGTACTACTTCTTTTCCAGCCTGAACAAATAACACATACAAGATTGGCTTTATTTCAACATTCGTGATTCATCAGTATAATACATCTATTACCATTATACCAGCCAGTTATTTTGTTGATCTGGGTATCAACTTAATGCCCTCGTGACAATGGATACCCTTGTAACACTAGCATCAGCATCCTATCATGGAACCTTACGTAAATAAATTAAGGGGACAACCAAACTATTGCAAATTGTGGGTTTACATCCATCTCATATTTGATCAAAGGGAGACTAATCAATGCAAACTTGTGTGATTCTACAAACAATGATACTTAATAAGGGAGGTAAGCAAGGAAGCAGCAGAAATTCACATGTGGTCCAACCTCTCCCCTCTGAATATGAAATCAAACTTTTTGACAGAGATAATAATGCATTTATTAACAGACTTCCATTAAGCTGTGCATCTGAGAGACATTAAGGGCAAAGTAAATCTGATTAAGGTCAACAAATCAACAATAGTAAATAGGCCAGTCTGGCAATACTTTGTATTTTGTTTTGGTTTAAGGTCCAATTCTATGTTTTGACAGGTTTTCAGTTCCAATATCTTGACACACTTTTTAATTAGTGTATTTGCATGAGGTTTAGCGTATGAGATGCAATAAACACATCATCACTTAACTAAAACATCAATCAACAAGAGGGCCATTGGCCCTTAAGCGCTCACCTGAGTTTGTTGCAATGTTGGCTTTGTTAGCAAGATTGTTGTAGTATGAACTCAAAATACTTATGTGGCCTAGATTTGAATTTTGTACTAAAATGTTTGTGAGTAGTAGGTAAAGTAGAGTTCCTGAAATACATACTTTGGTTTGACTGCTGATGGGTTTAGTACCGACTAGTTGTACTTGTGTAGAATCAAGCATTATTGAATTTGGAACTTTTTCCACATGACCCAGTTTCAAACTTGGCCCAGATTTCATAGAGATCATCATTCTGACCAAGTTTCATGAAGATTGGATCAAATTGATGACACCTAGAGTGTAAACAAGGTTTTTCTAAGACTTGACCTAGTGACCTGGTTTTTGACCCCACATGACCCAGTTTTGAACTTGGCCTAGAGTCCATAGAGAAATACATTCTGACCAAGTTTCATGAAGATACAACCAAAATTGTGACCTCTGGTGTGAACACTAGCTTTTCTAAGATTTGACCTAGTGACCTAGTTTTTGACCCCACATGACCCAGTTTCAAACTTGGCCTAGATTTCATGGAGAACAACATTCTGACCAAGTTTCATGAAGATTTGATAAAATTGATGACATCTAGAGTATACAAAAGGATTTTTTAGATTTGACCTATTGACCTAGTTTTTGACCCCACATGACCCAGTTTCAAACTTGGTCTAGATTTCATGAAGAACAACATTCTGACCAAGTGTCTTGAAGATTGGATCAAAACGGTGACCTCTAGGGTGTACACAAGGTTTTTATCAGATTTGACCTAGTGACCTAGTTTTTGACCCCGCATGACCCAGTTTCGAACTTGGCCAAGATTTCATGGAGAACAACATCCTGACCAAGTTTCATGAAGATTGGAACAAATTAGTGACATCTGGAGTGTACACAAGATTTTTCTAAGATTTGACCTAGTGACCTAGTTTTTGACCCCACATGACCCAGTTTCGAACTTGGTCTAGATTTCATGAAGAACAACATTCTGACCAAGTGTCTTGAAGATTGGATCAAAACGGTGACCTCTAGGGTGCACACAAGGTTTTTATCAGATTTGACCTAGTGACCTAGTTTTTGACCCGGCATGACCCAGTTTCGAACTTGGCCTAGATTTCATGGAGAACAACATCCTGACCAAGTTTCATGAAGATTGGAACAAATTAGTGACATCTGGAGTGTACACAAGATTTTTCTAAGATTTGACCTAGTGACCCTAGTTTTTGACCCCACATGACCCAGTTTCGAACTTGGCCTAGATTTCATGAAGAACAACATTCTGACCAAGTGTCTTGAAGATTGGATCAAAACGGTGACCTCTAGGGTGTACACAAGGTTTTTATCAGATTTGACCTAGTGACCTAGTTTTTGACCCCGCATGACCCAGTTTCGAACTTGGCCAAGATTTCATGGAGAACAACATCCTGACCAAGTTTCATGAAGATTGGAACAAATTAGTGACATCTGGAGTGTACACAAGATTTTTCTAAGATTTGACCTAGTGACCTAGTTTTTGACCCCACATGACCCAGTTTCGAACTTGGTCTAGATTTCATGAAGAACAACATTCTGACCAAGTGTCTTGAAGATTGGATCAAAACGGTGACCTCTAGGGTGCACACAAGGTTTTTATCAGATTTGACCTAGTGACCTAGTTTTTGACCCGGCATGACCCAGTTTCGAACTTGGCCTAGATTTCATGGAGAACAACATCCTGACCAAGTTTCATGAAGATTGGAACAAATTAGTGACATCTGGAGTGTACACAAGATTTTTCTAAGATTTGACCTAGTGACCTAGTTTTTGACCCCACATGACCCAGTTTCGAACTTGGCCTAGATTTCATAGAGAAGAACATTCTGACCAAGTTTCATGAAGATTGGATCAAAACTGTGACCTCTAGGGTGCACACAAGGTTTTTATCAGATTTGACCTAGTGACCTAGTTTTTGACCCGGCATGACCCAGTTTCGAACTTGGCCTAGATTTCATGGAGAACAACATCCTGACCAAGTTTCATGAAAATTGGAACAAATTAGTGACATCTGGAGTGTACACAAGATTTTTCTAAGATTTGACCTAGTGACCTAGTTTTTGACCCCACATGACCTAGTTTCGAACTTGGCCTAGATTTCATAGAGAAGAACATTCTGACCAAGTTTCATGAAGATTGGATCAAAACTGTGACCTCTACAGTGCTTACAAGTCAAAATGTTGACGACGTACGACGGACATTTTGCGATCACAATAGCTCACCTTGAGCACTTTGTGCTCAGGTGAGCTAATAACATCCAGCAGATCAAATATAGTGGTTTACCTCGTCAAAGTTCTGTAACATTTCTGTTGGAGCCTCAGGAAGAAAGTATGCTAGGACCTGTTCCACGGATGCCAACATGTTGTAATCTATGATCAAACTCTCTTTGTTAGCTGCAAAACAACACAAGCAAATAAAGATGACCTCTTAATCATAACATTGTCCCATCATTTTAACAAAACTATTGTGATGAATCATTTTGATTAGTTTAATTTCATCAATGTAAACTGAAATGCTATATGGATGTAAGGGGCCTACACTGTTTAAATCACACCTATTTCATATCAATTCAGGTTTAACACAGTTTTTCTAAACATTTTTTCAGTTATAAACAGCAGCCAATTCACCAATTAAAGCAGTTTTCCTGGACTGAATGCTATCCAGGTTACAAATCCAGCACACTAACCACTAGTCAGACTAGCCCACAGCTCCTGAGCAGAGCTTAGCATTTATTTGACAGTCAGCTGCCTGGTTGAAATATGGCAGCAGTTTCTGCGTGTCAAACACGCTAACCACTGAGCTACTGAGGCACACTATTAATTTTTGATACACAAAACAGGACTGATAATAAATATAAATATCATTACCTTCAACCATCTGTCTTATTTTCTCTCTGTATACATTGTGACCTTTAGCATCCACAAAGGTTCTCAAGAAATTCTTGAATCTGTTCTTGATTTCAGTTTTAGGGGCCAACATGGAGACCCATTCTCTGACCGAGTGTCCCTTCATATCTTCCAGATTTTCTATACTCTCAATCATCTGAAATAATCAAATATAACCAATACTACTAAATTATCTTTGTTCAAGGAAGTTTCTCAACAAACTTTTCTATCATTACTGTAAAATCATTTAATTTCGATAGGACGAAATTTCCTGGTTTTAGTTAATAAAGACCATTTCCATGGGACGTTAATTTGTGGATATCGCTTTCAGTTAACAAATACAAGGGTCAAAATTCTTGTTTGTTGGGATTAAATTTCGCAGGGGAAGATGAACCATGATACCAACAAAATTTAATCCCCCACGAAAATGAATGATTTTACCATACTACTAAATTATCTTTGTTCAAGGAAGTTTCTCAACAAACTTTTATATCCTAAATGACCATGGACTTGTCTGTTTTTCTGGACTGTCTCCAAAATGATAATAAGAGAATCAGACAGGAGAGGCAGAACTCAACTTAAAACACGAAAGACAGTACCCAACCACTCAACTTTAAACAGTAGAGCATCAGTATCAACTAACCATTCCCAAAGGAATCAGCAACTTATGCTGCAAGTTGATGAAGGAAGATTGTATCAGATATCAAAACAAGAGCTGTTTGTAAAACATGTATATTCCATGGCAACCAAATAGTCGAAAATAGTAAAGGTCACAGAGTCAGTGACCTTGACCTTTGACCTCAAAATCAATAGGGGTCATCTACTGTTGCTACCCCACCTCCATGTAAAGTTTGAAGATCCTAAGACAAGTGTTCTCAAGTTATATGGGTGTCAACGGAGCCAAATTTAAAATCAGGAAAATCAAATGCAGTTAATCATTTTTTACAAACAAGAGGCCTTCTTCAACCACATTGTTTTTTATTCAGGTTTCATTAAGAAATTTCTTCAAAACATATTAAATTGAGCACAACTCAAGATATTTACACCAAATAACTTATATTTTGGTCAGAAACCATGGCCCTTTCAGGATATGTAAATCCAGAATTCCATATTTATCCGGAACATTGACACCCCTGGAGTTATTGAATGGAAACCTACATACATGTGCAAAGTAATATACCCCTCATTGACGATCTGGGGGGGGAACATTTGAGGAAAATGTTGACTATATCCCAAGAAGCTTACCTCCTCATCATCCATCTCTCCTTCAGCAGCTCTCTCAGCCATACGTCTCTTACGTGGTCTATCTTCCTCTTCATCGGAGTCGTCTATACATAGTAAAATATGGAAGAACAAGATTAGCTAGTTGAAGATACAATATTAAACTTAAGTTATTAAAAGACCTAAGTTGAGCACAGTTTCCTCAACAAATTATCGAAAAATAACACACTTTTTAACACTAATTCTTATGATACACATATATGTACACATATAACCTCAAAGCTATGTTATGCAGTTTGTATCTGTTGGAGCCTCATAACAAATTGAAGGTACTTACAGCCGTACATCCTTGATACAAATATCACATGATAGTGCAAGTATCAAAACAAAGCAAACATTTTTACAACAGTGTCTATTCTAGGACGTGCGATTGCGGGATTCACGCATATTTTGCGAAGATCGCGCACATTATTGGCCGATACGCGCGAAAATCCTGCATTAAAATCCAAAAATTTGATCAAAATTGACAGGTTAAATTCAATTCCGACGTTCGCATCGTAAACACAAACGTTCCAAGGGATGTAACTCTTTATTGCTCAAATAAAATATTTCGCCTCAATACCAAGGGAAACTACTGTTATTGTAATTAAATTCGTTCGTCGACCCATTTAATCGCTCCATTGCGTCGCATTCGTACAGACGCTTGAAGCAAAGAATCACCGATTTTTTCAACAACTCTGCGACCGTGGAAGGATCGCATTCAATTGCAAGTAGTCCGGACCCCTCTTCCAACTTTTTAGTATTGATAAACAGCCGGGACCCTCTACAAAAGTATCAAATATTGATAAACAGCCTGATTCCAACCCGACCGATGGCTATATTTTGTACTATAATATTGTACAATTTGTAGTCTGATCTAAAATAAAGCTACAGTTATTACATCATACATGCCAATTGTAAGACAACGACAATTAAACATCTTTGTGGTAAAATAGTATTTGGTTTTGACCCCCCCCTTGTTTTTGAAAATCCCCCCTTTTTTTCAAGGGGACGGGGGAAAATCCCCCCTAATTTTTCACTTCTAGAATAGACACTGTTACAATATAAACATACTTGTCAAAAATACCCACCATACATGAGACCTCGACGCATGCGTCCTGTCAGCCTGCCCTCTTCCTTGTCTCGTTGTCTAAGTTCTCTCTCGGCAGCTTGACGCTGACCTTCCGACATTTCAGAGAAGTCATCGTTGTCATCCAAGTTCTCACGATCATATACATCAAGTTCAGGAATTGGCCGATAATCCCTACAAATATCAACTTTTTCCTTATTTATCAGAACAACATTTATCATTATTTATTAGAATAATTATCCTGATTTTTTATGAGAATAATACTGTACTAGCGCATATATCTATATTTTAAGGACTGGAACCAAAGACCACGACTACTGTAAGTACTATACACCAATTGAAATTAAGCCCCCCAAAGGCGGTGTATCTGTCCTTGTGTTTTTCCATTTCTGATGTTACCGCACCACCATGTGAGAGCTGGGCTGCTGTTTCGCACCAAAATAGCAGGGAAACATAGCAGTGACATTTTCAATAGTTCAGGTCGGGGCAATTCTCGGAGATTATCTATCTACCTCCCAAAATCAATGAAATGTCATGGCTATATTTCCAAATATTTTGGCGCGACACAAAAGCCTGACATTCACACATAAGTTCAGGGACATCACTGGGAGCTGTCGTTTCAATTGACTGGTGGTTAGTCATAGTCCAAAGCTTTACTGAGCTAGATTGCTGTCAATCTCAACAGACCACAGTTAATGTACAAAGCTAAAACAATGAATGAAAACTTAAAAAAGATGTTTTTTGTCATCATTTTCTGAATCGCACCTTTCCATCTGGTCTCCAAACAATTCTTCTCCATCTTCTTCCTCTTGCACTGGCTCTTCATTACCAATTAATTCAGAATCATCTTCAAATGGAGGAAGGTCTCTTCCTGGACTAGATGTCACGGGATCACGTCCACGTCTGGATCCACGGGAAGGACTTGTGGCTGTGGAAAATGGATCTGAAGATGTTTCGTCCTGAGAAAAAAATGCAATTTAGTTCATTAAAATCGATGCAAATTGTGATTTATGACTTTGTCCGGTTAAAGTACACTTTAATACACAGATATGCAATTTCCAGAATGCAGACAATACACTATTATCGTTAAAATCAGACACAAAATACCCACCGCCATTGTTTGTTATTTTCTGCAATATGCCCATGTGATCAGAAAAGCGCGGGAATGGGGTGAAAGGTCACGAATGGATAAAAACTACATACTTTCCGTACTATTCCGGATACCGTGCCGGACGACGCACGAAAGTCTTAAAGAGACACCCTGGCGTTTCGATCGTTTAAAGATCTCAATTGTATAGAATGGGGTCTATTTCTGTGTTTGAATTGACTCCAAAAATATTTGACATGAAATTTGAATGTGTTAATAGCACAGGCCAATTTTTTTAAGAAATTATAATCCAGAGATTTTGATATCACCATGGACCGATATATATACTAAATTATATAGCTTCCAGATATCACCAATGACCTAAGTACATTTAAGATTTTAATTGATAACCCATACTATTCTTATGGGTACGTTACTTGAATAATTCATTTTTATGAACGTTATATGTTAAGTGTATTTCTTTATTTTTCAGTGGGATGCCTAAGCTCAGGAACAATCACGCATGTATATAGATACATGGGAACAATATAATTCAAAATTGTTCCTGCAAAACTATATGTCGATATATAAGCATCACCATACCATGTATCTAGCAATAATAAAAAATCTGTATTATGCATCACAACATATTCTCCGCTAGCTAAACTGAAAAGTATGAACATGCTATAGTTAACTGCTACGGTCTGTTGTTTATAAATATGAGAAGAAAATGTGTGAACATGTCGCTGGCTTAGAATGAGAAATTCGCATAATTAAATAAGCACAGAATCAATATTTTGAGAAAACAAGAAAAAACTGACCGACAAAATTATGAAAATCATGATAATGTAGCTTTAGAAAAACAATAATTCTGATGGCAAGTTTCAGAAATGTTCAGTTACTAAACTATCATAATTATATCAAAACAAAACTAACATCCAAACTACAGATGAAAACATCAAGTCACTATGCTACAAAACACTTGTTCGACCCCTGTTGGAATACACCTCATCAGTATGGTCACCTCACTCCCAGGTTAATATCTATAAATTGGAAAAGGTGCAGCGCAAAGTAGTCAGATCATGAGATAGGTAAAACATGACTACTCCAATTACACCAGTGTCACAGAATTACAAAACACCCTTGGTTGGAGTACCCTAGAAAACAGACGTCTGGTATCCAAACTGGTTATTTTCTACAAGATCTATCATGGTCTTGTAGCGGTCACATTACCGAGTTACCTAGAAGTCCCCAACCATGTTAACAAGGCGCATACATCCATATAGTCTCTACGGAATACATGCTAATTCGGACTTCTTTAAGTATTCCTTTTTCCCTCATACCACAGTCCTGTGGAATATGTTACCCCCGCATATAATTATTATTGCAGCACTGTCTGGTCTAGAACCATTCAAGCAGGCAGTGGCCCAACTGCACCATTAAATTATATATACGAGTATATATATTATTAAGCAGGCAGTGGCCCAACTGCACCATTAAATTATATATATATATATATAAATTATTATATATATCAGTTGTTTTTGTTTGTTTTATGTTCTTTAATTGTTCTTTTCTTCTTTTAAAAATAATTTACTTTGAACATTTAAACCTTTAAATATTATGCTGACAACGTATTTATAACAAGGGCAACCACGGACACTAGATACCTAGAAGTGGGATGGCAATCTTACTTCCAGGACCAGACCAGTAGCCAATGTTGGGGGATTCGGTGCTGTAGCCCCCCAAGAGGTTGGCTATATACCATATAGGCGGCTAACGAGATCTTTTGATGGTAGTGACCTGTATAGTGGTCATCATGTGTATGTATTGTATAAGCCCCCAGTCATGCCTACTTGGTAAAGGTGTGATGTGTGCAATTTATAAAAAAGAGTGTTTAGGTCATGCAATGGTCAGTCAGAAATTACGTAATGTAATCATGGTTGTCATACTTTAATCCGATTAAAATTAGAACACCATGACCCCAAAGAAGTCCAAAGACTTCTTTGATGACACGCATAATAAGATATACGCGATGGTGGGTAAGAAAATAGAGACCGACTTGAAAATTGATAGATGCATGTTATATAATTATTGACATTTTTTTTTAAAATTCTTGTCGATGTGATTATTTAGAATAGCTATTATATAATATGTTTAAATGGCTAGTAAAGGTGAGATTATTGAAATACATTTTTATTAAATGAGTCTGTTTCTTCAAAACGTTTTTCACATTAATTGAATGCTTGGTTCAATTTTGATGTTAGTCGTGAAGGAAATCGTACTACATTTTTTTTTTAATTCAGTGTTTGGCATGGGTTTCTGTGGGCACTGCTCAGGGTAGTTGTGCCGTGGTGTTTCTGATTTCTGTTCTCGGCTGGTTGGATTGAGTGCTACCTTCCCTGTCGGATTTTCTCAGACCTTTTAGTATTAATTTGGAATTCTTTATTATGAAGAAATGTTAGAATGAATGATGAGATTGTTAATATTCATATAGATCTTACTATTCTATTCGAGTTTTGGTCAGAATTTATTTATATCTAAAAATGCATAGAATTGCGCCATCTTAATACTTAAATTGTACACATAATAAATCTTCGCTGTGTGGGAACATCTATCTTGTGCCCACCGGGCACTCGATCTCAGCCTCCACGCGGACTTGAGATTTTTTGTATTTGTATAACTTTACCAATTTCAGGTGCAATTAAATTATTAACTGTGAGTTGTGGTACATTTATCTTCATTTACAACGAGTTTAATGAACTCGCACAAAACATACATTCATGTCCCCTATCTGTAGTTGCAAAATGATCATGAGGAAATTTAATAGTTGACGTTTTCTGTAAGTGCTTGGATGACAACTGTACCAGTATGTATTTATAAATGCAATACATCCGAGTACATGCATGGTGTCCTCTTAATTAACTTATGTTATATCCACTCTCCAATGCATTCAAATAAATACCAATGTAACAAACCGTAATCAAGTCATGTAAAACATAATTATTTTTTTAAAAAAGCCACACACAAATGACAACATTAAACAGCTTTAGAATAGAATTTAGTCGAATCGCTAGGCTAAACCAGGAACAATGTCATTATAATCATATTTAGATAGTTCCTGGCTAAACTGATAAGTTGGGCGACAGAATTGTACTAGATATATGTTTAATTTTCCAACCATGGGTCATTGTTAAAAATACATGACATAGCCTACAGCCTTTGTTATAGATGTATATGTGTCCGTTGCTACTTGAAATTAATTTGATCATGATGTCATTAATGTATGGATATTATCCAATTTTAGGTGTGAAAGTTATTAAATTAATGAGAATTATCTTGGCAATCTCTATAGATATTCGGCATACATAAACTGCAACTTCCTTTTTCTTCTCTTATCTATATCTATCTACATCTAAATTGACTTTATTTTATCAAACATGATTGTTTTTATCGAAACTTCAGTTGAAATAATGATAACCATAAACTGGGCTATAATTAAATCGATTTATTTATGTTATTGCGTATTTATACAATTCAATACATTACTAAGCGCAAAATTTAGACTAGTCTAACCTACAAACCTTCGTTCTAAATATAGAAACGCAATTTGACCAATGGAAGTGCGCGCATTTGAGCTATTTTTAGATTGAGCTTATAAATTAGTTCTTCTTTAATATAGCTTTCAAGTGTTTGACATTGTATTGGGAATGTTCTGTTGCTTTAAAACGGTTGATCAAGGTAAGTGCATACGAAATATTTTCCTTAAGTTTGCCAGAAAAGTATAAACCGGCATCGTCCTACTTTCGTTTTCTCCGGAAGTAATCCAAACATATCCCACAATCCACCAATACCTCGTTCGATTAGCATTACTCATACCCCGCTCTGCACGGTAATGAGGTGTGGTCTGAATTTCATGATAAACAAAAGTTAAGAGACAAAGCGTTTGGAAACGCTTAGTGTAGATATATCAGTGGTAAGTCATTCTTCGATATTTGTATTTTCTGTTTTTGTACCTGATCTTTTACTAACTTGGCGTAAAATATGCTAATATTGAAAATATAAGATGGCGATTATGAACCTTTTATGGAATTTATTGTCTTGTCAACGGTTTAACAACATTCCTGATGTTTCAAACCCCGATCTTCTACCACATACGCCATGGCCATTGGCTTTTGCAGAACCTGTAACATGTGGATAGGGTGACTGGGTCGTTTGGGACCCTAAAACTATCAAAAAATGCAGGATGGAAGAAAAAATCCGTGGTCGCCATTTTTGATGACGTCATTTTCTCAAAATTCGTTGCTTCCTCTTGTTGTTTTTCGCAAATTCGCTCTTTATTTTTATATTTAGACGGGCAAAACCTAAACCATTCTGTTGCTAATTTGGTTGTTCGCGATTGCCACCGTTATTGTTGTTGTGAGTTTCCAATTTTAAACAAAATTAAACAGAAATGAATTCTGATTGATTGATCAAATGACAAGACACATTCTTTATTATTTCCTTCACTGTAACGCCCATCTTAGTTTGTTTTGGGTTTTTTATATTTAATGGAACTTTACTGTTTTGTATAAACATAACACTATTACTGTACTTGGAGTCTAACCTATGGAGTAGGGAATACTAGGGATCTGGGGCTGTAAGCAGTGAAGCACCAGAATGGCGCTTTACTGGCCGAGTTTACTGTTTAGACAGCCATTTACTTGACATCATCTCATTTAACACAGGCACAGTGTACATCTTGTATGGGTTTCGAACCTGGAGCACTGGTGCCCTTCAACGCTTACATAAACTTATTCACAACGTTTTCATGTTTTCATTTCAGAGCCTTTTAGTCTTGAGCCACCAGGTCATACAGGGTCATTAAATGTCTGTAAACATTTGACTTTGAGGGGTTCATGCTCTGAACGGAAGATTCTTGGCTAGGACACTGGAAAGTTGAAGGCATCCGCTCTGTTTCCAACCAAACTAAAGATCAAATGGTTCAATTGGTTGACAACCCGGATGTAGCTTAGAACTTACACTTGTACTAGTGATTAAGTCAAGGGGTCTCTTCATTTTAAAGAGAGGCTCTTGTCTGTAACCTGGATTCTCTCGTACCTACGTTCATCTAATTGTGCTTGTCTGTCATTTTCAGACATCTGCATGTTATACCAATAAATAGGTGTTACAGTGTTGATAAACAAGCAAATAAAAACAGAGTATCCTGTTTATTGGTTATGTTTCATTTTTGTTATTCATGTCTTTTCAGAGTACAACAGACCAATGGCTGCTATACGTAAGAAGTTAGTGATAGTAGGAGATGGTGCTTGTGGTAAAACCTGTCTTCTCATAGTGTTCAGCAAAGACCAATTCCCAGAAGTATATGTACCCACTGTGTTCGAAAACTATGTAGCAGATATTGAAGTAGATGGCAAACAGGTGAGAGATAGTTTCTTGATTATTAAGTGATCGTTGATACGGCTCTTGCCACTTAGTGACATCACTTTAGACATCTATGTTTTTCTCCACTTTATTGATTATTTTCACTGAAAAGGTGATTTCAGGTGATCAAGCAGCATTAGCACACCCATATAATTTCCTTTTCTAAATTCCTGTCTTATTTCATAGACAAAGTAGATTGTCTCTTTAATATAATATGAATTATACCAACAGTGCATCACAGTTTTCTTAAAAATGTTCTTGTTAACTAAGGACTCAATCTTTGACAAATTTATGAACATGATCTACATCATAATTTAGCACAATCATACATTCCTTTTTGCACTGTTTGAGGTTATTTGTATTTATGTGGAGGCAGAACTCTTTCCTTTTGATGGCTACTTTTTGTTGTTTTAGGTAATGGTTTATTAATCTGGAGAATCTGTCTTTATGGAAAGGAATATATTACCTCGATCACATTATTCATTGGATGTACAAATGTTTAAATTATGTATATGTTATAACATGTACAACTGGAATATAAAATTGATACAGCTTACCTACAATAATGCTAGTTATGTATACAAACAAACTTTTAGAGCATATATACATTCACACGTAACACAAACGTGCCCAACATGAAAAGCATTTTGTTTGTCTACAAGACTGGTGTTTTTGTTGGAAAGCTGCATGTCAATACTCAGGAGTCCTTAGCCACGGTGGGGAATCACGTGGTTTCGATGGTAGGAGCCACCACAAAAATGGCGGCCAAATAGCGTCGACTTAACCCATATTTTGAGGTAAATATATAACATCGAGACTCGTTTATTTATGGACACCCCGACCAGCACGCAATGGCTTCTCTACTGAATATTTTGGTACCCTACTTTCCACGATTGATCCCGTAGTTTCCTCAAACACTTCGATATTGTTCCGTAAGTAACAAAACACTAGCCGGGTAGACCTCACGATTATGACGATTTTGACCATATTATGACCATAATTTTTATTATCTCCTTTATATCATCCGTATTTCATGCGATTACAAAGTGCGAACATTTCGCCAACATTTTCCAATAAAATTACAACCAGAATATCATATATTTTGGTTTTCTGAAAAATAAAACAGTCACTTTGCATGACAGATAGGATCCACGCTAAGGGTAGGACGCACGATTGAACCTGGGCAGTGCACATTCATCAGTGCGGTCGGCAGTTTTCTACGGTACTATCGATCGAAATATGCGGAACGGTCACATAGTGTTCATTTATACAGGAAGCTATATAAGTACATGTATCAGTATATATACGGTCCATGTACAAGTGCATGTATGTAATTAGTATGCTTACTGGTATATTTTGTTTATAATTGAATTTTATAAGCTCACACAACACAGTTGTAGGGTGTATAATGTCTGTCCTTCAGTCAGTCCGTTCGAAAGACGAATTCTAGTGAAAACAACTCGACCTACAGTACTGTTGTTGCTGGAGTTTCCCTAACCTTTCTCTTATGAACAACCTTGACATTTATAAATAATAAGTGATGGATTGATTTTGCAAATACAAATGTAATATGGTCCTTTGTCGACGGGGTATGTTAGTCTGACAGCTATTTTTTTAAACAAATAATGTTGATGCATAAACAATACACGGTATTCGGGTCTGTGTTTCGATCAATGTGTTGCAGAAATATGCTTCTAATGATAGTACGAGGGGTGTTCCAGAAATAACAGAACTTTTCTCATAATTTCTTACTCAACACTTACATTTTAATGAAATTTGGCCCATATGCTTAGCAATTCATGCTCTATATACTGGTAGCAACAACTGTTCGTTGTTTATTATACTCATAAAAAGCGTTGTAATAGAAACCATGTAACGCCAGGGCGGGTCACAGTGCTATTTCACATTACCATCCTTATTAAAAATGTGAATATCTCAGTAACCTCTAAATAAATAATAACGCCTATGTTTGTTGTATATCTTGGATATCCCTGACACGTGCATGCAAACTTATGAAACGTTCGGTCTTTGTATATGGTCATAAGCGATTATACAAATATATGTACAAATGCGCGTCATGTGTGAAATGACGTCAACGCCAAAAATTATAATCCAAACAATTTATTACATAGTGGTAACAATTTGGAAATTAACAATTTAATCCATTGAAATGGTCTATTAAGAAGACGGTAGTGGAATCCAGAAGTTATTCGTGTTCCGATTTCTCAAATTGTTTAAAGGGTCGCCCAGCACATATGTTTTATTGTTTAAATGGATGGTGCAATGACCCCAAACAATGAGTACTTAGCAGCAAACTTGGAGATAAAATGTCCAAGCCAGCACTAAGAGCAATCATTAACTGGATTCGTGACAAGGATATTCGACAGAGTGATATAGTGGCAGATTTTGTTAACATGTATGACTTTTGTAAGGAAGTTATACAAGTGAACTATGGATTTGAAAACTGAAAAGATATTATTTTGAAAGTAGGGCATGTAGCATTATGTAGCACAATTAAGTACGCACATATCGTATTCCGGTACCCAATTAGATTACTATTTAGCACTTGTAACAATGTCGATAAGTGAAAGGGACGTATTTCTTGTGCATTATCAGTGCACAGTGTCACTATCTACATTGCTCATTTGGGCCAAATAGCGTTGTATCCAGTTATTTCATGTACATGCTCCGTGTTTACATCTAGCTTTTGATTGGCTAAACAATGATTAAGACTGTGTTTTGACTGGTCACTATGTTAAAATTTTCATCCAGATTAAGTCAATCGTTTTCTGATTGACTGAACAAGAGTTAAAGCTGTGTTTTAATTGGTCAACATCATTTGGTTAAAATCTTCAATCTGATAAAGTAATACGTCCTCTGATAGGCTGAACTATAATAAATTGCATGTTATTGGTTGAATTGGTTTCTCTATGGACATTTTTTGTGCCTTGTTGTTATATTTTTCCCCATACGCTAGGTCCCTTTGTGTATAAGCGTTGTTTTATGCCCGTTAATTTAGTTGGTCCTTATTGTGTATTATTGCTATTTTGCCCGTGCATATTGAAAGTTCGACCATTTACGAAATTGTTGAGCCCTCCAAAATTAATTGATTAACAAATACCAACTAACTTAAGGACTTTGCTAGTAAACATTAATCAGTGCAACCATTAGTCAAGATAAATATCCTTTTGCGGACGCATACTTACTGTTCGCGTTGTTTTAGTCGTAGTCGATTATTAAAGGTATGTCAGGATTAAAATCTGCCATCAATAATACACTTAAATGATTAAAAAGCTGATGGTCCTATAGCGTAGTGGTCATACTTGCTGCAATTAGCTATTCAGAAATGGAACATTATGGCGGTTTTGACAGACATCTTTGAATCGACAATAACTTAAGGACTTTGCTAGTAAACATTAATCAGTTTAACCATTAGTATCTTACTGACCGCGTTGTTTTAGTCGTAGTTTTATTTGACACATCGACCCGTCTGGAGAAAAATTATTTTGGTGTCTATTTAATAAATCCCCACATACTGCTACAATCTCTGTACTAAACAAATCATCATGTTGCGTCGTAATACAGGAAGTTTACACCGTGATTGAAATCTCTATATGATGACAATGACAATGAACATATTAATAACAACCGGTATACAAACACCATACAACAGCTTCATATACTAGTAAGGAAGAAAAACATCTTGTTTATTTTGATCTCACGCAATGAAACCATCAATCAATGACTTAAAACTTCCTAACTCCACTATCTTCATCAACAACGTGCTGCAACAAAACAAAGATGTCAGTACTATTTGCTATCTTCAAACAATCCATAGATTTATCAGATACTTTATCTTAGTTCTGACAGTGCAACTTTAGAAGTCAATATAAGTTTGAAGCACACAATTCAGTGTACAAAAACATCAATCCGTTCATTACCTACTATTACATTGTTCGAGAATTAACGTCCGCATCTTTGTTGGCCGTTCCATGAATTTCCAAAAATAAACGTTGTCTTTTGAATGTAAGATAAATACTTTTATACCTTTTAAAAGAAATTATCGGCTTTAAAGGTACATGTCGTCAATATACGAATATTTAAAAAGACATAAGGAAATCAGGAGACGGTCATACTCAACCCAACCAGCCGAGCACAGAAACACTAACTGTGCCAACAACATAGCATCACACAATTACACGAAACAATACCTAAACATACCCTTAGTGGTCGTTTAATGAAATAAGGTATGAGAAATCCGACAGGGAAGGTAGCACTCGACCTAATCAGCCGAGCACAGAAATCAGATACACCATGACACAACTACCCTCAGCAATGATCACAGAAATTTTGTCTTTGCATTCTGCTTTACAAACTTGGAAATCTAAAGTTTTTGCATTTTTAGCAGTAAGCTTTTGGTTAGAGTCGTAGCGAAGTGGAGTTAAGGAAAGTTCGGGGTAAGAATGGTTACTGTATACATGTACACGCAGTATAAATGCCGAAGCATATCCAAAGTAGCCGAACGTATCACGACCAAATGCCGTCAGTTCAGAAATTACTCCCGAATGTTCCCCCGTCCGCATGATATGCGGAAGGGTTTACGAATCGATGCCGATAGGTTGCCGAAAGGTTGTCTAGCTCGACCTAGAGGCAAAATGACGGCATCGCTTCAGCTGTCATTCGTGATATACAACTGGGATAATGTCGCGTAAATTTACGTTTATATATCTACATTACGCAAATTCGTAAGTTAGTTTACTATAGATAAACCACAATCACTCGGGCGTAAATATACTTTTAACATTGGAGTAATCCAGGTTATAGGGGTGTATTTGCCCATAAAACATACATTTAGAAATGGTTTTATCATGTAGTGCGCATAGCGCAGTTGGCTAAGCTACTATGAATACGAGTTCTTCAGAACTGAATGAATGGGTTCGATTCCCATTCTGGTATTTTGAACTTACACTGGAAATAAAAAATAGTCGGTTGAAAGCGATAACTACTGTACCACTGTACCACTGCACCACACAGTCAAGTTCATAACATGATCGGCATAGTGTGTTAATCTCATCACTTCGCCGTTTTCGGGAAGCGTTCGGCATCGATTCGACCATTCGGAATGGCTGATGAATACGAAACCGCACAGAAGGCGTCCCGAAGATGCGGAGTGACTGCCGATGGTTTACCGAAACTCTCCCGAAGCACTTCCAAGCAAGACCTTCGGTGTCCATTTTTTTTAAAACTTTAAAACGAAGATTTTCGGTCCCGAAGCGTACCAGAGCCGTTGCGGAATTATACGGAAGGATATCATAACATCAGTCAAAATTGAGTGTCGAAAATGTCGCAATATTGACGTTACGACGTCGATATTTTACCAACGCTGCGTGTACGCAGTAAAATTCAACTAAATGCCACATATCAATTGGGAGCCCAATTCACCATTGCAACTATTTTAACTTTGATTTTCTGATACATGAGTGCAAAGTTACGCAGGAGTTTGTTCAGTCATGCTTCGCGTACACCGTACCGCTAGATGTCGTTTTGGCGCCATTTTGTTGATAGGTTACAGACGTCATAGTGTTCCAAAAACTACATTATAAGAAGCGCAGTCACTTAAGGTACAATCTTTCAAAGATTCATTAAGATTCGGTTATTTTTATCTCTCTAGACCAACAGCGCGAAGTACCTTAAAATAATGGTACCATAAATATATAATATAATATTTCAATCATAATAAAATATTACCAAATATCTCACAGCGAATATTGATATATCTCTAACGATAAATTACGACTGGACTAGTTGTTCAATTCCACATAATTTTTTATATGAATGTTCATGCTAGTTGTCTAGTCCGCATCGTTATGAAATTCTTCGTGTAATACCTAATTAGATATATTAATTATAATCTGACATGTTTGAAGATGAATTAGTACAGATCGAGTAGGCCGTCGTGTCACGGTTACAGTCAACTAAGTGAACTGATCGGTAAGAGTTCCATGCGATCGATAGAAGCGTAAAAAGCTGTCGACTAATAGCATACTTGTATAAATGAACATTATGAGTCTGTTCCGCATATTCCGATCTATAGAACCGTAGAAAACTACCGACCGCAATGATGGATGCGCTCTGCTCAGGTTCAATCGTGTGTCCTATCCATAGCGTGGATCCTATCTTCCATGCAAATTGCTGGTAAATTTTTTAGTAAACCAAAATTCATGATATTCTGGTGGTAATTGTGTTGGAAAATGTTGGCGAAATGTTCGCACATTGGAATCGCTTGAAATGCGGATGATATAAAGGAGATATGGTCATAATATGGTAAAAATCGTCATTATCGTGAGGTCTACCCCGCTAGTGCTTTGTTATTTACCGAACAATATCGAAGTGTTTGAGGAAACTACGGGATCAATCGTGGAAAGTAGGGAAACAAAAGATTCAGTGGAGAAGCCATTGCGTGCTGGCCGGGGTGTCCATAAATAAACGAGTCTCGATGTTATATATTTACCTAAAAATATGTGTTAAGTCGACGCTATTTGGCCGCCATTTTTGTGGTGGCTCCTACCATCGAAACCACGTGATTCCCCACCGTGTTAGCTAAAAGTAAATCTTTGTCAATTTAAAAATCCCATTTTCCTAAAAATTTATCATTTAAAAGTTAAACACTGCTTTGAATATTCTTGAGTTTGCTTCTAAAATATGGTGTACATTTGATCAGATTTATGTTGAAACAAAGTTTATGTAAAATGAGGACTCCTGATATTGACACTGTCTTATATTGTTTCATCACCAAGCTTCATTAGCACTGGCTCTCGTGTCCTCGCTATTGTTCACTTATTTTGATTTCCTCCGAAAAGCAACATTGTTCCTGTCAGCCTATTAAACATGTATATTTATTCAGTGCGGTGTGGTTGTAAGACGCTTCAGGTCGCGTCGTTTTAATTCGTGCGAAGCTATTTTAAGTTCACGTAAACTACCAAAATGGTGAGTTTCATTATCAATGTACGCATGGATTGCACTCAGTTGCATTTAGTTCCCTCTATCAGCTTTTGTCACTTTCACCTATCTCTAATTATTGTTTCCTATTATTAGTTTATGGCATGCTGTTGTACCATTTGTTTGTGTTATATCCTGTATGAATGACGTACTTGCTCAAAGATCTATTCTTGCAGAACCTGAATAATTTGTCATTCCAAGCTGTGTTGTTAGCATATCTCATTATCTGACTAGCTTTGGTTGCAATCTGTTTGAGATTCTCTTGTACATTTACTAAAACATGTTAATATTCCTCTAAAATTACAAAATGCATGATATTAGTAGATGAATGATAGTCACTGTTCTTATCTTAAATGGATGGTCAGCTTGTCTTAAGGTAAACTGTATTTTTCTTGTTCAAAAATAAGGACCGACCGTTGAACTGCAGCATTGATTAAACTTGCATTTGGCTCAAGTTTTGCTGGACTGTTACTCTCTATTTTTTCATTAAGCTGCCCGTTATGAATTTCATTTCATGAAGATCAGTTAAAGATCATAATAACTTAATAGCAAAAATTGATGATGTATGATAATATCTCTAGAATGTTCAGTCCAAGTTTAGGTTTACAATTCCCTGTGATTCTGTCTTTAGAATTTGACCTATTTCTATGAAAGTTAGTTGTCAGAATTTAAGTTACTACAGATTCAGTTCATGACCTATGGAAACCAAGTGATTCATGACTTCTTCTAGATTTTGTCAATTAATTGCCTTTGTCTTTCAGTCATTTCTACTGAATGCGACTTTGTCTATGTAGTTTGTATTTGTATGCGCTAAAGCAACAGTTAAGATGGATGTTTTTTCTTTGACATTACCCTTCTTTAATTTCACAATTGGCTTTATATGTTTGTTCTTTCTGGCAGAATATTTCACTTCAATGCTTGATAATTGAAATTCAGACCGAACTTTTGATAAATTTTCAATAATAATTTCAATAAATGATTATTCACACCATGTGGGTCTTGTGTGGTTTGATTTCACATGGCATGACTATGTGTCAAAACCTTTCATTTTAATTGCTTTAGAGTACAAATAGTCAAATAAGTGTTTCAGGATTGCTGCATGACTGTTGTAATAGACATGTGATGATGACCGTGTTATTGTTGTTGTCTTTGCATTACTGTGATAGACGCATAGTTGTTGATATGTTTGCATGTTGTTACCTTGTTCAATTCATCTTCAAAACTAACATTGATTGAATACCAGACTTTAATACACCACTGTTCAATGATTAATTTAACACCCAACAAGCATTAATTAGTATTTACAGTTAGTTTTTCATGTATATGCCTTTAGTAGAAATAAAGCAAATAAAGGCCATGCTCTGCTTCTAGCAAAAATGTAATTTTGGGTTTCATTAGCCCCTTGATTTAATGTATTTGAAAATTCATAAAATACTGCTGTATAACCCTGGAGACGTATTTTGGCTATAGAAGGGTAAACTATATATTTAAAGATATCAAAATTGTCCCTGAATTTGTCAAAATACAAGTAAGACTCGGTATACTGTAATTAGTAATGAGCATGACAGGTTTCATACTAAAATGTTTAGTGTCTATACATTTACTTTTATAATAAATTTATTTAACTTTAATATTGGTATAAATATTGCATATATGCAGATTTGTAGCAAAATCACATTTTAAAAAATCAATTGTCTTTTTACATTTAATATTTGACATAAATTGAAGATGAATTGAACATTGGCATTTTCATTGAATATGTTGATTTCCAAATAAACCAACTTCAATTTGTTATTCAAATATTTCAGGTTGAGTTGGCCTTATGGGATACTGCTGGTCAGGAAGACTATGACAGGCTGAGACCTCTGTCCTACCCTGATACAGATGTCATTCTCATGTGCTTCTCCATCGATAGTCCAGACAGCTTGGAGAATATTCCGGAGAAATGGACACCAGAAGTAAAGCACTTCTGTCCTAATGTTCCTATCATTCTTGTTGGAAACAAGAAAGATACGAGAAATGAGGAGAATACGAAACGCGAGCTGATGAAGATGAAACAGGAACCGGTTCGATATGAAGAAGGTCGTAGTATGTCCGAGCGTATTGGCTCTTTCACTTATTTAGAATGTTCTGCCAAAACGAAGGAAGGCGTTCGCGAGGTATTTGAACAAGCAACAAGAGCCGCACTACAAGTTAAAAAGAAGAAGGGAAGAAAATGCAGAATATTCTAAATTGACTCACACACATCTTAGGCTATGTGAATTCTATTTTATGAATCTAGTTATTATATAAGCTATGTATGATTTAATTTGCTTACTTAGTGGAAGATTTTTATACTGTGAATGCTTGTGGTCATAAAATGGACAAGACTAGTTAAGTGATAATTACATGAGATCTAAGTAGCAATTAATACTATTTGTGGACTGAATACGTTGTGTGCCTAGGTATACACGTTTGTAGTGCATACCATTACCTCTTGTGTGTTTGTTTTTGAAGCTGTTTCAGAAAGTTTCTGTCTAGGACCTTACATTTAAATGTTTGTTTATGCCTGGAATACTATATGTTAACATTTCATGTATGGGCGGAAATGCTTGGGTACTGTTCTTATACTATGCTTGTATAATTCACTATTCATGTAAAGTTTTTTCTACCATATAAGTCTTTGCTCGAGAACACACAAGTGCATCATTGCTTTGTTGGTTTGTATATTTTTGTTGTTTTTACAAGTATTATGTCAATGTAATACTATTTATCATGGTGTGTATGATTGTACTATTTATATTTCATTAAAAGTCATGTATATCTTTAAAAAATTGAACAAATGGTTCTACAAAATGATCTTTTTCATTTTATATATATCAGACCTAATGAGACACTGGGAATTATTATCTTTACACTTGTATTCGTTAAACAGTATGACATTCCTTCACATACGTTTCAGCATCTTGCTGAAACTAACACAGTAACAGTTTTACGTAAACTGATTCAAATTCAAAATCCTGGTGCTCCCCAGTTCAGCCTCTTTGCACAGGTTATGTCTGTTAATTTGATATTAAAGCCCTAATGGCCCACAATTTTAAAACACATCATTATAATGATTAAGCAATAAGAGATATTACACACTAATTACCCTCTTAGCTTAATCTTATATCATTGTACATACTTCCTATTATATAAGGTAACGTGCGGCTGGTCTTATATATATATGATTATTATACAGTCAAATCTTTATATTGTTGTATGGTTGTATGGCCTGTTATAATTCCTGTATCACACACGCACACATAATTCATTTGTATAAAAAGGATTTTTTTAAACCATGTAATGAGTTACCGTTTGCTGTCTGTATTCTTGTTTAGTCTTTTTTCCATTAAAATAAGTTAAAATGATCGAAGTCAATGATTTTATTAATCCTGTTTATACCTCATGCAAACAAGCTCCTGCACATGACTAACTGCTGTATGGTCCGACACAGAGCAGTATTGCCTATCGTACACAATTTGTTGATGATGGTCAAAATGAAAACTTGGTTCTATGAAACGTTCAGAACGTACAATTTTAAAAGGAAAATTCTAAAATAATCTTGTTTTTCCACACTAACCCTGCGTACAATCAACTCGTGCTCAACATTTCAGCTCGATAAATGTTTACCTGTGATGGTAAAAAAGTATAACAAACAATTTAGTAGTTGTATTGAAGTATCTTAAAATCACGGTGCTTTTGTTTCCTATAGATATCATTCAAAACAAACATGGTTACATTGAGGAAGTAGGCTTGTTAAGAAATTAGTAAAATGAATGGATATACCGGTATTTTTAGTAGCTCACTTGTCAAGGTTTTTTGACAATCCTTTGTCTTTTTACAATTCGCTGGCTTAGAATGAGAAGTTTGTAAGTACAAAATCAATATTTTGAAGAAAAAACTTCAAAAATTTCTCTTTACTTATGGTAAAACAAGCTGTTTCAACTTAGGTTTTGTCAACATTACAAGTTAGATTTTATTTAATGAAAATAGGCTCATAAGAAGCATCTTGTGATGCTGATTTTAAGTATGTATCAGTCTTTTAAGGTTGTAAGTAGTACTTTCTCATTCTAAGTCGGTAAATTATTTCGGATAATTGGTCAACTCACTCAACTGAGTACCTAATTTTGGCCGTATGTTTATGAAACTTCTTGTCCATGTCTTCTTGCGCATAATCCTGGGTTGGCAGTTCCAATAATTTGAGAACCTACATTGACTAAAAATCTGCATTTTACTTTAAACTGCTCTCATATACCGTAGTATAAGGCCTTCTTTTTATGTTCCCTGCATCTTACTTTGTTATGCATGCAAGTGTCATAAGGCAATCTCTTTGTTATGCAGTTTGCAGAAAGGTAAAATTCTAACAAAATTTTGAGAGCTGTTTATCATAAATTATTAATCATTACCAATACTTGTGCATTAGTGTGGTAACACAGTAAAAAAGGTACACACAATTCTATTTGTTCAGGGCTGGTATTCACAAAGCATCTTGGTAAAAAAAACTTGTGAATTAACATTTGTACGGAGCATATTTCTTTCAATTTGAAGAACTTCCCATGTTTTCCTAGGAACTATTGAAGCTTGTTGCATGAAAACTTAAAACTGTGTTAAATACTTGTGATATTTTGCTGAAACACTTCGTGTTCTGCTATTAAAGATGATTTGTAAATATCTGCCCAGGTGAAACATTGAACAATTTACATGGTTGACATATTTCTACACAGTAAAATGTTACATGCACAGTCACAAGTCCATTATAATAACAGTGAGGTTGTATTTGTGAGTATATTTTAGTCGTTGGTCAAGTATAAAGGTCCCGGAAGGCACAACAGCTGTAGCACCAAATTTGACACCACTCTCGTCCTGTTAAAAGCATATTTAAACAGCTTACAACGTGTTGTCTATATTTAAAATCTTGGTTGTATGTGTTCATAAGCGGAAGTATCATGAAGAAACTCAGTGTGCAATACCAACACAAATCTCTGAAGGACTGATGTTTCATGATTTGCTCATACATATTTTCAATGAAAGAACCTTGTAATGTATGCATGCATAAAGGTCGGGAGCACGTCAAATTTTCCAAGCTATATTGTGTCAAAATGCACAAATTAATCAACCTACAAGTTTTCGAAGGATAAACACTTTTGCTGCTTAAAATACATTTTAAGTAGGCTCCAGTTTTCACCAATGTGTTAATATTAATAATATAAAGTCAAGAAATTGATTTTTTCCTGTTTGGATTACTGGTCACGGAATGTTGCTGGTGCTTGGTGGAAGGGTAAGTTTGTACTGCTTAGAATCCAGTCTAGGAAAACTGTGATAGTTATCCTTGTTGTTCAAATACTTGCAACACTTGTTTGCATTGCACCAACATCGCCAATTTGCAACACACATGCATGCAGTACAGATAAACACAGCTGATCGGAGGCTCTGCGAGTATAGCCTTGCAAGGTATTGACCAACAGAATTTTATTGAGACTCTTTGAATACAGACTGGTTGCTTGTCTGGTTGAACCATGAGGAGTGTTATGATACATTCAACATTTTTGATTGTACAATGGTGAAAATAGGCAAAAATGCTGCCAACGATTAACCAGTTAAACTTTTGCATTGACATGCAATTTATTTGTGAAGGTTATTTTTGGCATGAACTGTGACTGATTGAACTTAAGCTCAGGTTGAATGGGGTCAGATACATAGGTTAACTATTGTCCGAGGTAAGTTATGTATTATATACCATGGCATTTCTATGAGCGTAGGACATAGTGTTAATAGAACTGTGTACATATTACACTGAGAATTGTTGTGAGTTACCTCCCATTGCCTTCATATTTTGTATAAACTATGGTGAATAATTGATACATGACTAACAGTACTACTTATACTTCAAAATGGACAGAGATACAAACAGTGTTCTTAATGAAGCTTGGTGATGTTATATGTTGTTAATTATTATCTAAATTCTGGTCTATTAGACTCCAAATCATGCAGTTCAATATTGTAATTTTGGATTGGTTTCGGTACTGGAGTAAAATTAGGACTGGAATTTTGACATGTTTCCTTCTGAACTTCTTGATGTCTTCATTTGTACTTATTCAGCAAATTTAAACTCATCGTGCATCCTGTAAAAATATTAATTTACATGTTGAAATATTTCAGGTTGAGTTGGCCTTATGGGATACTGCTGGTCAGGAAGACTATGACAGGCTGAGACCTCTGTCCTACCCTGATACAGATGTCATTCTCATGTGCTTCTCCATCGACAGTCCAGACAGCTTGGAGAATATTCCGGAGAAATGGACACCAGAAGTAAAGCACTTCTGTCCCAATGTTCCTATCATTCTTGTTGGAAACAAGAAAGATACGAGAAATGATGAGAATACAAAGCGTGAGCTGATGAAGATGAAACAGGAACCAGTCAGGCCGGAGGAAGGAAGGGCGATGTCGGAGAAAATTAGTGCTTTCAGTTATCTGGAATGTTCCGCCAAAACCAAAGAGGGTGTTAGAGAAGTATTTGAAACAGCCACACGAGCTGCTCTTCAAGTAAAGAAAAAGAAGGGTGGAAAATGCAGGCTTTTATAATGATGTATGGAACAAGTTTATAAACTTATATAGAAAAATTGAATGGTTGAAATCGTATGTAATATTATTGTACAGAGCTTTTATTACCTGTCGACATTGTTCATTCTATGGATGTGAACAGTGTGCCGTGTATTATTCTGTATCTTGTATGTATGTATTTTTAAACAGTACATTCTATTATCTATTCAGTGAATATTATATCTTAATTCATGTAGAGTTATTTTATTTAAATATGGCATTTTTTGCAAACTGTATTGTTATAAAAATATATGGTAGGATGGTAATCGTTGATGGGTTTACGGTGAGAGTTACTGGTCGGTTGGATTCAAGAAGTAGCTTGTAGCAAGTTGGTTAATAACTTTATACCAGTTTCTGTGGTTATTTGAATGGCGGATGCACAATGCTGGTACATAGAATGTGTACTTGATGCTTTTATTCACCATTTACAAGAATTAGGTCATTATTGGTGTATAAGCTTAAGATGAAGGCATCAATGTATGTTGTGTGAAAATTTTCGTTCATTTTTCTGTGGTTCTTTTATATTTTATTATTTTCTATGTGTTTAAAACATGCTAAGTTATGAAGTATCTCTTCTACACTGTACAGTTTGTTTGAACTGTTCGATATAGGAGTTCTGAATATCGAACAACTTTTGATCAAGCATTTTATTCTTATTTAAAAAATATTAGACAAATTTCAACAATGTCTTTTAACACTCGTAGCATTTTCTCCTGCATGTAAATACTGACACTCTAATTGGTTAAGAAAGCTTGAATTCTGTTGTAAGAGCAGTTATTTTCATTTAAATGTTTCAAAATCTATTATGATTGTATGTTTAAAATCAGATCCTTAGATTGTGTCATAATTATTGTAATTCTTACATCTACAAAATTGATGAAAGTTGATTATATAAGATAGAACTATTGTACATGTATTACTTTCATGTCTATGTCAATTTGTTTAATTTCTTATCATTTGTTTGTTAAAATGGATGTGCAATGGTACATAAGTGTAATATGATGGCTGTAATGCATAGTTCTAGGTCCTAGTGATTTCTATGTTGAATTGATACTCTCATTGTACGACTAAGGTCACTTGTGACTCGGGAAATGTCTGTATATTGGTGGTGAACATTATTTGTATGTTTACACTTTATGCTATGTTAACAGTACAAGTGTATGCTCATGTTAACAGTACAAGTGTATGGTCATGTTAACAGTACAAGTGTATGCTCATGTATAAGGCCTAGTATACGGTCTGGTATACAGCCAGGTTTACAGCCTGGGCCGGTATTTATAAAGCATGTTAGTAGGAAACTTAAATATTTAGAATTAAGTTAAAAACTTGTGGTGCAAATATTTCCTGCAAATAGAAAAAGAATCCATGTTTGCTTAGTGCCCATACTAGCTCTCAAGAAAATGCTTGAAAATATTGTATACAATAATATTGGTTACCTTGTTTAACTGAGGCATTTCAGTTAATTTCAATATTTTAAGAAAATTTTAACTTTTCAATTAAGATGCTTTATAAATACAGGCCCAGGTGTACTAATTATGGTTGTCCAAGTTTGCAAGTGTCATTATCATTGTACATAACTTCTCTGTAACACATACTTTATGTAGAGTCTTGATCCATTCATTGGAAAAGAAATTTTGTTTTTGTTCATTTCATATAAATGCTTTGATGTAGTTGAATTGCTTTAGCTGTGTGGCTTTATCATATAGCTAATATAAACTGTTTTCTTGTAACAGCTCTGTGTTGTACAAATACTTAAAATCTACTGCTACAAGGTACACCAACATTTGAAGGAATGTATTATATACAGTTAAAACAAGTGTAAGGGCATTACGTCAAATTGCTTTTAAAGTGACTTGCTTTCTTTTGTTTACGACTCAAAAATATTTACGACTGTATTGTACCTACTGTACTGAAGTTCCCAATTGGAAGTTGGAGTACATTTCTTGGTTTCTTTTCATAGTAAAAAAAACCTTATAACTTAAGTTGATATATATGCCATACACAGCTTTAGAATAGCATGTGAGCTTTTGTATTTAGTGTATATATATTGATGAAGCCTTAGTAGGAAGTAAATATGTGGAGTAAAACAGTGGGTTACATGTTGTACACTTGTTATATGACACGCTCTTTGTGAGATTATACAACCTTATCCTCAACATCATGCATCTATGGTACATAAAACCCAGATTATTAGAATAAAAACAGATATTTGACCTTGTCTGAAGAATAGCGCAGTATTCATGGGGTTAAGAATGTGGTATTCAGGGGTTTTACCGTTTCAATAGCACCTTTATTACAAGTTGTGCGTTAAAGATGGTGTTTTCAGCTCATATTTTGTTGCATATGGTATAATGAATACACATATTGATTTCTCTTCATACTTATTTGGATTAATTTGTATAACATATTGTGAATAATGATTAAAATCTCTTTGTTTTGTGAAAACACAATATATAATGGCCCATTGGGTATATATGTCAGGCTGCTGACTGTAATTCTGTGACCAAAGTGTAGAAAATAAAGGATTCTTTAAGTGTACACATATAATTCAGTAGAAGTTATGAATTGTTGTTTAAACTGTTTTTCATTTCAACATTTTGTTTTATCATTTGTATAAGTGCTACCTATTTGAGGCACATCATTGTATAATATTGGTTAATACCCTACTTCATTAGACAATTGTATAAACTTGTAATTACTTCCCCAACTTTCATTATGTAAGATGGGTTACTCCCCCTGATTTCATTTTTGTCAGATGGGTTACACTTCCCCTGTTTTATGCCAGAAGGGGACAATGTAGGAATCTCATTATATCGTTTAGATCTGTTATATATTGTTCAAACATGATACATCACGTGTATCCAACCCCTTGAAATATCTTGCATTGGAAAATAGACATTTAGTAAAAAGGCATATGAAAGACCATATTTAACTTTGTTACTTAGTTATTTTTATCAAAAATCCTCACTTCCAATAAATTGTTTAATAACCATATTATTTAAATGTTAGTATTATTTCTTGATATTTATAATATTGTATATTCAATAGTTACGCTCTTCTATGTTAAGATATTTTTCTCTCGATTCATTATGTTTTCTGCTTTAAATTATGACTAAACATAATTATTTTCTTTTCATAATTTGATATGATAATTATGTCGGTACTAATTTAGTGTGACAACCCGAACCAAACTGAATTTGGAATAATTTCGCGATCAAAATGTTTTCATAATGCTGTGAGCGGTTTTGTTTAAATTACTTGTATTGTAAATCAAGTTTCATTTCCATAGTATAATCTTGCCTAATATTTAATCACCATTCAGCAGTCATTTATATGGACATACAGGGATGGGTTGTTTCCTCATGTAATAATTTGTTTAATATCTGAAATGCTACACTTGTGTAAAAGTATATCATGTAAAATGGTTTTCACTGGTTGGCTTTCAAATATCAGATATGCATGGTAATTGATAATTAATTGATTCAAAGATTTGCTTTCTTATTGTCGATGGTTGCTTAATGTCCGTATTGGCACAACTATATTTTGGAAACCATTACTGACAGTAGCTATGCTTAATTTCAGTAATGACACGACTATCCAACAGTTGATGTGAAATGAATACTGAAAGTAGCTATGTCCATACCTTTAGTTAACATGTAAGGAAATGTGAAAGTGATTGTGTATTTTTTGTATTTTCTATTTTCAATTTTATGCAAAAGTAGCTCATTCAATAAAATCTCCTATCATCTTGATATTTTCTTGTTGTATTTATTATATAAATTATATTAATAAACCATACAAAAATGCTGAGCAAAGTAATTATTGGCCAGTCGGCTTCTGCTGAATATGGCAGGCATATGAGTGCCTTCACCCTGGTCACCAGATTATGTGGGCAATTACGCTAACCATTGAGCTATAGAGGCACACCAACCCAGCCTAAGACTTTTCCTATGCAGCACAATGTCAAACCAAGGTATCAACCCCTTGCATTCATATATGATTCTATTCATGTGTATGTTATGTATACATTGTTACATTGCCAACCTGCTGGAATTAATATTATCACATATACAGTGTAGCAATACCAGTGACTTGTGGCGACAAATCTAAAACAAAATTTGCTTCACTCTGAAAAAAATCTTGACCAATTTCTATGAAATATATGCCATGCTAAAAAAATATCAACTTTAAGTAACATGTACGAGTAGTATCTCTACCAAGAGCTTGTTGTGAATAGTTCAGTCGCTTTGTTTTGATACAATAGGCTACAAGGGTTCAGAGTGTTTAAGTGGGCAACACTCTGGACCTGCAAATTCATGGGGTCACTGTTTGAAGTGGTCTGAAATTTAAAGCAGAGTTGGACCGGGGTTACAAACCACCCCTCACCTTCTGAGAAAAAGAGAAAATCTTCTGCATCTGCAATGAAATGAACATCTGACGTGAGTAAAATATAATCATGAGTTGATTAAGATGGTGGGCATTTGAAGTGATGGTGTATTTACCTATTGAAAATGCTGATCATATTATTCCAACTATCATGGTTTCCCATGAATTAAGCATCTACGAAGACAGACCTGAGGGCACTAGGCTATATTAGCTGGCTATGTGAGTCAAAAGGAAGTCTACATAGACTAAAAGTGAAATTTTGACCCCAATCAATGACTACTTTTATAACACACTAGGATTATTTGCACGAGTAGAAATCGTACTTGCGCACCGGATAGTGGGAGTCTTCCTTGAGTTGTTGTGTGAAACATATTTATTGATTGTGTTTCTCTACAGCGATGCAGACATGTCAAGTGGACTGGTACAAAAGTAAGTTACACATTTATATGCGATTGATGTGCGATCGGGGTTTTATTTTGCCCATAATCTGATTTCCGTGTTCTAAACATAAATTGGGAAACATGAAAATGAAAGTAGAAATTTGGCTAATTGCATCAACATGAAATTCTCATTTAAATGCACATTCCAATTATATTTGGTCTAGCTAGTGTTTTTATTTTGTTTTATATAAATTTAGGGTTCAACTTTAGTTTATTAGCTTTTCTATTTTTATGTGTTATTAATTTTGTGAAAGTCATGGACATCTGTGTCATGTGAGAACTGACTAATGAATGATTGACAGGCGACCAGGCCCAGGCTTGCTTAGTTGGCTATTAACAAGTAATGCATGGGTTTTCAGTTGGAAGTCCACATCAGATGTAAATTGATTGCATCTGTTACTTCATGGTGGCAGACGTTTGAGTCTGACCCTGCAAACACCTCGGGGCTTAAGGACAGGGTAGGCATTAGTTCTGGATACCATAACTAAATGATCTTTTATTGATACTATATAATAATCATCGTCAAAGGAGCTTTGACTAGTTAGGTATTACTTGGCTATTTTGACCTGAGCCTGACCCCAGCCAAATCATACCAAAGGCGCAATTAAAATGATCTCTTAAATCTCTTATATTAATATCCTTGTGGTGATGGATAACATCAGGAATGAGGGTGACTCATTTAAAGCTTTGAAAATTTTTTCGTAATCAACCTGGTCCAAGCTCGTTAGATGATGAGTATTCCATTTCGTAAAAGGTTGACGTCAGAACTACATTCAATCTTGACATACATGTGTGTTTTAATTTATAACACAGTCTCTTTAATAATTCTCAACCTTTTGACCTGAAATTTATACAAATATTAATTTATATGCATGCATACCTTGAAATATTTAGCCAGTATATTTGGCGATAAACTTGCATTGGCATGCATGGTCATGTCCGACTATCAACTGAATATACCATGGCTTATAACATGTCAACACTTCAGGGGTGTAGCAAGGCTTGGAATTGGTGGTTATGGTTGGGGGTCCTTGTGATTGTACTTTCAAACAAATGCTACGCATGTCCATATTGCTGGCTACAATCCTGAAAATGATTCAAGCATTTGTTAACAATATCTATAGACATTGAATTAGGCAGATTTCACAACTTCATTATCCCAGATTTCCCAAGTATAATCAACAAAGTTTGGTTTTAGATTGTGCTACATGCTTGTATAAGATATTTGGGAGCATGGCCTTATACATCAGTGGATAGTCAAGTTCAAATCAAGACTCCTGATGTTTCGTACGAAAAAATATGCTGGTTGACGAGAATGATTTTGGAGGGGCACATTGACATTTTTAGCTCGACTATTCGAAGAATATGAGAGCTATTACAGTCACTTGTTCGTCGGCGTCGGCGTCGGCGTTGCATATGGTTAAAGTTTTGCATGCAAAACTTTAACCTTGGTTATATTTCAATAACCAGTGCATATATTGGATTGAAACTTTGCACTGGCTTTCCCTGTCATGTAATCAACCATGTTAGATAACTCTTGCATGAATTTAATGCAAATTATGGCCCTTTTTTACTTAGAAAATTTGGTTAAAGTTTTGCATGCAATTTACTAATAAGGCCATATCTCAAATAGTATCTGTGCTATGGCATTGAAACTAACAACACTTACTAACCATCATAAGGCAATGGTACCGGTAATGGGTAATAGCTCTATTATGATTATTATTTGAGTTATGCCCCTTTTTAACATAGAATTTTCTTGGTTAAAGTTTTGCATGCAAGTTTCATTCAGACCATATCTCAGCTACTATCCATGATACTGCATTGAAACTTACAACACTTGTTTACCATCATCAGTCAATGGTATCAGGTAAGGGCAATAACTCTATTATTTTTTTATTTCAGTTATGCCCCTTTTTAACATAGGAGTTTATTGGATCAAGTTTTACATGCAAGTTCTATTCACGCCATATCTTTAAAGTTACTATTTATGATATTGCATTGAAACTTATAACACTTGTTTATCATCATTAGTCAATGGTACTGGTCAATTGTAATAACTCCATTTTTAGTTTTAATTCGAGTTATGCCCCTTTTAACTTAGACTTTCCTTGGTTAAAGTTTTGCATGCAAGTTACATTCAAACCATATCTCACCTACTATCAATGATATTGCTTTGAAAAGTTTAACTTTTTAATGCAAACTATGATCCTTTTTTTTAACTTGGACACGAGACACGATTGTACATTAGCTTTCATTGCCATGTAGTCAACTTAGTAGCGTAACTCACGTTTCAATATAATACAAATTTTAAATGGCCTGTTTTGAACTTATATTTTTTCTGACAAATGGCTGCGAATAGTCGAGCGCGCTGTCTAGTGACAGCTCTTGTTGTAATCTATTGGTATATACTATAGACTGAATATTCACTGATATTGATATCATTGTTTTCAGTGATGTTGATGGGTATGGGTTTCAGAGACCGAGTAGCTTTGACTATGAAAAGTATGATGCATTTATGACAGAATATTTACCTGTCATGACTAGACGGGCATTACGATGGGAAAAAGTAATCGGAAATACGACTAGAATCAACAGATCAAGAACAGGTAATACTGAATGTTAGTTTTGTGTACCAAACCAGTTTTCCTGGAATTAATAATCAACTTACTTGGTGGGCTTGCTACGAGACTATCTGGATACAGTAATTATTCAAAACTTTTTCCATTTTTGAAAAAGTGCTCATTAGTGTTGGCAAGGATTGTGTCAACAAACATGTTAAGTCTTGCTTATGAGTTGTTCATATTTGTAATAATTGTATTATACTATACAGTATTGACTGACATGGTCACATTTCTAACATATTTTGTGTGGTATAATAATGATAACTGTATTAAGTAACAGATGTTATTGATGTAACATACAAATGAATGTAACCTCAGATTTGTATATACGTGGGTGAATCAAAAAGTTCGTAGAAAAATATCATAACTCCCAAACCACAGCTTCAATTGCTTTCAAATTTTAAAATAATGTGATCATAAGTATAACAAAACAATTTGTCAAATTTCAATGAATTAGTAAAAACTACATGATTTTTACCTTGAAACGCACACATGCTGTAACAGCATACCAGAGCACGTCAACGTCATTTGATGAACGACGTCAAACTTACACCATGTTTGTCAATACTTACGTTAACGTTTTGACTCATTTTCGCTTCTCGAGGGACTAATATGTAGGTATTTTTGAATAACCATCGTGATAATAGTTTCTGCATTTTAAATTGTTTGTTTAATATCGTGTACGCTGTCCCGTAAGATTATTCTAAGTGTTTTGCTATATCCGCTATTATATAGCGCTGGCCCTCTTCGACGACGTTGCGTTCCAACGTCACCAATATCGGGTGTATTGTCTTTGGTTGTCAGCTTCTAGTATTCTACACGAAAGCACTAATTCCACTTATAAATCGATGTCTATTTATTTCAGATTATATACCTGCACGTTTCAAACCATATATTGTCTCTGATGCCGTACTTATATTCCAGTTTTACGCATATTTGGATAGCAGCCCGCAGTTCCGTCAATTCCGGTAGACCCGTTTTACGAGGTTATTTCTATTTAGTGCGATTACGTAAATGTCGATTAAAACATTATTAATCGGAGATGACGTCTGAAATTTAAACAGACTTTATAAATTATATCATACAATCAGGCATAACATTTTGACGGATTTTGGAGGTCCTACAATTGAGATATTTAAGAAAATTGAATAAAATATGTTTCAAATTATCAGTGTGCTCCGGTATACATAATCTCCCTTATTTAAGATATAAATATTTTTAAAACGGTTATCATCAGGTCGCTATGCTTTTGTTTTTATAAAGAAAATACCAAAATATTAATTCAGCATAAATATGACGACAATAAATCTGAAAACAAAAAAGTTAGGACAAAATTCTACGAACTTTTTGATTCACCCACGTACAGTATACAATAATTGATTTACATTTTATCATCTATCTGCATTCCATCTTCCGTCTGCTCTATGAATAAATATTCAGTTTGCTCTGTGTGAGTATTCCCTCTGCTTTGTGTCAATCAATGTTCAGTCTGCTTTGTGAACAAATATTCCGTCTGCTCTCTGGGAATCAGCATTCTGTCTGCAAATCAGCATTCCGTCTTCTCTGTGATAGAGCAGTATTCAGTCTGCTCTGTGTAAACACAGTAATTGAACAACTCTGAGTACCGGTAGTTTAAAACGTTCAATGAATGGCTGTTGACATGATTTGTTCCATAATTATGATAATCTTTGTTTTCCAGTAAAAAGATTCTGTCGCAAGGGAATTCCAGCATCGATACGTCCTAAAGTAATATATTTCATTCTTCATAATACACTTTATATAGCAGGTAGAGGTTGTGAATTGCAAATTTGTTTTTATTGTCCAATGTAAGAAAAAAATGTACAAAAACGAGAAAGTTAGTACTCAGAGCTACGGATAAGGTTTTAGTCCATTGGGTATTTTACCCCCAAGTTTCAATTTTGATTGGGTTTTCACAAATTTTATTTGGGTATTTAATCAAATTCATAGGGTAAATGATCTTTTATATACTGTTTTTCACTACTGTAAATACTCAGCCATAAGTCGTACAAAAACAGTCCCGAAAAAAATTTAAAAGTCACCTCACGACTTATGGAAGAGTTTACTTCATTCCTCCCGACTTTATCTGAAAATGACCACATCCCCCGACTTTATCTGAAAATAACCACATTCCCACCAACTTTGTCTGAAAATTACTACCCTCCTCCCAATTTGGTCTGAAAATTACTACCCTCCTCCCAATTTTGTCTGAAAATGACCACATTTCCACCAACTTTGACACTGGGCACATGATTTCAGCTTTCACAAAAATTCAAAACTATACATGCGACCTATGAAAGGGTTTAGACAAAAACCTTGATTTTTCATTCAAAAGTCCCCCTGTGACTTATGGCAGCATACGACTTATGGCTGAGTATTTACGGTATATCATCCTTTTCTTTTTGGGTATTTCAGATTTTCATTTCTTTTTCTTACTCCCTCTCAAAATCTATTGGGTTTTTAAGAAAATTAATTGGGTAATTACCCCAATATGCAGCTTATCTGTAGCTCTGGTACTGGTTGCTTATTGATTCTAGGAAAACTGGTCTCACACTCTGGTCAATTGGCTGCCTTATATCAAGACTTTGAAACACCTCCAAAAGTGCATGGGCGTAGGAGCGTCTTCAACATTGGGGGGGCCAAACATTTGGCAACTTGGGGTAAAAAAAATTTTTTGCTCGCTACGCTCGCAAATTTCATTTTGTATATCAATTAGTAAACACGCAAAATGTGCACAAAACTGTTCTAGACACAAACTGTACTCTTAAACGTCCAAAACACTCCTATATCTATATACTAACTGGAAGTTAATCCGTTCAAGTATACACGGGTCCGGGGGCATAGCTCTCCGGAAAATTTTCTAAACTATGGATCAATCTAGTGCATTCCATGCGTTCTGAGATACCTTATTTGGCATTATAAAGGATCGACCTCAATACAGGGAATTTAAGTTCTTACAAAAAACACAATTAAGTGCTTGCATAAAATTTAAATTGCTAGATTTTGAGATTGAAGCTTAAGGAGAAAACGTTTGTTTCAAAGGCTTTATATATAATAACAACGTCCCAAAGTCATATAGGAGGGTTGGGGGACGTTAAGAGTACAATTTATGGCACAAGTGTATTATTGTAAACAATGGGTGGTGACGTTTTTGAATAAAAGGAAGTTATTTTGCGAGCGAAGCGAGCAAAAAAAAATTTTGATACGTTTTTACCAAGAACTGAAGGCAAATTGCCTATAACGAGATATATTACGTCGTAAATTATAATTTTTCGTCTGAATTATTGGGGGGGCCAAAAGATATGTTGGCCCCCCCTGTCCAGACATTGGGGGGGCCTGGCCCCCCCTGGCCCCCCCTGCTCCTACGCCCATGAAGTGAAGAGTAAAATGGACTCCTGACTCTCTCAAGAACCATTCAAATAGTGCCAAACGATTTGTATAATAGGTTGAACACTTATCTTTTACTCTTAAGTTTAGAAATACAGAAAAACATAAACATTTTGTATTTTTTGTTGTAAGATTTAAAATTTGACTTTAGCTGTAAAATAAATTTTGATATTACCTAGAAAAATACAAATGTCTTCTAGATGTTTTGTGTCATATGTTTGACAGGTTTGGATGAGTATAAGTGGAGCACAAGTGAGAATGGAGAACAATCCACATTTATATCAACAAATGTTGTCTGCTACACATGATCGGGAGCTGGAGGAAACCGTTACCATGGGTATACTAGCTTTGTTATATCAAGCATGTACTCCATTGGGTCACATTTGTTGATCTACTTCATATCATTCAGGGGTTCAACTCCTTCGAATTTGAGATAATCTGGAAATACAGATTTGCTTCACCAGAAAGAATAATCTTATCTGCAGAAAAGTTGTGGACATTTGAAATTTCATAAGACAGTCATCCAACTGAATTCTGAAAATAATTGCTAAAATAGCGTTTAATAACACATGGATATTTTTGTTATCATTTTATGTTTGTCTAGGTTAAGTTGGAAAATCACATAATCTGAAACATGTATTTCTTGCTGCTCAAATGGAGTGTGATAGCACTGTAGATTTACTTATAGAGGATACTGCATGAGTGCTTATTATATACAAGTTTTATTAAACCAGTGGACAAAATAATATGATATGAGGCTTTGCGGAACAATATTTCTGGTGGGCTTTACAGCACTCCCAGACCAAAGGTTATGTGATAAAATGTTTTAAGAATATTCTTTAACAAACTTCTTGAAAAATTTCAGACATTCATCGAACATTTCCAGACAATGTTTATTTTGCCCATGAACATGAGATTAAATGCCTTAGAAAACCATTATACAACATCCTTATATCTATAGGACATCGTAACAGAACCATAGCTTACTGTCAGGTATGTATATAGACTTGTGATTATTTACACCAGGTTAAAAAGATATGTCTGCTGTAAACTTATGGTTATAAATAGCATTAATTTTGCAGCTACTAGAAATTAGGGATGTAACGGTTTACCACGGTAAGTAAGTAAGTAACGTCTTTATTTAACGAGGCTGACACATTCAATTTCCCGTTTTTCCATGTGGGCATCAACAAAGAAACACCGCGGACCTCAGTCCCACACGGTTCTCGGTGCAAGACGTCTAAATTTTGGTAAGGTTCGGGATAAGCTTTTTTGTGAGGTGAGCGTACCGTTACACCCCTACTAGAAATCAATTATTACATATTATTTTGCCATAAGTTTGCTAAAAAACTGAAACACCCTTTTTATGAAGAATAACATAACCATAATGATATGATACATAACTATGAAGCTTTCAATTGCTGTTAACCATGGATATGTGTTTTGAAAGGGGTCAGCTCCCAAGACACTGTTGTGCCATATGGAGTCATTTTTTCTAGGTTGCATAAATTACATTAATTAATTCTAATTAAATGCTATTGTTTGGTGGTATGTTTTCAGGGAATGAATTTTATTGCTGGATTGATGTTGTTGATTATGAAGGAAGAGGAGAAATATGAAGAGAAGGTTTTCTGGTTGATGGACACATTGATCAACAACATTCTTCCAGGTATGCTTGAGACAATTCGCTGGCTGAATGAGAAGTAGTAATTACCTTATAAGACTCATACATAATCGAAATCTGAATTACAATGCGCTTCAAATGAGTCTTTTTCATAAAAATCGGAAATTGTCATGTTGACCAAACTGAATTCCAAAGAGTTGGTCCTTTCATAAGTAAAGAGTTTTTTAGACAGTTTTTGCTTGTTTTCTTAAAATATTGCTTGTGTACTTACAACTTTCTCATTCTAAGCCAGTGATACATATTTAGTCTGTGTGTTCCCTCCCCATACAGGTTTGAACATGGAGATCTGGTAAGTGTATAGAAATACATTGACATGGTGGAACAGCAGACGTGCCAAAAGGCATGATGGGGTGTGAGGGGTACTTTTTCAACATTCTCTCACAAAAATCTCGGATTTCTCTCACAAACATTTATAAATACATGTTAAGTAGATGCAGTCATTGTGTGCATATTTGCGGCAGAAACTTGGGCTTTTAATAATTTCTTTGGGTTGTATGTAGGCATTGCTCTGTGTAGTTTTGTTGTGCTGTTACTGTTTTCTGTGCTTGGCTGGTTAATTTGAGTGCTGCCTTCCCTGTCTGATTTCCCCTTATCTTTTTTAAGTTTCTAAACTTTGAATGAATGCTTACTGATGTTGCTGTGCTTGATTGTTTGAAACTCGGATGTACATACATTAGGTTTATTTAATGTCAAGTGTAATATGAAGTAGTGCATCATCTGACCCCACATTCGCTCAGGCTCACTTTGCTGCTGGTCCAATGGATTAACTTGAAAACGTTCGCCAAACAGTCTTCGACAAACAACCCTGAGAAGCGATCTCTGCCCAGGTGTAATGTCAATTGATACTGCAGGTTCGGACGATGGAAATATTGACATACCATGTTTTATATTGTAGATTACTATCATCCAGACATGCATGCTGTAAAAGTAGACCAGGAACTGATGGGAGAACTTGTTAGGTAAATATACAACATGTCATACACACAATATGTGAGGCTAGCTCACTTAAAAAATTACACAAAATCAGTTAAGTAAATAAAATAGTTATACTTACACAAGTGACTGGACACTTTACAAGGGTCCTACTGAGGCATAATGCCCAATCCTGAAACAGAGTCGCAATCTGTTTTTGTTGCCATTAGAACACATCCCTAAGGTTTCAAACATTGTTCTTATTGTTAAATTCAGATTATGAAACTTCAAATTGCCATAACTTAGTCAATTCTGTGAATTTTTTCTTCAAATAAATTTTATTTTGTGCAGAAAAGGCAATTTCTTATGCAACTAATCCGGATTTTCAGATTAATCCGGAATAATAGGACCCCTGCTTTAGTGTAGAGAATGCTCCCCTCATTTGTTCATCTAAGGTTTTTGTCATAGCTTATAAATCAAAACTTGGATTATGACAACATGTGCAATATTTTCAATGTTTTTACAACCAAAATGAAATCGAGCTCAATATCTCCCATTATGTACACTGTATATTCAGATGGAAGTTTCCGGAGATCCACGAGCGACTGGAGACACTGGGTTTACACTGGTGTTTGATTGGAATGAAGTGGTTTATATGTATATATGCTGATGTGCTACCTATAGATGTAAGTATCTGTGTGTGTGTGTGACAACAACACAATTTGGTGTTTATACCGGTACTTGGTTATTTTAGGGTGATTCTTTGGCCATATACTATTAAACATGTAATAACATCTGCATGTCTTAAGCAACTTTTGTCTAACATAACATGTTTTTAATTCCTCCTGATCATATTTGTTTGAAGAATAATTTAACATACTGCGGCTGAAGTGTTTAGACCTGTTTTTTATATTTGTGAAAGTTTTTACTGTATCCTTCTTTCCTATAATTTCGTGAATTCCTATGGTTTCGTGAACCCTGTTTGACATATTTCTGCTAAACGTGCAGGTCCAAAGTTATTGACAAATGGTTGAAGAAGTTAAAAAAATGATTTTCCATTAATATTTTGAGCATACGTCTCTTTAAAACAAATTTTAATGGAAAAAATATAAAATACCCCTAAAATTCAGTTAGACAGAGAAGCAGATGACCCCATGTCTATAATTTCATCATTTATGTGCGTCAGAATCATCACACAGCCACCATTTTGTGAATACACATGCTAGAAGAACCCCCAATGGAATTCTGCTGTGAACCAATAAAAACAGAGTTCCAGAATGATTTTTACTGTCCAGCCAATCAGAATTCACGAATCTTTAGGAAACTTGTCTTCTGATTGAAGAGTTGGAGTCAACTCTGTAAGATGGCTGCTACTTGGGAAATACGATGATTTCTCATCATGTTTTGTATAAACTTGTAGAGGGGTTTAGACATTGGTTTCATCATAGAAAAATGTTTATAAATCAACAAACAATTGAGCATTCTCCAAAAACAAGTCTTATGTTCACGAAATCACAGGAAAGCAGGCTATATTATATACTGTATAGCGTATAAAGCTACACAAATACACTAAATAATTAATTTACAATATCTTTCAGACAGTGCTACGGATTTGGGACTGCCTGTTTTGTGAAGGACCAAAGGTTTTATTACGTGTGGCTCTAGCCATTGTGTTGAAAAATAAAGAGAAAATAATGAGGTGTACAAACTTCAGTGAAATCACAGATCTATTCCAGCAAACAGTTGTCGGCCCGGAGAGTCTACATTGTCATACATTCCTCAAGGTTTGTTATTATGCCTCACTGGCCCTCCTACAAAATAAGTGTGCCTCCATTGTTCAGTGGATAGTACCCTTAGCTTCTAACCCGGCTCCTAATGAAGGTGGGGGCACACATATGTATGCCTGCCACATTTCTGCAGAAAAATTTATCATTAAGATTACATTTACAACAATATAACATTAGCTATGTACAGCTATTGTCCTACATCCGTTCATCATCAGTTAATTAGAAGTCAGCCACAGTTTGTTATTGAAGGGAGATAAGACGCATTCCTTGTTCTTTTACATGCTAATTTAAAGCATCACATACAGGACAGGATTTAATTCATAAGAATTTTATTTACTGTAAAATCATTAATTTTCGTGGGGGATTAAATTTCGTGGATTTCGTGGTTCACTTCAACCACGAACTTTAATCCCAATGAACATTGATTTTGACCCTTGTTTTGTTACCTGCAATGCAAAATCCACGAATTCAAGTGCCAACGAAATTGTCTTTTTTTACCAAAACCACGAAATTTCGTCCCAACGAAATTAAATGATTTTACAGTAAACTGTTGTGCAAACGCAACATGTAACCAATGGACTATTTTTATGCCCCCTCATTATTGATGAGCGGGTTTATTGCTTTGCACATGTCCGCCAGTCGGTCTGTCTTTCGGGAGACCTAAATAGTTTCCGTTCAATTACTCAACAAAAACACTTTGCCCTAGGATCTTCAAACTTTACAGCAACAGTAGATGACCCCTATTGATTTTGAAGTTAGTAGGTCAAAGTCACTATTTGTGACCTTTACCATTATCGACAATTAGGCTGCCATGGGGGCATACATGTTTTACAAACATCTCTTGTATTAACGATGTTTATTTTAATTCTTGTTTGTGTGACAACTTTAACCAATAACTTAACTATATTTTCAGTGCATGTTTGATGATATCGGATCATTGCCAATGTCTCGAATCAACAAAATACGTCAAGATGTGAAAACAAAAGTTTAACCAAATTACTTTCAAATTAACTGCTGAAACTCCAAAGGACGGCAATTCAGAGGGATGGTGGATTGGATTAGATAATTCTGGATATGAATTCTTACAAATACCAGGGGCGTCAATTTTTCTGATTAATCTGGAATCCGGCATTTACATATCCTGAAAGAGACATTATTTCTGACCAAAATACAAGTTATTTGATGAAGATGTCTCAAGAAATGGCAAAGTTATGTTGGATTTAATCAGCTCTGAAGAATTTCTTTACTACAAACTGAGTTTATTATGGCGAAAATGTCATTGAAGGCCTCTTATGTTTAGCAAAAATTTTCCACCACAGACAACTGTCCTGGTTTTTAATTTGGCCCTGTTTAGTGTTTTCGCCCCTGATAATTGGAATTTTTCTTCCATAAGAAAAGACTATGAATTAAATTTACTGTAAGATATAGACTGCATGTTTATTAAGGAAGTCTATGTAAATCAGCTATAATTATTAGGATTTTGGTTTTGGTCTTTAGTTTTAAGTTGATCTCAAAATATCAGATTTGATGTTTAATACATGTGTTGAAGATGTTAACCATAGCTTCAGATTACGTCAGCCTCATATGAAATATTTTACATTTACATATTTCTTCCTAAAGTATTTTCACCATCAGTACATAAAATGAGTTTTTAACTTTAAGGGTGTAATATTTTAGTGCTATTATATAATGTGTATCAGGGTTGTGCTCCCAAAGCATCTTAAGTGAACTATTTTGACATTACTTAAAATATTTCCCTACTTGGAAACAAAGGATAACCCATGTTTTCTTTGGTATTATTTTAGGTCTTAACATAATTCTTCTAAGCTGTGTAAAAATCATAATTTTGATTGTCCTGTTTAGCTGATGCATTATAGGAAATTTCCCCTAAAAGATGCTTTGTGAAAACCACCCAAGAATTTTATTCTGAACATTTTGTGCCATTGTTTCAACTCATGCCATATGCAATTTTGTCAAGTGTATTTTGATGCAGTTAGTTCCCTTTGCTCATGTTTGTTTCCCCATTTATAATATGTTGTACCTGTAACATACTAATCATGCAGAGATATTAACCTGATATTTTGTGCTTACTGATATATATTACAAGGTTCTTGGTTGAACTTATCAATTTCTGAAAATATTTAACTAAATGTTCATGTTGTATTATAATTTACTTGCTAGGCTGAATATGTACTTGGATTGATTTGTTTACTGTATTTACTGTGGAAAAAAAATGATGTTTTTACTTTGAACAAGTAGTACAAGTACAGTGCAACCTCTCCGGGGCAGCCACCATAGAGTAACAAGCACTTAACATATTATAGCAACACAATTGTTTTGCTCCAAATGTAACCGTGCTCTTTACTCTGCATTTAACCTCTACGTTTCAACATTTATACAACAAATTATTGTCACTCTAGGGAGGTTGTTCTCAGTGTGTAGAATCACATGATCAAATCGATTGAAATGAATGCGGTTTTACGCTCAAAACTATTGCGATTTCGTCTGCTAACGGTGAGTTTTTTCTTGATTTTAAAGATCGTGCATTTAATATGGTTATATTATATAGCCTAAAGTACCTCCCATATATGTAAGAATACCCGGCAAGTATGAAGTTCGCTCTAGTTTTGAGCGTAAAACCCCATTTATTTGATCACATGATTCTACACACTGGTACTGTATCTTTCAGTGTGATAATGGTTAATACTCATGGAAGAAATCTGAAGTTTGTTGTTAATGGATAGTACAAGAAGTACTTATGCTTCAGAATATTACAGGCATAGTTGACTTTCATTCCCGATACTTTTGATAATAGATTCTTTGCATGCCATATTTCATTAACCTTTAGTATTAAGTCTTAGCATTTTCATATTTATTCATTAGCAATAATTATGTTCTGTGATTTTGTTTTTTATAGATTTGATTTTAGTTGTTAGTTGTATAATACTCAGGATATATTGAGTATTCAGTATAATAATTCATTTTGTGTTATTTTTATATTATTATGTTTTTGTTTTTTACTAATGATATAACTATGCATGCCAATGTGGATTTTAACCATGAAAATGGCACAGTACCTGTGTTGTTAGGAATGCTGTACCTTGGATTAATAATTTATACTGAAGGTTGATCGAGGAAAATATCATGAGTGGTATGGAGTGTGTCAGAAACCAGTAAAACATTTGTTTCTGACCCCTTTAAGTATTTGTCCAGAACAGTACCATAATTGTAGATTATTACGCATGCTCTTGTTTTCATGTTTTGTTTTAAATATGCATGAATCAGGTCTCTAGGCAACCATTCCATACTATATTCCATTTAATAATTTTATAACTTGCCATATGTACCTTGTAGTCGTCTAGTCCCAGATTGTGTTACGGGTGGTAGTGATTGTAGAGGTCCAGACTTTATCGCTATCTCATTCATTATTTTGTTAAGAGCCATAATTGTGTTATAAATTGAATGCATTTTGTTTTTATATCCACTTTAATGCTCATTCATCTATTTTATAATTTATTTATATACTTAGAATAGTTTGTAGATTAAAGCCTGTGTCACATCAGCTAGCCTACATGATTTCTTACACCCAAAAATAAACAAACATATTAGAACAGCGCTGCAGACAAAACCACATAATTACTTTAGTGGTTTCCCAAATGTGACTGTGGACAGGTGTATACCTGTTGCAATGGTGATGTGACGTAGGCTTTAAATATAGAAAGGTTGTTGTTTTCCTTTAATTGTTTATGAGAATTATATGCTTTTTTGGTAGATAACAAATATTTAACCTGTTTACAAACTATGCTGCAGGGTCCTCAATAAAAGCTGGCTGCAGGCTAAATTGACTGCTTAAAACCATTTTGGGCCACCTGAAAATGTGAAATTTATACACAATTTGAAGAAAATAGTTGCATTAAGGACATCATCAGGCCTGTTGGTTAAGCATTTCTGCCTGCTTGGTTAAAACTTATTGAGAACCCTGTGCTGACTTTATTAGTGTGCTTTAATTCAATATTTTTAAATACAAAATTTAATAACTGACTGGTGACCATACATTCGGTTAAGGTTGATATCTCGTGAATTCTAGTCCATTGTTAATGTTTGTAATTGTTTATATTGATAATAATTTTGAATATCAGGTCGGTTACAATACTTATTATAGTGCAGCAATTAGAAACTGAAATTCCATGGGTTTGTATTTCTTCAGGCCATGCCTTTGTGATTTCATTCTTATACTGTAAGAATTGTCAACTTACTAAAATAACTGGATAGGTAGTCAGGCCATTCCCCAGGATTTTTTTAAGGCGCTGGGGTAATATAGCATGGACGTTTGTGGGGTGGGATACGGGAGGGGTGTCCCCTGCCGAATTCATTTTTTTTTAAAAACTCAAGCCGAAATGGTGCAATTTTAAGTAGTAAGATATGCAATACAACAACAATTTTTGTTACATATATTTCTTTACTTTTTCTTAATATATATAATCAAAATAATTTTTGGGCTGGGGAAGGGCCTGCGGTATGAAAAGTAGGCATGAAATGATCATGAGGTCCAGGTCTATGTTGCTGCACTATACATGTTCATGATTAGAACCTTCCATGTGTTTCAAGTGAATAAATACTTTATCGGAACAAATATATATTGTTTGTTGTTATTTTTTGTTTGAAAAGACAGCTGAAATCTAGTCATGAGGTATTCAACTGGCCCCAAGTTCACAAAGAATTAGCTATCAGGATTAGGATCAAGATCAAATATGTATCCTTGGAAAGATAGTAGATATGTTAAGCTTAAGCTTGGTATTTTTATACATGTGGGTACAGAAAGACACATCCTTCAATTTTAAAGACATTAAAATAAGTTTTTATTGTCAGTTATAAAAATACTAACTTGATCTTCTTTTTCTAAATTGATCCTCATTTTTCAGGATCAGTTTCAGTCTCAACTACAATAAATCAGTTTTGCAGCAGAGAATGATGGTCTGAATAGTTTTAACATGTCAATTTGAAGTATATTAGACATTCTCTACATTGCTGTAAGTTGTAATTGCCGAAAGTTACCAAAAACTTCCAAAAAATGGAGAACTATTTTCAGGATCAAATTTGATCCAGAACAGTTGATCCTTTGTGAACACGGGGCCTGGGTGTAACTTCTGCATCTTTACAAATGTCCTAAGATCTATTGTTTGAAGTCATCCTATCTAGCTTTCCTAAATACTGGTTGATAGACGTCTCTGGGGGCTGGAGCTTGTTTGGCTGAAGGGTTTGAGACACGCTTGTGTGATATATATGTTGTGGTCTGAACTCAAATACCTGCTTGTGTAAAGACTGTGATGATTAGTGTTGAGTTTGCTGTTAGGAAAAGATTATGCGTTTTCATTGCGTGGGCGAGTTAACCATGTTTGAGAAAACATCAAGGAACTTACTTATTATGACTGACGAAGTGCTTTTGTTGTTTCATAAATATATTTATCAATGTCAGACTAATAGAGTAATGTGTGATGTCGAAGAAACTCTGAGCAAACTAAACTAGTTACAACTGACACATATGCTCACAGACGCATCCATACATAGTCAATTTACCAGTATTCACAATGTGGTACTCCTGATGAGTGCTTAGCCTTGAAATAAGGGGTATTAAAGTTCAAAGCAACCTTGGACTTTCACCTCAAAATCAATGGGGGCCATGTACTGTTGATGAACAACCTCTATATAAACTTTGAAGTTCCTAGGGTAAAGCGTTTTCAAGTTATTGAACACAAGCCATTTGGTTGACATGCATGAGCAAAGCAATATACCCCTCAATAAAGACTACATTTCTGTATTTCTTTAAAGGGACTAAACTCCATTCTGATGATAAAACATATTTTAATCACAAAACTATGTTTCACGAATACATAAAGTATTCCTACCACTTACATTACGGTAAAAGGCGCTATTGATGAAAATTCATGAACTTGTTTTACCGTCCATTTAGGTGATGTTTTTTCTCGCTATTTAGAAAATCCTACGCTATGGAACAGCGTCGACTACATATTTTACTGCATTAGTCACGCAATAGAGTTTTAAATGTAATAAACTGACGTTATGCGAGTTTTTTTCTTCTAAATAAATAAGTCCAGAGTCTTATATAAATGTATTAGGTTGGTCAAGCCACAAAAATACGATTTTAAGAGAACTTTTTGATAATTTTTGCGATTTACCAACTGGAGTTGAGTCCCTTTAATGCTAGTTAGCTGTGGAATTGTTGTCTTTGGATGCTAGGTTTCCATAACTAGATACCATCACAAACACATTGGTAAGACATACGTACAGTTTATTGACAGGATACCCTAACAAACATTTTGTGAGTATAACTAAGTCATAAGTGCAACCCAGGCATCCAGGCTGGCTAACAAAATTTAACCGACTTTCACTAGTGACTTCAACTACCTCCCTGTAACCAGCAACATCTCATGAATAAACCAGGGCAAAGTCGATATTTTGACATTTCGCAAGATATCTGCTTGATTATTAGTAATAAGACCAGCCAATTTCACATAAGAAACAGAACAAGGCCATTAACCAAATCAAATGATCTATTTCCAAATGCAAGATAACTTCCACATTTTGCGGAACTAAAGACGCAGAAAGTGTCTAATTTTTGTCTGTAACTGTAGTAAGGACATCCAATTTTGGGTTACGATTTTGGAGTGATCTAAGCGCATCATACACTTAGGAAAAGAAGGTTTGTCATACAACACATGTGTCGAACATCTGATATCCGGTCCCTTCAGCTACACAGTATGATTTAATACAACATTCTATCCATGGTTTGCCATCCACCAATGTCTTATCAGGACAAATCTTGGTTAAACATTCCCCAATCTGCTCTATACCACTTTTATTGTTTAACAAATACTCAGGTTCCAGATCTTGGAAGAAGGTTACCTGCAAATATAAAACACAAGAATCTAAGTGACATCAAGGACAACTTTTGAAATGCTGTAAAGCATTTGTTATGATTAGTATAGATCTACCATGACCTCTCGGTAATGACCCTTTCAGAGATAGAATACAAAGTACAGTCGACACTCGTTATGTCGACATTTTTGGGACCGTCAAATTTGTGTCGACATATCCGGAGGTCGACACATCCGGATCCAACAATACTGACAAGTTTTCCTACCTTATATACAAGTGTATAAGCATTGTATGTACATGTATTATGATTCGACATTAAACTTTCGTTTCGCTGTTATAGCGGTGTTGTAATATTGACTTGTCGTATTTTTTATTATTGTTTATTGTACACCTTATTCATTCGTGATATTTTATATGAACAGAACAGAACAGAACAGAAGTTTATTGGATTTGTGCGTTCAGCACCTCATCACATACAAACAGTTTATACTAAGTAACATATATACATGTATACATGATCACATATAACAAAATTACGCAGTTGGTAGATATTATAAATATTTGTTAGTATAGGAGAATGGACAATTATGACAATATATTATTATGACAATATTTTATATGTATAATTGATTTAAATTCTTGAACTTGTGGTGTATACACCCTTTCAATTAAGACCGTAGTTAAATTGTCTCCCTTTGATGACGTCAAACGAGGGCTCAAAGCGAATACACGAGCCGATTACCGTTAGCGTGTAAAGGAAATGAAAAATGTGTCAACTTTAAACCGCTGTAAATCACGTTTTACTCTGTCGATTTTTAAAAGATGAACACTTACGAAAACAAGATCGTATAGACTTTTTAATAATGTAACTTTTGTTAATGTATTTTCAATAATAAAACATAAAAAGCCATGTTTTTGGAACAAAAATTTCAAGGGCAAGAAAATGTAAAAATAAAGAACTGAATTCAATACTCAACAATTGGCATTTAACTTGCTCAAAATGTTTATTATTTGCAGTTTTAAGAACTGTGTAGACTAAGCTTTCCAACAATTATATTATTAAAAGATATTATTAAAGTTTTAAAAGGAGAGCCATGCTTTTCGAACCTAAATACCATGCATCACGCGCGCACAATCCAATCATTGAAACCTGACTTACATTTTATACTAGCATAAAGAAATTGTGTATATTAATAATTCATCACACATCATAAAAGTATAGAATATTAGCTATATCATTTCAAAAGTACGACTATCCAGCCAGAAAGTAAAACGTTAATTTACACAGAAGGAAATTTCTTTCTAGATATAGTTTGTACTAAAATCTGGGCGGCATGATTTTACATGTCCGCATGTGCTTATTTGTTTAGTGTTAACACGAGTACATTGATGTGTTGTTTACTACAATCAAAGAAAGTAAGGAATCACCGGAAAAGTTCACTTGACGAATAACTTAAAATCAGAATCAATTCTATGTAAAATTTTGTTGTATGTAGGTAAAACTAAATCGTTTGGCAATACAATGTAGTCTGTTTCAAATCTTACTCTTCCATCATGAAACCTTTGTTCATTTGAAATTCATATACAAGTAAATGAGAAAAGTGCTTTATTTATTTTAAATGGTGTCTACGTGTAAAAATATTGCAATAAATTATATTTGAAACATCAAAATGAGCATTGTAGCACAAGTCATACAGGTGCATGTCCATTAATTTACACTTTTTGTTCGGACACGGAATTAGAGAGACCTCCGTGGTTTGGATAAACATAATTTATACTTTTTTATAAAAGTAACCCAAACGTTGATTTAAAACTGTCAATCAATGTCAATCATTTAAGGTAAAACACTGATCAATATACTGTACATGTATATTAAGATGACAGATGGTGACAACATAGTACTGATTGGTTGTATATTAGTACCCTGCTGTGAAACTAATTTAGTGTATGGTCTTGGTGGCTTATCTTGATATTAGGGGATCTATGCTGTTTATTGTAAATCATTATATAATTATACAGCACCTAGAATTTATTTATGCGTTAGGGTTTTAGCACCTCATCATCTGACAAGATTTTATTTATGCATTAGGGTTTTAGCACCTTAACTTCTTAAGTATCTGTCTCACTTTAATTTGTTATGTTTTTCCCATCACTCGAATTGCAGTTCAGGTCACTTTTTGTGAATTAAGATTTACAATTCTTATATTAAAAACAAAATATTGTTAATTGTGATGTTAGTTTGAAGAGCAGTTGTATATAAATAATGTATTTTTTAAATCAATTTATAACAATCAACTGCTATCATAATCGTCATTTATACAGCTTTTTAAGCCGAATTTGCCCGAAATGGCACGTATGTAACCAGATAGGACATTCCAATAAATCGTTGTGGCTCTAATATACGTGTATTCAAAGGCCTAAATAATTATGTCTTTGTTTTATTACAATCCATAATAAACAACACATAACTTGTGAATTGTATTGGTAAAAAGAAATGAGACATTGCAATGATCCAGAGTTAACTAGGTCTAATGGCGGTAATGATGTAGTATTGAAAGAACCAGGTGAAAATACTTGCGCTTTATATTCCCGGCAAAATATACTTTATCAAAGTACAAATATACACTGTATCTTAGCACTAACGCTCAATTTAATGTACGAAATGTGCATGACAATCAACCGAATTACAAAACAAAATTAATACAATTACAGATCTTTTTGGAAATAAACGCCCGATAATTGACCATTGTTGATAGAAAAAAATCCGAGAAATCACACGTTTTCTCCACATCCATAACATGTAACATATTATACATACATTGTTAGTACATTATAAGCATCTTTATTGAAAAAACAACAGCTACAAAACATGCAATTAACGAAAAAAGCGATTAAATAATCTCTTCGCTACTGCGTTTATAGTGTCATTAATTTGTAGAGCCCTCGTTTTACGTCACATCCGGTTTACGGGAGGTAACTCTGTACATACGATTATCGCTTAATTGAAAGGGTCTATTTGTGTTTGTTTCTTTTCCCCTGATTTTACTGAAAACACAAAACTGTTGATTAAATAATTATTTAATTTATGCGCTGAGACAGGTATCAAGTTGTTTTTAAACTTCGATTTAACACCATTCAATTTGAGTGCGAACAATTTAATTGTCAAACAATGGGTCGAGACAGAAATATTTTCACGGTCAATTAACAACTTTTCTATTTCAATCACTTTGGCTTGATGTCGACACAAACAATGACAATAAGGTGCGAAAATATCATTTCGGCCAGAAAAGTCGTGTCGATATAATTGGAGTGTCGACATAGGCATTTCGAGTCAAACATCAGTTTTTATATAGAACATAGAGTGAACAAAATCTGGGATTTTAAAGTATGTCGACTAAACCGGAGTGTCGATACAAGCGATGTCGACACAACGGGTGTCAACTGTACTAACTAGTCACACCTCAAAGCTTTTTGTACATCTATAATGTATTAAGATTTTTTAACTGGAGAATATGCATTGCATGTATCCTTTTAATTTCAGTGTATAGTTGGAAAGAATAACATATTTTATTGAGATGTCAACCAAGGAAAGCATACAGTGGAGAAGCGAGTGATGTCACAATAACTGCATTACATCTCACAAGAGGGCCACTGGCCCTACAGCATGCACCTGGCAAATCGCAACTTAATCAGTATTTATTTTATATGCAAAGAGCTAGCATTTGAGCCCAATTGACCTAGTTGCAAATTTTCACACAAAATATTACTGGGTTTCATAAAGGTTATGTCACAACTATTACTTGCCGAGGTCGTAGCCAGGCTTGAAATGATGTTACACACACAAGCTTTGGTGTTGGTTGTTATGGTTAGGGGTCCTCATGACTGTGGAAATTTTGGACTTTAATGTCATTTTTAACATACTTGTATTTTCACTTTAAAAATTAATGTTATCCACATGTCTACGACCATATTACTGCCTACGCCCCAGCGTGCAATTTTCTTTCATACATTCCGGTAGATAACTTTCTGTCCTACATGTCCCCGTTCCAAACTTGTCCTAGATTTTATTGAGACACTGGTTGTGACAAGGTTTCAAAAGATTGCATCAAAACTACCAAGAATATTAACAAGATTTTCCTTTGAGTCCGTGGCCACACTATTTTCTAGTATTGTAATTGCTGTGGGGATGTACTTTGTGCCTATCCATAAAATACTATTATGCAATTTAACAAAAGCCTAAAATGTAATAAGCATATTAAATGGTCTACTTTATATAATAAGATCGATTTTTATAAACCAGAGGACCTAAAAGGCCCTAGGTCGCTCACCTGTTGCACATAGGTCTAGGTATCAGTACAACCAACATTCTGACCAACACAATGTTTTTCTAAGATTTGACCTAGTGACCTAATTTTTGACCCCACATTACCCAGTTTCAAACTTGGCCTAGATTTCATAAAGTACAACATTCTGACCAAGTTTCATGATGATTGGGTCAAAACCACGACCTCTGGAGTGAACACAAGGTTTTTCTAAGATTTGATCTAGTGACCTAGTTTTAGACCCCACATGGCCCAGTTTCAAACTTGTTCTAGATTCCATAGAAAACAACATTCTGACCAAGTTTCATGAAGATATGATCAAAATCGTGACATCTGGTGTGACAACTAGTTTTTTCTAAGATTTGACCTAGTGATCTAGTTTTTGACCCAACATGACCTAGCTTCAAACTTGGCCTACATATCATAGAGAACAACATTCTGATCAAGTTTCATGATGATTGGAACAAATTGGTGACATCTAGAGTGTACACAAGATTTGTCTAAGATTTGACCTTGTGAGCTAGTTTTTGACCCCACATGACCCAGTTTCGAACTTGGCCTAGATTTCATAGAGAACAACATTCTGATCAAGTTTCATGAAGATTGGATCAAAACTGTTGCCTCTAGAGTGTACACAAGCCAATTGTTGACGGACGACGACGGACGGACGACGAGTGATCACAAAAGCTCACCTGTCACTATGTGACAGGTAAGCTAAAAAGTTCATTGTTCATTGCTTTAAATGCTTTATACCCTGCCAAAAAACTGCCCTATAAAAAAACTTGACACCATAATCATCCAATATCTATCTACAATGCACACATAATGAATTTGATTAATAATAGACAGAGTATTTCACCCTGATGAAGGCTTAGTGATAAGCCGAAACGTTGGTAAAAATAAAATAGATAAAATACACCCGTTGTCAGTTGTTAGCACTACATACTTTTTTATTGGTTTCAATTTAATAATAGACATGTTCACATGAATGACACATGTTCAAAACCAATAAGTCTCCTGTATTTATTGGACCAGGATCTATAATATTGTTAAATAATGACAATTATAAAGCAGGGCTTTTAAACAAGTGTAGCAATTGAAATAACTTGGCACACTGAATACAGGTCATAAATAAAACGGTTTAATTTGTATAGATAAATAAAACCAATGAAAGAACTGTATGTTCTTCACTTCATAGTATGCATTAATTGGAACAATTTCCATGAAGGAAGTAAATATTCCACGAAGAAGAAGTGCCCTAGAGGACGACATTTTTTACATTTTTATCACAGACGATCAATGGTGTGCAGATAATTAACTTACTCTTAAATTGAACTTTTTTATATTTCTATGGTCTTCAAAGACAAATAGACGGCATTGGATTAAACATATTCACTCACATTCTTACAGGTAAGTGTATAAAAGTTTAATTTATTTATATTTATTATATAGTTACATTCTGTGTGTATATAAAGGAAGTGTTGTTATGTTTTAGTGTTCACATCGATTATTAATGACGATAAAAATTTGCACACTCATTCCTTCATGTATTTAATTCATATGGTGCCAAATAAAAAAAAATGAAACACTAACTGACTTAAATGTTTCAAAAACCCACTATTGTATTTTAAATCAGTTAAGTGTACACAAATTGCATTGCATTCCCCCCCCCTTTTATTGACATTGCAATGAAGGTTGACTCCTGTAATTTTCGGTTGGTGTTTAAGGGGGTTGTTGAAAAACAAGACAACCATGTATGACAGCCTAAAAATTTGACCTAGGGATATATTTGACATGGCCAATCATTAACATTTCACTCGCTTACCTTATTAAGGCCGGAGTTCTTAGGTGGAGTATAAGGAGCTTTCAAGTCATTCTTGTTTGTTACAATCCCCTTTATGTACTTATATTGTGTCATAGATAGAAGCTAGACTTCATGTTCGCTTTCTACTGAATTATGTTAACTTATCGGCTTAAAAACATTTAAAATGGCAATCGATTTAAACATGCTGATTGTGTCAAAATTGGTTAAAGTGTCCCAGTTTTTTAATCCTAGCATTTTTTTACCCATTGTATACTATCTATCAGCTGAGATATAATCATTAAATTAGAGTTCTACAAGGCACTGTACACTTTACACTAAGATTGATACATTACGATTAAATCTAACCAAGACACTAACTTACACAAGAAAATAGTCATTGTTACTTTACACCATGAAAGGGTGTTTTGTCCTTGTTTGAGACTGAGTGTCCAGTTTATTGAAATGTAATTAGATAACCTCTATTTATTACAGAAATGTCAAGAATATCACAGGGATCTGACGAGGACTACAAGTTGGTATGTCTTCCATGCCACCGAGATGAGGAAACAAGACCGGCATTTGGTTACTGTATCGACTGTCATGAGCACCTCTGCAGCGATTGTTACAAACATCACAAAAAGCCAATTCCTTTAAGGCACCATAGACTTCTAGACAAAGCTGCAATGCCTTCAACTCAACGACTTACAGATTCTTATGTCCATAGTGGTTCCACGTACAATCTAATAACACCATGCCCACATCACAAGAAAGAAAAGATCAAACTATATTGCCACGATTGCAAGTTGTTACTATGTGGCATATGCGAAGCACTGGAGCACAAAAAACCTTGTCATGTTGACTACATACCAGACATTTCCAACAAAATGATCAACAGTCAAGACTACAAACAAACCATGGATAGAATGGACAAAGTGCTGAAGAAATGCACTACTATCAAAACTGATACCAAAAAAGTAAAGGATTCGCTGAAAGATGTTTTACACGATCTTGAGAAGTACAGAAAAGATATCAACAAAAGACTTGATGAATTACAGAAAGAGTTACAATTAAAGATACAATCTCTTCAACATCAAAAAGATGAAGGAAAAAAGACCGTTGAAGCCATTTGTGAAGATGCTACGAAGATGCTTAAAGTTACATATGATAATATGAAACAAATGAACACATCTGGACAAGCCGATCAGTTGTTTATTGAAGTCAAACAGGCCGAGGCACAACTCCAAGATTACGAGCGGAGCATTACTTCCTTATCAACAGAATATTGCATAGATGAATACACATTTGTCCAAAACCAGGCAATAAATGATGTTCTTCGTAAAGAGAAAATGATCGGGGATGTTTTCACAAAGCATGGAACAAGAGCAGATTCAGTTCCAAAATCTCTTGGAGAAATATGTGTCAATTCATCAAAAGATATGATGATATGCGAGATTTCAGGTATGACAGTTTTACCTCCAGATAGACTTGTGCTGGTTGACTGCATTAATGTCTCTGTCAAACTTGTAGACATTAACAGTAAGTCAATCACATCACAACTCACTCTTGGGACAGAGTTGGAAGATTTACCGTGGGATATCACAACTACATCAAGCACACAAGTAGGAGTCACGGTACCAGATAGACAACATATACAGTTCATATCAGTATCAGACAAGCTGAGTAAGTCTCATACCATACAAACAGATGGTAAATGTGGGGGTATATGCTGTCATGAAGGTAAACTGGTTGTAACCTACAGTAACCCTGCGAAACTTGAGATATTGGACATGAAAGGTAAAGTAGTCACAAAAGTAAGAACAGATTCAACTGGTAAAGATATATTCAATCAGCCAAGATATATTCAAGCCAACAGCAACTCCATCTACGTATTAGACGAAGGGCTAAAAGAAATCATCATCCTTAATAGGAACGGCAAGATCACTGGTAGGGTTGCAGACATAGAACATCCTTGGGGGTTTGCGCTATTAGGTGATGGAAGATTACTTGTCAGCGATGATAAAGCCAATAGAGTGTATCAAGTATCTGGTTCCAGCACCAAACGAATCGTATTGCTGGATGTGAAATGTCCACATGCTGTCTGCGTAGATGATAGAACACACAAACTCTACATTAGCAGATTGGCTCTTCAGGAAGATAAACTTCACAATAAGATTCTGGTATATGACATGTAAGCATGTTCATTCTATACATCAAGGTGCACACTTGTGTGCATGGAAAATCATGAACTTTACTGGAAAATCATAAAATTTACTAGAGAATCATGACCTTTACTGAACAAACATAAACTTAACAGGAAAATAATAAACTTTACTGGAAAATTATAAACTTTACCGAAAATCATAAACTTTACTGGAAAATCATAAACTTTACTGGAAAATCATAAACATTACTGGAAAATAATGAACTTTAATGGACAATCAAATAAACTTTACTTAACTAGATATACATACATACCCAGTGAACAAACCAACAATATTTTGGTTAACATTTAAGAATATTCAGGCTGTTTCTAAGTGTGTATGTGATTGAATAAGTGGTACAGAAACTCTATGACAGTACATGATAATAAATACATTTGCATCAAATTTTATAAACTCCATCCAGGGCTCCTAAGAGTTGCAAAATGGATATGGGAAAACACAAAATAATGATATCTGGGTAAAATCTAGACTCTCTAAGAAAATCAGGAAAATAACCATATTCAGTGTGCCCATCAGGAACAGACATGAACTTGATTATGCTGGATCTACAAGTACAGTAGTATCAAAGGCCAACTTAGACCCTTAGCTACCTTGGAGACACTATGTCATTGGAAGTCGAATGCATGCTTGTTACCATTACTCCCGGTAAATGTGCATTTGAAAAACTTCAGGAAGATCCTCCTACCCATTGTCACAAGCAGCCAACCACCGATCGCAACTAGAGGCCGGGTTTTCACCAACTAGATGGTTTAGAGACACAGGCAGCATCAGCAAACACTCTCCAATATATGAAGTCTAACAACTGAGCCATGATAGGATAAGATTGGGTCAGCCTCGATAATCCAGAAGATGACATTCCTTTCAAGACTCCCCTATCTCAGTTTAAAACAAGGCCAATGCAGTAATCCTGCAACTAAATAGAAATTAACAGGAAGACTACGCTCCTTGACAGGCAGACAGGTCTAACCTTCGTTTAAGATTAATCGTTAAGTTAGTTGCATCAACTTTTACCTTGGGTATGATCTTAAGCCAGGCGCAGCACATTGTTTAGAAATGGTGAACAATTTCATGTTTCTTCAACATCCTAAGTTTGGCCTTAATTTTGAAGCCAGCCAGTCCAAATAAGCACCCTGTACGTCTTGTGGATGTCATGAATGCTTGTGTCAGGTTTCTTTCATACCGTTGAATGGACTTGGAATTAGTTATATGAACCATCCGACCTTTGGTGTGACCTTGAAGCCAGCAGGCCTAAACCCATACCATGTGCAGTTTATATGGATGTGGTGATTACATGGGTCGAATTTCTAAGAAATTCTTGCAAAGGTTCAAGAGTTATCTTAAGGACATGAAATTAGTCCTACTGATAAACCCTTCAGCCCTAACTGGAACCTTTACCATGAAGTCAGTTAGTTAGCACTCTGCACATATTGTGCTTATCATAAACATTTATGACAGGTTACTTTAAAATAATTGCATATATAAACCTGGTATGAGTCCAATAAACCAAGATTGTATGTATACAGCTGGTAAATAGACATTTGTTTTCTAAATGTATGTAAATATTCAGGTATTAACATTTGCTTTCTTAATTCATGTAAATTGTTAAGTAGACTTTGGCCGAATGATTAGGACTTCCACCTTGGAAACGGGAGGTTGAAGGTTTAAATCTTCGGAGAAGCAGGGTTTGAACTAAAATAAACAGTTGGTAAGCTGCGAGCTAGTTAAATAAATGGTTACCGCAGGCCCATCTCTGCCAGGCGTGCGGCGATACTTGAAGAGATTCGAGAGGTACTGAACTCATGAAAGATAAGTGTTTCATAAGTCAAATTTGACTGGCCCTTTCAAAAGGGGTGACACAATAATACACAAATTTTACTTTATTCTTTTAATTAATGTACATATACAGCTTTTAACTATATATTTGTTTTCTTCATTTATGGACTCATACAGCTGTTAAATAGAAAAAAATTGTCTTATAAATTGCATGTACATTTTTTATGGACATATGTTTTCTTAATTTACATAAATTATTTAACATTTGTTTGCAAAATTTATTTACATATTATACAGCTGTTTAATTAACATTTGTTTTCTTAATCCACGTAAATTGTTAGACATTTGTTTTCTTAATTAATGTACATATACAGCTGGACCCTGTTGCCTAACCAAGGTAGCACATTTTGGAAGTGCTTTGTAACATCATGCAACGACACGCTACCAGCGAGCACTGCTTGTGGATAACATACAATTTCTCTGTTCTGCTAGGCAAGCGCTTTCTAATGCAACGGACCGCTTCGGTAGCACTTTGCTGCTCACTGGTCTGTTAGCTGTGAGCGATCACCGATGGCATATATTTTCATTTTGTCCACTATGTAGCGCTTTTATTAAAGTAAGCTGTTTCTTAGCCTAGCACTACGAAGCGCTCAAAAGCAACTTGCTTAGGCAATGGACTCCTGTTATATAGATATTTGTTTTGAAAAATATGTACATATACTGCTGTTAAATGTTCAATAAACATTTGTTTGCTTAATCAATTGTATATTTGATCCATGTAAATTTTTAAACAGACACTTACATAATTATCTATTGATTCTATTTTAAGTACTGTAAAATCATTAATATTCAACAAGGATTTAATTTCGTGGATGATCTCAACCACAAAATTAAATCCCCACGAATATAAATAATTTTATAGTATATGACTTAACAAATGCCCCTTGTAGCCTCTATTCCTATAAGTTTGTGCATACCTACAAGTTCGTGCACTTCAGTAAAACGTTGATTACTCTGCTAAAACTCTCATTTTCGAGTCCAAATTCATTTTAAATCATTGAGAAGACATTCAGCGAGCTGAATAATGCAAACAAATATTTAAAAAACATGGTTTGTTACGTTCGTGGCGAGTTTTGTCCGAGCACCGGTTTTAATGTTTACATATTCACCGCTTCCGGTCGCGAAAACCTGAGACCTTTGTTTTTCTTATTTTTTTCAATAGATGCGATATATTTACGATCGGAAAAGCTGCTGACCTTCTGACAATAGACCAAACTTTATTTTATTCGACTTTTTATTGCAAAAATATTTCACGTGCTCATCTGATGACGTCATCAATTTATGTGCACGAACTTACAGGTCACAATGTTTATTTCACGACTGCAGACTGCATGTAGCATTGACGCTGATTTTGCCATTTTTAGCAGTTGACATTCAATTTGTGTTTGGATTTTGTTCAAAGATAGATAATTGATAGTGTTGATCATAAGGTTCCAATTAAATTGCTTTAGTGCAGATGTGCCCATTTGGAATTTTAGGTGCACGAACTTACAGGTGTAGTGGCTATATAATGTCACAAAGTCCAGTTTTCATTGAAAATGGCTTGTTTCTTCTTGTGAAGCATTTGTAATTAAAGATCTACATACATTAACATCAACATGATCTTCTTAATTTTTCTTATACTATTAAATGAATACACTATAAGTAACGATACAGTTAATGGTGTTGTGGGCAGTATCTACAGTATTATACCTTGGAAATCTTAGATTCTAATTTTTTTATTATTACTATAATTGTTTTCTTATTATTTATCCTTTTGATTCATTTTACTATTTAACATATATTTTTTCTATCAAATACCGAACTTCGCTTTATAACATTACCAATGTGACATCATCTGAAAACATACTTGCGAAAGACATAAACGGGTGACAGACAACTTCTTACTAAACAAATTTGATTAATGAGAATTTTTGCTCAGTCTCTCGTACAAGTTAACACATAAGACACCTTTGTTTAGATATGAAAGGATGCCACTGTATCCAGAAGAAAATGCTTAACACATATAATAGAAATACTTACAGCATCATGCATCCAGAGGTTAGCCATCAATGTACCAGTATCATCCCCTAGTATAAACCTCATCATGTAGATGTACTTCAAATGTGGAGGTGAATAAAGCGCTGAAAACAAATACAATTTATAGATGTGTGATTTAACAATTTGTAGAAATTACCTGGGAGATAGAGGTAATTTGTGAAGGATATCAACTAGGAACTATTTTTCAAAAAAGAAACGGAATAAAATGATGTAAGAATACCTTTCTTACTGGCCTGACTGTTTTCAGTTATTAATCAACCATTTGGTACATTAATGTAAAATGTCTCAGCAACTTTGAAGTGTCGTAGACAGGTGCTAACCAACATACATGATAAGTTTTTCATGATCCTTGGGTCAAGCATTGTTGACTTATTGATTGGAACTTTTTTCATCAATTGACAGGCACTTTAAGTAGCCGGACAGACAAGTGCCAAGCAATTACACCTCACCACAGATTGGGGTATAATATTTCTCACCAACCCACAGTCTTCAATGGTTCTTACCTTCCAAACTATCTTTATTCTCAAAACATCTAGGACAGTTAAAATGTGGTACTCCATGAAATGTACTGCCAATACGTAACCTCTCACTGCAATACAGGCATGATACTTGAATACAAGTAAGCGTTATGTAATCTCGTTCAATTCAATACAGTTTGTACAATCAAAACTACATGACATTTTATGCAGGAGTATACTAATTAAATAAAGGAAACAAAGACCGAGTTTTACAGAGATAAAAGTTGCAACAGGGATTTAAGAATTCATGGCATTCTTTTCAGGTATTTATTGTTCTTCACTCGTACATGAAAGCATCTAATGTTATTAGTGTAAGTTGATTTTTTATGAGGGTAAAAGAGTAAGCATATTCCCAACTTCAGACATTTCATTTGCAGAAATTTTAGCTATTTCTACAAAAAGTTTGTTGGGAAAATATTTTAAAAACATTTGTGAATTTACTAAATTTTCCAATATGTTGATGTTGCTTACATAGTTATTCAAAGTATACAGTCAAACTGTACTTTTACCTGTTATTTTCATTGCAATCCACCCCTGGATGGGAACACCTGAATATATACAATACCTGGTATGTTATTGTAAAAGTCGTCAGTGCATTATGCATATACCCAATACCCAAACTGATGTTATACTTCTTAAAAACAGAGAAATTTGGATCAGGGAAAATATCTTATAGTTGAAAATAACTTAAAAACTCCACAAAAGAGCTATCTCGCATTGGGTCATCATTGCCAGGTAGAATGTTGAAAATTCAAGCAAGGTTGAATTAAGTAAATTCGAAGTCAGAATTGTATTGATAGGATTACCTCTTCTACAGTAGTTTAAAGAATGGAGTCATCACAATGATTGAGTATGATCAAATTGAAGTCGGTATTTCTGATAGATGTCAAGATATTGTATTTAAGTATTAACCAAAGTTAAGTAGAAAGTTTACTTTTCCAAGAGTAAAGACTAGTTTTCAAACAGCTTTTTCTTGTTTATTTTTTCAAAATGTAGTACTTTCATACTTACAACATTCGTCTAAGTCATCAAAGTATACTTACAAATATTGGCAAGTAGAACAATAAAGCTTTAGGAAACTTCTCACGTCACTCAGCTTGGGATGGTAGTCTAATATCTTAGCTCTAACACAGAACTTGTATGGTACGTTGTGATCTAATACCTCGAGAATCTTGCTTCGTTCAACATGCGGATGGTTTAACACAACTGTAAGAATTATAAATAACAGGTGTTTCAATTTTCTAGATTAACTGTTCCTAAAAGAGCCATAATTTCTGTCCAAAATAAGTTACGTGATGAAAATATCTTTACAAAATGTTATGGTCATTTTAATCTGTCGTGAAGGAATTTCTTAATAAAAACTTATTTAAATATGGAAACAATGTGGTTGAATGTCTCTAGTTTGTCAAAAATGGTTGACCGCATATGACCAATCTTTATTTCATTGAATGATTGATCAGAAACTATTTCGGTCAAGTGATCATTACTGGCCAACAATCAGACTGAAAATACCACCTGTACGAAACAATACACCCTAGGGTACTGTTTTATCAAAGCACTTATGGAAATTGTAAACTTATGTTCAAATTAAAAAAAATCAAAGCTCTTCAACAGCTACCAACTATAGTAAAGCGTTGTTCAATATTAACTATTATTCAGTCATGAAACTCCTACAAATTATATCAGTCCCCAATATGTAGGTTTCAAAGAACAATTAAGACTTCAAGTTGAGTAATAAGTTTATGTTTTCCGTAAGTGCTTTGATAAAAAAAGTACCATATTCTTCAATAGAAGAGTAATGTAGTAACAAAGACAAGATGACAGGTAAAACACGCACCTGTACTCGTTTGTACCATACATCGTGGTAAACTTGATGCAACATTACTCTCTGAAATTTGTACAGCATGGACACCATCAGCATGTGTAGCCTGATGCTTCCTGCCGTCTCTCAGCTCATCATTCACAGCCGATACAACAGCAGATTTCCCTGCTTCCTGTCTCGCGTTATTACCACTCTGTAAATTTTGTTCTCCAGCTCGATTATTATAAGGATGAACTCTACACGAGGGTTGATTTGAGTCAATTATTCTTGAACTTTTATTAGGAGAGTTTCTAGTGACAGGTTCTGTATTCTGTAATGCCGGTGCTTGTGTAACAGAAGATGCAGGATTTCCACTGGACTGTTCCGCAGCTACCGATATGCCTGTAGAAAGTGGTGAAGGAGTTCTTGTCACGTTGCACAGCTGTATTGCTACTATATCTAACGAAGATGACACAGTATTCTTAATAGTTTTGTCAGCCTGTTTGTCTAAGATATCGGAAGGTTTCCCTGCTGTATTGCATGTCTGTTTGGATATTATTCCTGATGTAAATGGCACAGGATGCCTAGTATCAATGTTTGATGCTTCAACTGTCACACCTGTACTTTGCACTGCCACTGAAGATGGTCCTGCTTGTGGTTCTGACCTGGATAGTGGTCCTGCATTTGGACCAGACATTGCAGAGAGCCCTGCATGTGGTCCAGACACTGAGGATGGCCCGACATGTGATCCAGATACTGAAGATGGCCCTGCTTGTGGACCTAGCTCTTGACTATTCACTTCACTAATATCATAACTTTCATTCTGTAAGGCAATAACTTCCAAGCGTTGTTTTAACTCATACAATTCTGTTCCATCTGATTCCACCACACATACACCACGTCCAAAGGCATTTCCGCGGTGAACAACAAGTTCTATAGTTGACTGTCCGTTGTCTTTACTCCCAGGCTTGTATTCAGTTGCATGAAGGTTGGAAAATTTTACATAATCACCAGGCTGAAAAATATATAACATTGTTAGATGAGGATTTCTTCAAGTGCAAAACTTTACATTAACAGGTTGATAAATATTCCAGTTACCTTTCATGATTGTAACAAAAATACTTGTGGTGAGTGGTGGCCTTGAGGTTGGGAGCACAGTTCAGCCTCAAGAGGTTCCAGGTTCAACTCCTGTCTGGAGCACTGGTTTATTTCTCTGAGCAAGAATAACCCACATGTTCCACTCCACCAAGGCGTGAATTGGTACCTGTGAGGGCAGTGTCTTTTCTGAGCACCGCAAATCGATGTTGGTCGCCACTCCCACAGCAGTGAAAGTCTCCCCAGGGAGACTGCAATGCATGTTTCCTAAGATAGCCCAATGACCAGGATTAGTTGAAATGTCAAAGTGTGGTTGAACGGCTGAATTGATGAAAACAGCCTTTGAATATTGGTAAACTTCTGTATAATAATTGTACTATAAAATATTTACAGAATGATGCTGGTGGATATTTTTATATTCTTTCCTTGTGTTTTTTAGCTTATTCATTTTTTTATTAACTTGTATGCATCCTTACCTAGATGGGAGCAACACAAAATAAGTGATACCTGCCTTCCCTATAAACCAGGTTAACAATACAAGTACCTTTATAGATCCAGATGGAACAAAATGGTCATCAAACACACATATTTCATGAATAAATCCTTGAGCAGTTTTGAGTAAGGTTTCATCTTTTTGAACATTGGAATCCTGTGACTCTGAGGACACTTCTCTACAAGGACTGAAGAAAAAGAAACAGAAACATATGGCAGTGAAATATCTTTATAATTTATTTTTATCTGACACCCTGATATTATGCTGATGCAGACCGTTCAAATCAGTCAATAAAGTCACCATCTTAATTCTTATAGTTAAGACAGTAAGAATGTACATGAAAACGGGTGGAGAAACAACACATTAAAAATCTACTATTTGAGGATCTTATGCCATTGGGAACCATTTTGTCTACCAACTTACTGAGTTTGGACAACCAACTTACAAAATAACAGACCAACCATCAAGTACCGCAAATTCTTCAAACTGGCACATACCAGTCCTAACCAAGACACCGGTGAAAAAATTCTCACTTATTTTCGCATTAATAGTATGTTTTACATCTTGAAGATACAACTTAATTTAACAAGAAGTAATAAGTAACAGCAGCAATAAGAATACATTCACTTACTATATACAATTGGTTCCATCCCATACTTTAAACAACCGTGTCACTCCATCTTCTATCACTGACGTGTAGACAACCTATAGGAATTATAGTGTCACAGAAAATCAAACTTACACCACGGGGCTTTCACTTGACACTGGACTGACATTTATGTTTTACATGATGTCACATTTTAACCATCAAAATTCTGCCTAAATAATCTTACAATCCTTTTAAAACAAGACTGTTTTTAGTAATTGCTAAGCTAAGTCAATCAACTTGAAAGTTTTGTAACTGATGGATGGACGAACTAACAAACGGACGGACAGGTGAATCACTATATGCCTCCACATCAGTAGATACCGGGGCATAAAGAGAGTACTTGTTTTGGCTATGAAATGGTCAAAAGATCAAAATGACACTAGTGAAACATCTGATACAGTGTAAAATCACAGTAACTTAGAGTGGACTTTTATTACATAATCATTCATAATTATCAAATTTAAATGTTTCATTACTGGAATATATGGAGTGAAGAAGTAACAAAGTTCTAGGTAAACAGTAAAATACTTACCTGACAAATAAGATCAAAATAGCATCCTGTTGCTACATCGTTGAAGCGGATCAGTTTATCTCTCAGTTCATTATTACCAGATGCCCATTGTCGTAACTCATCCACCTAGGATAAACATTTTACAATCAATATTAAATCTATTCTTATCATACTTAAGCTTTGTTAAAAAAATATTATATCTATCATAGTTTGCATGTGCACATTCCACTTTTTTCTAGAAATATTTATTACCAGTAACCAGTACTAACTTCACAAGCCACTGACAGCTCTTCACATGTTGTGGAAGGGACTATGCATACTCAGGGAAGAACATTAATCTTCCTTAACCAGGAATTAAACACCATCGTCCAGGCGACAACAAATGTTACACCAACTGCCCTAACCCGTAATGCCCAGTGCACATTTTATTTATAAAACTAGTTTGCAGGTATTGCATAAGAATTATTATAATAACAGTTTACGTTAAACTAAAGTCCAACATTTTAAGGTAAGATTATTGAACAGTCTTTGAGAGACAATAGCAACACTAATAAGTGTTTTAGCCAGGCCTTTGAAGCATGGCGTAGCGCCATGTCCTAATTTCCAGACGCCATGTTGCCCTTTAATCTGTATAATAGCGCCATGTGTCATAAAAGTGCCCTTTTCACGCCCTGATCGAGTGTCATCAATTGAAATTACGTAATACAATGTATGTTTACATACCGCTGCTAATCCGATAATTGCTCTACTTACTGGTTCCGCGCGTCACACGCTGTGTGTATACAACAATTAAATTAGTGACTAATATATAAGAACATGTATCAGTTTCACACCATACATGGTGAACTACATAATGTTTGGATATTGATTAAGTCAAGTTTGACATTAATGTTACATGTTTTTGTTGTTTTACACTTTTAGGGGAATGGTGATAGGCCCAAATGGAAGGGAATACTGTGATGTTACCACTAAATTATGGGGACAAAATTTATTTGCTTTATTGAATGCAAAATTATTTAATCATAAATAGAGGAAAAACTTTTCAGACAGGGGAATGGGGACAAATATTGGCCCCAAAATTGACTTAAAATACAGATGTACCTGTAGTAGAAATCTGAGATGACTCACCTTGTTTTTGTCAGCATCAGTTATTCTGTAGTTAGTTGAAGAGGCTTTTAGTGGTTCCAAAGAGGTGCCAGGCTCGCCCGAAAACAAAACCCAGGAAAATCCAGGACCATTTTGCCCCTGTAGACTTCCATTAAACTCTGTTATCTGAAGTATATGCATATGTCAAAGTTTACCATGAGCCAATTACAGTCATCAGGTTTTATGTTCAATTACTCCTAAGTACATAATCCCTCAATCAGATACCATATAATACTCACTGGGTATCAAGCTTGGACATTCCATGGCTACGGGAAATTACCTGACCTATATGTAACCTCGTTGCGAAAAAAATGAATACCTCCCAACCTTTTCTATCTCATATGTAACGTGACTATCAGTAAAACTGTTGTCAGAAACAGCTAAATGTCTTGTGTTTTCTTACTGTAATGAAACCAGATTTGCATGGTAATAATAACATGTATGTTAAACATTGAAGTAAAGTTATATAAATGTTAATACATGTACTTACAGATAATCTATGAAACCTGATAATTTGTCCGAGTTTAACCGGGGGTAAATTCTTCACATCTCTGTTAAACAATAAACATTTAAGTTTTTCCATGTGGGTATCAGAATATGACCTGTCGATAATACTGACCATCATACAATGATCTGAAAGGTGAAAAATGTTAATGAAACAAAACTTGATGCTCAATTAGCCACAAAACTTCAATTTGCTCTGCCCAAAAGCCGCAATTACCAGGATTTGAAGCTCAGAGCACAAAACTTCAATTTGGACTGCTCAATTACTAGAATTCGATGCCCAAAGCATAGAACTTCAATTTGCTCCGCTCAATTACCAGGATTTGATGCTCAGAGCACAGAACTGCAATAAACTCTCATCACAATACAATTAGGTCTGCTAATGAGCGCCATCATTGGATAGGCTATGGACTCTATACTACAGGTACATACCAAATAAAGCTCTTGATAAGAATTCAAGGGCAGACTTCTTATTTTATAAAATTAATATAGCATGTCAAAAAGATCGGCAAATTTAATTTCCATTGCAGAATACTGTATGGTGTCAAGATTGAAAACTGGTCCTAATCTCCTGAAGCTTCTCAAATAGAAATCTCAGCTCAAAATAAGATTTTGTTCAAACCAGAGTCTGATCTCGTGACCAATCGGAAGTTCAATCAATTGAAATTTTACTGTTATTACGAGGGTCAGTCAAGAAAAACTGAGAGTTGGTGAATAATGATCAGGAGAATATGTGTTCGTATATTGTCTGTATATTATCGTAAAATATAGTATCTCCTCGATGTTATGGCGAATACCAATTATGGGTATGAAAATTTGTATCTTGTTGCCGGGCAACAGAAGAAGACAACTCGAAGGCATGCGTTCGCGCTGTATGTAGAACACAATTGTGCGTTGCTATGGAAACATAAAGTTATATTGAACATTTTCAAACTTATTTTTTATTTTGTTATACATTAATCTATCAGATATAGTTAATTATGGTTGATTTGTCCCTCAAATATAGAAAATATATTTAATGGAACTATTAATTGTCACTTTATTTGTTGGTATTGAGACCACAAGTTTACCCCACCCAAAAGAACGCATGATGTCTTTCAAAAGCGAAGTTATATTTTCCATTCCTATTACGGTCACTGAACTCCATTAGATACATTCATAATCCTCCTATGTAGAAATTCTGAAATCAGTGATTAGTTTTAGAATACCATGGCAACGCAAAGAACACATGCGGAGATTTTTTTAAAAATACGGGTAAAAGTGTTGCTAGGCAACTAAACAATAAAGTATTAGTGACCATTCTGTATCAAACGTCCATTATTATTTGGTATGTACGATTCTATAAGATACACATGTTAGTTGTACTAAATTACGCTAAATAAAGTTGAAATAAACGGTCGAATTGGCAACAAAATCAGTCTCCCAGTCGCTCGCGCGAACGCATACCCTTTAGTGATGTTCTTTGGTTGCTAGGCAACTTAATATATAAGCCTATATCCGATCACGGAATTCATCAGAATATCCGCAATGGATAATAGTTGACGATGATTGGTAGAAAATATAATTTTAAATACATTTGGAAGGCTTAAATCAACAACTCTCAGTTTTTCTTGACTGACCCTCGTAACTGAGAATAATGTATCAGTTATGAAATTTGCTAATTTCGAGTCCAACTTCACACGAAAATTAACTGAAATACACAAGCCCATATTTGAGACGAGATTTGGCTCAAGTTGAGATGCTTGGAAAGATCTGGTACTGGAATGTGTTTCGTACTCAATAGTTATTGTTACATACCACTTCCTCGAGATTTGTAAGGTGGCTTGAAAAACTTTACTACTCCATAAACATCCACCTTACTGTGAGCTTTCAATGTCTTCAACTCCACATATTTATACTTTGTCTGGAATAAAACAAGAAAAATGTTCCAACGTTTCCCCAGCAGTGCGGGGAAGCTAGATGGTTAAATCATGTCTGTTTCCCTGGCTTTTCACCACCCATACCTGGGGGTGGGACGGCCATGGAGGCAACTGACTTTTTGTGCCAGTAATTGTGCTGGTTTCTATAACCACCGGTGATGCTTTCTGTGCTTTTTTTTGAAGGTGTGGTTGTTTGGAACCCATTCTTGGTTATGCCATCTTAGATTTGTGATTTCTGTTATCATTCTTCCATGTTAAAAATGACTTGATGGAACTTAGTAATTTAAGCGTCTAAATTCTTATCCTATTCCTATGCAAAGGTTTTGAACTACAGCCTGTTGGCTAACTAAACTAGAGAACTACATATCGAGTGCTTTACAGGGCCCAGACTTCCCAATAGCCATCGGACAAGTCCGACAATTTAGCTCTTGGTCTAGTGCGTCAGACTGCTTGTCCGATGATTCATAATCGTCTTGGTACGTTTGCATTGGGTACGTTACCACGTGTATTTTGTAACACTTATTTTGATTGGTCGGTTATAAATTTCTAAGCCAATCGCAAAGCACGAACCATTTTCTAACTCTGCGTTCTTGTACTCCTATTTTGAAGAGTCTCTTCCAATTTCACGTGGGACACATGGATAAATATGGATACAATCGAAAGAATTATCAGTAATTGGCCACCGGACAACAAGTTTAATGCTGTTTTCTCGATGACAGTACTCGGAAACGAGGAAAGCCATCTCTTACTGTGTGTACATCTCCTTTAAAGGGAAATTGAAAGTATTTGCTTTTTTGTTGATTTTAGCGAACAAAAATCGGTCCGACAGCTTTCCTACTGGTCTGACAGTTTCTCCAAGTCCATCAGACCGTTGGTCCGACAGATTGTCGGCAACTATCAGGAAGACTGTGGCCCCAAACCCACAGGGATGGGCAGTATTTTAACTTTGTGTTGTCAAACCCCGCGCCATTCCCCTGCACTGCAGTGACAGCTGATGTACGGCGTAAAAATCCCCCAATGTTTCCCTGGCTATCCACGGCAGGTGGGGACCGTGGATGCAACTGACTGGTGCACAATCGGGCGTACTATCAAATATGCTAGCACTGGTAGTGTCATTGTATAGATGTAAGAAATGGCTTGATCAGACAGTTTAAATAGGTTGCAGTTTGTGTAGCCAAAAGAGGGCTCTGTGATAGGCTAGGTTTTTTTAGTAGATCCATGGCTCTAAACGACCAACTAGTTTGTCATGAATTTTGATAAATAAATTAATCAAATGCAGTTACAACGGCAAAATAATGGCATTACCATTGTACATAATATAGAACGTCATATGAAATCACACAGACTTACATTCGATGCAGACATTTCGCTTTCCAGAATTTCCCGCGACCAGTGCAAATGGCGTTTAATTAACAAAGGGAAATAACTCAAGAAATTTTACCTAACCCAAAGAAGTTCTAATGATGAAAACTATTTTTTTAGAAAATGTTTCCTTTCACGCTCGTTTCGTTTCGTTTACTGTTTCGTTAACTTTTTGTTATTTATGCATACTCTTCATGCTTTTAATTTCACTGGCATGGAATACAAATTAAACTTCTTTGAAGCGTAGAAACTTTCAATTCAATTCCGTTGGGTTAGACTGTGAAAACAAGATGGCGGCTCAGAAATCTAGGTTTTTTATCAAAACATTCCTATTTTACTGTTTTAAACATTTTTATGCATTTATGTAGTTTTCTACAAGTATGTGAATATAAATTAAACAGTTTTCTTGCGACAGAGGGAACAACAATTTCATAAATCTTACTTTATTTTGGTAAAATTACCTGCCCTGGTCTGGAAATTGTTTCATTTTCAGAAGTTGTCTCCCTTTATAGCAAATTTAAGCAAGTTATGCCTATTACAATTATGCAGTCAAGGGGGGCTGAGTACCAGAGCCGGATGTAAAGCGAAGGCGCCATCGAGCCCTTTACTATGTCCGTGTAATGACATAGTACGGTACCAGCGAAAGTGTTCGCCGATTGTATGCCGTTCCTCGGCACTTTGCTAGGCCAACTCTACAAAGTACTTTTTATGCAACAGACCAGTTTGTTCGCTTTTTGATGCGCAATGTTCTGCGAGCGCTTGGGGACCTTAGCGTGGAACCAAACTACACATGGAAATCATTCATCCTCATTCAAGTCTTTGTTCTGTAGTCAAAAAGTTTATTTCAATGTGCAATACTAACTGAAATGTGTGTATCATTAATGTTACAGTGTGAAGATAGCCCCTGGTGCTGTGGTTTGTGACGAATGTGAACTGCAGGGAGATATTACCATTGGTATTATTATATTATGCTTTAATCTATCATTTATTAAAAATGAATAAATTACTGTTGTTTTAAATGGTCTTTATGTCTGTTAATTAATCTGCTGTTGGTTCCCTCAAAATCCGAGTTCAATAAATTTGGCAGATGGAAAAAAACAGGTGACCACAAACTTATGATTTTGAGTTGTACGCAATCAATTTTATCCTCAATTTTACATTCTGGTTCTGCCTTCTAGAAAAGTTGAATAGTGTGCAGGATTAAAAATCCAGGTGGTGGCACTCATATACCTGCTACATTTAAGCAGAATGCTGACTGGCAAATAAAGACTTTGCTCTGCATTTAAAAAAAAAAATTTTGTTTATATAATATACATTATAACATGTTTTGTAAAAGTCTTCCCTGTGTGGTTTGAACAAGCATTAACTACCAAGCTGCCAAGTGATTTAAAGTCGTTAATACTCGTTATAATGATTTTATCTATCAGTTGCTGTCCACAAGTATTTGATCTCCCCTACCTGTAGATTTTTATACTCTATATAATTCCAGGCACAAGAACTGTGATTCATCCTAAAGCTAAGATTGTTGCTGAAGCTGGACCTATCATCATTGGTGAAAACAATATATTTGAAGAATTATGCTGTATAGTAAATAAGTAAGTATACTTACATTTATTAAACCATGTGCCAGTTTCTTACAAAGATTAGTTTACACTTTTACTATGTAACTACTTTCCAAATTCAATGACAATTTTTACTGTATATTTTCCCTAATGAAGACTATTGATTGGTCAAAATGAAGACTATTGATTGGTCAAAACTTTGTCTACACTAAATAAAAGATATTAACTTGTCCCGTCTTGTACTTGTGTTCCACTTTTTTACTTTTTTTGTCAGTTATATGTAACTTTCTGTATAAAATGTACCATAAAATAGAATTTTCATGTAAGTGTATATGGAGTCATACAGGTAAATATTTAATATTCATGACTTGAATGTGCTCCATGGATAAAGCTATCAGTGCATGTTTGAGACTCTGAGTACTTATAACCTTTGTTCTGTGTATAAATTTTGTCTGTGCTATTTTTTCAGAGCACCAGAGAATGCAAGTCCTGGTTCTACACAAGCTGTGATGATCGTTGGTAACAATAATGTGTTTGAAGTTGGATGTCGTATCCTTTATCATCTAAACATTTCTTACCAAAGATGGTTAAAATATTGACCAATTTTCTTCAAACGAAATATGGCACTGACTGACATGTAACAAGAACCTTATACATACATTTTGCAACCCCTCATAGTCATATAGTATATGATACAGGTCCTTACCTAGGGGCAAATGTAACTCTGGTTACCACTTTCTGATTGCAGGCATGGTATTTTTTAGGTTTTTGAAGTATGATTGTAAAATTTTCCCAAATGCGACTTTGAAAAAAGCCCTTTCAAAACATGTTTTATAAACCATTATGTAATCACATGCCTCAAAATGTGAAGAAACAATTGTGCAATAAGTTAACGAGGAGGCCTAAGGAAATTCAGTTCTCCTACTTTTCAGAAAACTTGCTGTTGTTTTGTTGTCATGTGTTCATGTTTATGACATCACTAGTATTTCCTTAACTTAGACTCAGATGTTGAGGCTGTAAAGATTGGTGATCATAATGTAGTTGAGGCAAGAGGTATGTTAATACAATATTGTCTAAATCCTAAGATATACATGTCGAGGGCTTGGTGCTAAACTGTGGTAACTACATCAATTTAGGAAACTTGTTGTATAATTAGCCTGTGCGAATACAATACTGAAGTTTTAAAGTGATGCTAGTGGAGTCAAGGTGACTGTTACTAAAAATTGAGTATTAGTTTCTGTGCAAAAACTTTTGTTAGCAATGAGATATTTCGTAAAAATTTGCTGTAAAGGTAGTTAACTGTTTGTGTTAAAGGGACAGTGTCACATTTCAGCATATAGCAAAAATCCAATGAAATTGTTAAATATTCACTATTTTGGCATAGATGCCGGTATATCCCATAAACAAGTACACTGATATAAATATAACTTGTGAACATTAGGATTTTGTAATTATTGAAGTATTTTACCTCCAAAATTTATACCGTATTAATACGGTATAGAATTTTTAACTACTCTCATTTGAATTGCCTGAAATTTACTCGCATGTGATGAAAATAAATTTAAAAACAAACCAAATACTTCAGAGATGCTTAGACTGAAGTTTGGTTATGTGATAGACCGATCAAGTGAATAATATTACTAAAAAATCATGCTGAAAGGAAAAATTAAGCTGTGTTTAAAAGAAAAAACACACTGGTGTGTGCGATGTTGAAAGTGGTTAAAATCGATTATTTGCAATAAATATTCCTTAAAGCAACATTCAACAATGTTCTATTATATAAATACTTTATTTGGTAAGAAAATTATATTTTTACAACAAATTCGCTCCATCTGTGAGACAGGCCCTTTAAAGATAAAGCAGCATGTATCCAGTTATGCATGGGTGTTTAGCTTACATAAAAATCTGGTTTCTGTGATGAGGCGAGCTGTGGAGGTTTTAATTGTCCCTGTGTGGCAATTCTAGTTACATTTGATTAAATGTTTAAAAATGGTAGGTTGTTTGCACTCCATCGGGGGATTCTCAATTAGTAATAATTATCAGACCGTGTCCTATTATGATTTTTAATTATTAATAATGTGACCCATTTTAGTATTTCAGTAATTGAATTGAAAATAGATTTTAATTAAGACAAAATTAATGACTTTAATATAGTAATAAGATCTTATTATGAATTACAAATAGAATCAATCATAGTGCTTCATCACGCCAAGTCAGTAAGTAGAGTGATATGTCCTATTGGTTAGCATGGTTGGTGGAATGCTTCATCATGCCCAGTCAGTAAGTAGAGTGATATGTCCTATTGGTTAGCATGGTGAGTAGATTGCTTCTACTTCTTGCAAGCATGGTTGGTGGAATGCTTCATCATGCCAAGTCAGTCAGTAGAGTGATATGTCATATTGGTTAGCATGGTTGGTGGAGTGCTTCATCATACCAAGTCAGTCAGTAGAGTGATATGTCATATTGGTTAGCATGGTGAGTAGATTGCTTCTACTTCTTGCAAGCATGGTTGGTGGAATGCTTCATCATGCCCAGTCAGTCAGTAGAGTGATATGTCATATTGGTTAGCATGGTTGGTGGAGTGCTTCATCATACCAAGTCAGTCAGTAGAGTGATATGTCCTATTGGTTAGCATGGTGAGTAGATTGCTTCTACTTCTTGCAAGCATGGTTGGTGGAGTGCTTCATCATGCCAAGTCAGTCAGTAGAGTGATATGCCCTATTGTTTAGCATGGTTGGTGGAGTGCTTCATCATACCAAGTCAGTCAGTAGAGTGATATGTCCTATTGGTAAGCATGGTGAGTAGATTGCTTCTACTTCTTGCAAGCATGGTTGATGGAGTGCTTCATCATGCCAAGTCAGTCAGTAGAGTGATATGTCCTATTGTTTAGCATGGTTGGTGGAGTGCTTCATCATGCCAAGTCAGTCAGTAGAGTGATATGTCCTATTGGTTAGCATGGTTGGTGGAGTGCTTTATCATGCCAAGTCAGTCAGTAGAGTGATATGTCCTATTGGTTAGCATGGTTGGTGGAATGCTTCATCACGCCAAGTCAGTCAGTAGAGTGATATGTTCTATTGGTTAGCCTTGTTGGTGGAGTGCTTCATCATGTCGAGTCTGTCAGTAGAGTGATATGTCCTATTGGTCAACATGGTTGGTGGAGTGCTTCATCATGCCAAGTTAGTCGGCAGCGTTCTACATCCTGCCAGCATGGATAATATAGTGCTACGTCCTGTTGGCAAGCTCAGTTGGTGGAGTGCTACATCCTGCCAGCATGGTTAATATAGTGCTATGTCCTGTTGGCCAGCTCAGTCAGTGGAGTGCTTCATCCGGACAGCACAAACAGTAGAGTTTTAAACTGTCACCTGGATCATCTGGGTTCCATCACTGGATGTGGAGATTTATGGGTTTTTCTGTGACATTAGCTACATTTGAATCCTCTGATTGTGGAGAAGTTGTCTGTTGCTTGTGGAAGAGAGATCATTATTGATTGCTAATTAATGAAAGAAAACTGGTTAGGTCAACTAATTACCGTATTTGAATAGAAAAATATGTGAATCAGTGATATCAATAAATGCATACATTGTCAATAATAAATATTTATTTTTTGAAACTAATGAAGAAGTATGAACCAGGTAGTACTAACAATTGACAATGAAAGTATTTTATCTACTTGATTTTTTGTACCATTTTCATATTTTCTTTCATCTCAAGACTTTATATGACTGTGTAAGACCCCTATTTAGTATATTTACACTTCAAATAGCATACAATTTTTACATATATTTAACTGAACTTAATGGGCATGATTGGATGACTGGCTTTATATTGGTATTTCACCGGTTGAACCGTTTAAGGCAGGTGTAATAAATTGTATGATTTATATTTTATTCACTCCTCCTATTAACTTTCATTTATTTGATGTGGAGATCAATTTAACTATAAAACATTAAGCTTGCTGACATTGTTAAGATGACTATCCAGTAATAATGTGGTATATCAATGTCAGTTTCTGCCTATGCTTGGATAGCTATCATATAACTGTGTATCAGAGAAACAGTTTATCTATATAACAGTTATATATAATGTGAATGGTCCATTAATCAAGTACAAAATGTATGGGGTAAATAGTTCAGAGTGATAAAATCTGTATTCATTGTTTGTGCTTTCTTGGCCTATTGATTTGATAATTTTCTCGGCTTTTTATTACGTCTGAGATGAAACATAGCGACTTTATAATATGGCCATGTCTGCGACAGTGCCATCAATACTCACCTTAGCAATTTTCATCTAAAACTTGTATAACCACTGTATGTCTGTCATATGTTGTGATTCTTTATTATCACTGCGATTGTCAGTTTTGACCTTATTTTACTGAAACTTGGTCACAATGTAGTCTTCGAAAACTAAGGTCAAGCTCACATCTTGTTCTACTGTAAAATCATTAATTTTTGGGAAAGATTAAATTTCGTGGATTTCATGGTTCACCTTCAACCACGAAATCAAATTCTATCGAACCATCTTTTTTACCCTTTTATTAATAATTGATTACCTGAAATGGAAATCCACGAATTAACGTCCCATCGAAATGGTTTTTTTTTAGCAAAACCATGAACTTTTGTCCCATTGAAATTAAATGATTTTACAGTATTGGAGTTCAAGTGTTTTTTCCCTTTCGGCATAAATTTCATTGACTTAAGAAAAGTAATGATAATGACATGTTAGGTTCCACTTTATTTACAACTGGTATATGATTGTTTTTTAGCATCAGTTGGTCGTGAAGTTGTTCTCACATCTGGATGTATTATTGGGGCAGCTTGCTCCGTAACAAGTAGTGAGGAACTAAATGAGAATGCTGTTATATATGGTGGAAATTGTGAGAGACGAATACAGAAGGAACGACCACCGGTGAGTTCTCTTATAGATAGATAGATTTACTTCTGCATATTCCTCCCTGGGGAACGTGTAAACATTGACTTATTTTGCTGAAATTTGGTATACATGCATTGTTTGAGCAAGGTAATAGTTCGGCAAAAATGGTTTTTGATCAGGGAAAATTTTCAAAAAATGAAACTCAGTGCTGCATAACAAGCATGATTCAATGTAAACATTCAAATAAAGTACTTTATAAAAAATAAATATGTAACACCTCAATAGCCTTGTTGAGGAGCATCTGCTTAAAGTGTGAGAGGTACAGGTTTGTTCCATCCATGGCAATATTGGCATAATAATTATAATAATAACGATGAAACGCCAATTAACCCAAAGGCTTATCTCCCATGTCTTATCAATGACAAAATAGAAGTGGTACCAGTGTCTCCATTGCTTGATACTCACCTTAAGGGACAAAAACTAATTTCTCTTCTCGTATACCCTTGTGGCAAAGGATACCATCTATTCTAAAATCAAAGTGGTCTGTCAGTGATTAATTATACTGATACCATTCCTCAGAAATGAGGTGATGATTGTGATTTACTAATAAAACTATCTACCTGAAGATAAATTATTATGACCTTAAGTGAATTGTTCAGTTTAAATTTTATGAAAGAATATAATCAATCAGGGTAGATGTACAATAAGGACATCTCACCCTTGAGGTCCGAATTTTAATTAAGGACGAGGCTTGCTGTTGGTGAGATATTCTTATCCCACATCAACTGCCTCATGATAGATTATTTTTCTCCGACGTAATTTCATTATTTGATAACATAGAAGTTTATGAAATTATCTAGCATTGTCTGAACTTTTCTGCAGAAAAAAGTTTCTTGACGTAAAAATTCTAAGAATTTAACAAAACTACGGCCATTTGAAGTTTTAAAAGCTAAATTATAACAATAGATCAATGTTTAAAATAGTGTTTAAAATAGTGTTTTGGTATAGGTTTGTGTGCAAATGGTACCACAAATGGCACTCACAATAGACTTGTGTCTAATTATTTGTATATATTACTTTCAGGATTGGGCATTATGCCATGGTTGGACCCCTGGTCTGCTAATCAGGTCCAATCTTTCCAGAGTTAGGTCCCTTTTAAGTTTTGCAAGATTCAATGAAAACGTGTAAATCCTTCTATACTTATCATTGGCTGGAATAGAAATTGTCAAAGATGATCGGCCTAAGTGTTGATGATTGTTTAGAAATGCCATTTCTTTCCATTTCAGGCCCAAACATTACAAATTGACTTTTTGACGAAGATTTTACCAAACTACCACTACTTGAGAAAGCCAGCGAAACAGACAACTCCACAAAGAAATTGATCATGTTTAGATTTTAATTTATTTGCTTATTGGTGACAGGATTTATCGATCTGAATTCTTGGCTTTCTTGTTGATATCTTCCTTGAATTCAATAGTTAGTACGGTTTTGCTAGAACAAATTAACTAGGTCCTCTCATTTCTTATAGCATGCTTTAGCTGTTGATTTATTGCCTATTTAAACAGGAAGGGATATGAATATGTACATGGTGTGCTATAAAGACTAACTGAAAAGATGCACAACTTTCTCATGTAATATAATGTATTTTGTGCTAGAGACTGGGTATTTATTTGTGCACAAAGGTCAGGGATCAGGTTAAGTTGTTCAGGTTATATTTTGAAATTACTTGATTGCAAGCTATTAAAGAAGACATAAAGCTACTAAATGCAAGGGTGTAAATTTTCCGGATTTATCCAGATTTACATATCCTGAAAGTGCCAAGATTTCTGACCAAAATAAGTTATTTGATGAAAATATCTTCAGAAATGGCAAAGTTAATATGGTCTATTTAATCTGTTTTGAAGGAATTTCCTAATAAAAACGGATTCAGATATGGAAACACTGTGGCTGAAGGCATCATGTATGTCAAAAATGGTTGACCGCCTCTGATTTTCCTGATTTAAAATTTGGCTCCATTGACACCCCTGTAGAAGATAACTATAAGCATGCATGCCTTCACCTTACTCTTATACTGGTGTACATTGTATTTTAAACACCCAGGCCTGCTTCATGTTTATAAAGTGTTAGTAAATAGTAAATCACATATTCAAATATATGGTCAACATTCATTTTAGTGTCAAATTTCAGCTTATTTTTTCAAAGTAACCGTACTTCAACTATTTGTATAAACATAATTTTATCAAAATATGTGTTTGATGATTGACTCTCCGTCAACAATACTACGCTGCTCCCCTTCACATGCTTAACAGCTTTACTTGGGTTCATACATGTAAATTGTATACCCATCACAATGCACACCACTAGTCGGGGCCATTTGTCACATGGAATGATCATGACAGTTGTTGTTTGCTTGGGTCAATATATCTGCTTATTTATAACTCCTACCAGATAGTTCCAGTTTTCAGGGGTGTCATATTTCCTGATTGATCTGGAAATATGGATTTGCCATTCTGGAAAGAGCATTGGCTTTTGGTCAAATTCAAAGTTATTTGATGAAAATATTTCAAGAAATGGCGAGTGATCAATTTAATCTACTCTATAAGATTTTCTTTAATACAAACTGAGTTTAGTAAGGAAACAGTGCCATTTAGATGGCCTCTTGTTTGGCAAAAAGTTTGGCCCCAATTGATTTTCTTGATTTTTAATTTGGCCCTGTTGACAGCCCTGAGTATAACAGCTGGAATAAACTGATTGAAATTTCTTGATAATATGTTATGTAATGTTGAAATATTAATCTACTGTCTGGGACATATTTTCATCTTGCAAACCTTTTTAATTTATTCATTTGAATAACAGATTAAGCTTATGCTGAGAATATGTTTATATACTGTCCAGTTAGCATAAGACTAGAATGTAGTAGTTGAGTCTCTTATTACGCTGTGAAACCAATTATAAAGGCTTGTACAGACATCTACAATTTCAATACTTAAACTGAATAGTATTTTGGATGCTCGGTGCAAAACAATGGTAATTGCATCAATTTCTAGAGGTATGTACCATAGTTTTGCAATGAGCCCTTAATTTGCTCTACTTGTTCACACATTGTGAACACATGCACGCTAATGTTACTCTTACAATATTCTAACTGGACGGTATGTATTATGTTTATTTATATTAATTGTGCTATATCTGATACAATTTGTGTAACATTGTGCAATAAATGTTTAAAGGTCATATACGCAATATTATTTTTTTGCTGTTTTAGTAAGTTTATGGTATAAATATAGGATTACATCAATCTCTACACTTCAGATATGATTATAACACACAATAAACGTCATCTCTTTTTTCGATTATCTTATTTTGTGAATAAACTAACCCGAGTTACCTCCCTTAGCTTGTGACGTATTTTAGGAACATCTGATTAACACAGAGTCTGTAAACTATTAGTGTATATTTGCATAAATCTTGATCTCTATTGAATATGTTCGGTTTAAATGCATTAAAGGTCAAATACGATAGAATTTCTTAATTTAACTAAAGTAACACATTTCCATAGATATATATCATATAAATGACATGGCGTACTTGTAATCCACATAATTGCAATATTTAAGATGGTTTATAACGATAAAGTTGACGATAACAAAATTACAACATAAACCCAACCTGGTTGTCTCCCTTGACTTTTAGACCGTGTGACGTCATTTTGGACACAAGTGGAACTGTTCCTCTTCAGTTTAACTAAATTTGAATGGGTCCTGTCGATTTTTTATCGGATTAAATTCATGACCAGTGACGGAAATTACTACAATGTGGTATGTTCTAAGCATTGTATGTGTTGTCATTTCAATCACGTTTTAATTCCCTTCAATATTTAAGAAACAAAACAACGACCACATACTGATGTGGACATTACTGACTTCAACTGCTGGGCGTGTTATACATTACAAACGCAGCAGTGCAAACTGCGCGCTACAGGGGGCATAAATATCATGCTGTTTATACACTTGACGCGTGTGTGTATACATCGGTGATTGATTTTAAATATATATATATATATATAGCTGTCACTATTTTGTATATTTTGTAACAGATCATAAGTAATTCCGTATGAGGAAAACATTATGTTCGCAAGAAATGACTTTAGCTGCGTATTTGTACACGCATGTATATTAGACATACATATACATGATTTGTAGTACACACGAAATGACGCGTAGTTGGCAGTTTCTGTCGTTAATTGTAAAGAATTTATAAATTAGCCATAATTGAGTTACTGAATTCCTAAATTGGGAAATGAACATTATAATTCTAGACAGGAAATTATTGACGAAAAATTGTAAAAGGAAAATTTGAAAAAAAGTCGGTAGATAACCGGTAAAGTTAGAGACATTGTCCATAGTTCTTGGATGCCGAGTTAATCCCATTTTATCATTTTCAATTATGGATTCAAATTCAAATGAGAGTTAGCATTAACTAAATCGATTGGTACTTTTTTCAACATTACATACTGCACCAGTCAGTTCCATCATCGCCCCAAACCCTCGGGGATAGACGGTCGTGTTTTTACCTTCAAGCTTTCCGCCGCATTGCCGGTGAAATGTTGGGATTTATTTTAGCGAACCAATGCCCTAGTGACACTATTTAGTTGTCAGGGACCGGGGAAATACCGGAGATTGTCCCATTAGCTGTCACCCGCAGGCCGTGGAAGGCGGGTGACAACCCATAAGCCCATCCCCAGGAGTGGGGTACCGTGGATGCTAAGTACTGACAGGTGCATAACAAGGAGTTCGCTACATACATGTATGTTGTTTGTATTTTGTTAAATCCACGATGCTCGCACTGGGTAAGGACACGCCACGTTTTGACATATACATAAACAATACTGTACATGTATACGAGCCCATGCGTTGTTCCATACAGTATTCTACAATTGAAGATGACAGAACATGCAGAACAACACAAACAAAGAATGAATCTTTAATACCGCTCTATTTTTTATATAATATATATCCAACGTTCTATTTCGGATAGTCTGACAGTATTTTTTACCCATAAAGCAAAACGATACACAATTTAAACACGAACTTTTAAAATCTATATCATAGGCATATGATTTCAACTGTGCGTATCTATTTTTTCCGTTATGTACTTTCTTGTTGGGGTACATAACGGGAGATGGATACGTGGATCTAGGTTCATACTAGGAAGAATCATTAGTTTACACACAGTTGAATTCAAATGCCAATGATCGATCATTATAGTTTTAGAAAAATGCAATTTATGGATCCATACTAAATTAATGAAACGTTTACCGAGTTATAAACATTTTATATCTGGTCTAATACACTGTTCTTTTTGCATTTTGATTGACAAAAATATATTATTAATACTTGGCCCGTTACAACATCTTCCTATAACACGCGTAATGTACACGCGTCTCCAGTTGCATTGACCGTAAACTTAATCTATGTACACATACCGATTTAGGAATTTTCGTACAGAAACAATTAAATTAAACATCAAATCGGTCAGCAGCTGATTATAATCTCGTGTTTGGCATGTTACAACCCCCCGTGCATAATGTACCAAGATTAACAGTATACATGACACTTCGTAGATCGACGCTGTGTATATGTATGTATAACCCCCGTGGAGAATTATTTTATGATTGTGCTTTATATTTGACCCACTATTACATAATAGCACATGCATTTCATGTAACTTTTATGAATTTAAATCGAACATATTCAATAGAGATCAAGATTTATGCGAATATACACTAATAGTATACAGCCTCTGTGTTAATCAGATGTTCCAAAAACACGTCACAAGCTAAGGGAAGTAACTCGGGTTAGTTTATTCACAAAATAAGATAATCGAAATAAGAGATGACGTTTATTGTGTGTTATAATCATATCTGAAGTGTAGAGATTGATGTAATCATATATTTATACCATAAACTTATTAAAACAGCAAAAAAATAATTTTGCGTATATGACCTTTAAAGTTACATGAAATGCGCGTGCTATTATGTAATAGTGGGTCATATATAAAGCACAATCATAAAATAATTCTCCACGGGGGTTATACATATATATACACAGCGTCGATCTACGAAGTGTCATACAGTTATCTTGGTACATTATGCACACCACGGAGGGGGGGGGGGGGGTAACATGCCATCAACGAGATTATAATCAGCTGCTGACCGATTTGATGTTTAATTTAATTGTTTCTGTACGTATTATTGGGTATACAAATGTGAGAAAATTCCTAAATCGGTATGTGTACATAGATAAGTTTACGGTCAATGCAACTGGAGACACGTGTACATTACGCGTGTTATAGGAAGGGTGTTGTAATGGGCCAAGTATTAATAATATTTTTTGTCAATCAAAATGCAAAAAAGAACAGTGTATTATACCAGATATAGAATGTTTATAACTCGGTTAACGTTTCATTAATTTATCAATTTAGTATGGAACGATAAATTGCATTTTTCTAAAACGATATAGATCGATCATTGGCATTTGAATTCAACTGTGTGTAAACTTACAATTCTTCCTAGCATAAACCTAGATTCACGTATCCATCTCCCGTTATGTACACCAACAAGAAAGTACATAACGGAAAAAATAGTAACGCACAGTTGAAATCAAATTCGTGTTCAAATTGTGTATCGTTTTGCTTTATGGGTAATTATTAAAATACTGTCCGACTATCCGAAATAGAACGCTGGATATAAAATATATAAAAAATAAAGAGCGGTATTAAAGATTTATTCTTTGTATGTGTTGTTCTGTCCACTTCAATTGTAGAATACTGTATGAAACAACGCATGGGCTCGTAAACATGTACAGTATTGTTTAAAATATTTTTAAAAATATGTCAAAACGTGGCGTGTCCTTACCCAGTGCGAGCATCGTGGATTTAACAAAATACAAACAAGATACATGTATGTAGCGAACTCCACTGTTGGTAATCTGCTTCCTTAATATAACTAAAGTCTTGTTACAAATCACAAAATAATACTTGTCTGAGAGTTCAAACACGTGCCTAATTTTCCAGAATATCAACGCACGGCCTACAATTAAACATCAGTAAAAGGCCGACACATATATGATACTGTACTAAAGGCCGCCAAAAGCAGGCGGTCTATTTTGTGTTTAAATAATAAATAGATCACACGGTATCCAGCTCTTGGGGTGATCGTTGGCCCTGCCTGGTCTGCCATAGGTCATACAGGTGCAAGGAGGCGTGGCGAATTTATTACAAACAATTTGTATTCGCCAATTAAAATAACGCCATGAATTGAAATGTAAGTATTAATTATGGTCAGTTGAGCAAGCGCGTAAAAATATCTTCAATGAATGTGCGTAATAAACCAAGTTTTTTTTTATCAATGTGAAACTTTTTGAAAATGACAAGCTTAGGATTCGTGTAAACTATAATATGTTTTCTGGTGTAATGGAAAGCTTCAAAAAGGTAAAAAAATATGTTCAAACTTCTGTGTAAGACGTAAGCACCGCACTATAATACTGTCACTTTTCAATGATACTGGATGTAGTTAATAAATTTTACCATGAGGTGTCATTCAAAGAAACCATGCTTTTTATTACATGTGCATTGCAATACCAACACTATTGAAAAGATCATTACGCCGATTATTGTGTTGGAAATGTGCGAGTTTACATTTCCAAATTACTTAGTTTTCAGCGCACTTGTTCTAACGTGTCATTGTTATACCTGTCAGTAGCATCCACGGTATCCCACTCCTGGGGATGGGCTTATGGGTTGTCACCCCGCCTTCCACGACCTGCGGGTGAAAGCTGATGGGACAATCTCCGGTATTTCCCCGGTCCCTGACAACTAAATAGTATCCCTATGGTATTAATTCGCTGAAAAAAATCCCAACATTTCATCGGCCATGCGGCGGAAAGGTGGAAGGTAAAAACACGACTGTCTCTCCCCGAGGGTTTGGGACGATGATGGAACTGACTGGTGCAGTATGTAATGTTGAAAAAAGTACCAATCGATTTAGTTAATGCTTATTCTCATTTGAATTTGTATCCATAATTGAAAATGATAAAATGGGATTAACTCGGCATCCAAGAACTATGGACAATTAATGTCTCTAACTTTACCGGTTATCTACAGATTTTTTTTCAAATTTTCCTTTTACAATTTTTCGTCAATAATTTCCTGTGTAGAATTATAATGTTCATTTTTCAATTTAGGAATTCAGTAACTTAATTATGGTTAATTTATAAATTCTTTACAATTAACGACAGAAACTGCCAACTACGCGTCATTTCGTGAGTACTACAAATCATGTATCTATATGTCTAATATACATGCGTGTACAAATACGCAGCTAAAGCCATTTCTTGCGAACATAATTTTTTTCCTCAAACGGAATGCTTTACTTACGGTCTGTTACAAAACCTAACACATAAATATACAAAATAGTGACAGCTATATATATATACATGTATATATATTCAAAATCAATCACCGATGTATACACACACGTGTCAAGTGTATAAACAGCGTGATATTTATACCCCCTGTAGCGCGCAGTTTGCACTGCTGCGTTTGTAATGTATAACACGCCCAGCTGTTGAAGTCAGTAATGTCCACATCGGTATGTGGTCGTTGTTTTGTTTCTTAAATATTGAAGGGAATTAAAACGTGATTGCAATGACAACACATACAATGCTTAGAACATACCACATTATAGTAATTTCCGTCACTGACCATGAATTTAATTCGATAAAAACTCGACAGGACCCATTCAAATTTAGTTAAACTGAAGAGGAACAGTTCCACTCATGTCCAAAATGACGTCACACGGTCTAAAAATCAAGGGAGACAACCAGGTTGGATTTACGTTGTAATTTTGTTATCGTCAACTTTATCGTTACAAACCATCTTAAATATTGCAATTGTGTGGATTATAAGTACGCCATGTCTTTTATATGATATATATCTATGTAAATGTGTTACTATAGTGAAATTAAGAAATTCTGTCGTATTTGACCTTTAAACTTACACTTGGTATCCTGTTTTATAGATATTCTATTTCAACTGTCTGGTCAGAATGTTGGTTAAGTTTATTGTGAGAGTCATTTTCTCAAAGGCTATCGAGGTATCCACTAGAAAGTTAGCAAAGTTGTTTACCACAAGATGAGTCCATACTGACATGGCTGACCTATATTTATTGAGTTATCTGCCCTTGTTAATATCAAAAACAAGAAAGTTGAGCGTCCAGCACTCGAATCGGTGCTCTTGTTTGGTACTTGCATTTGTGTGAAATGTTGGATAAAACTAGAAACAATGACATTCATGCATACAAAGTCACAAATCCAACCAAGTGAGAAATTGTTGGGCATTTACTACCATCATCAGTCTTACAAGTAATACAGATCGAAGTTTTCTCTTTGTTCAAACTATATCCTGAATGGCATACAGCTGGCAGATAAATTTAATAAGAAGCGAACCTGCAAAAAGGCCTTTGCTGGGAAACATCTAGACAGAACGACAAAAAAGGCAAACAACATGCCTGGCTTCCTGAAACACAACTTCGGGAAATACAAGCAACGAAGCAATAAATAACGCCTACATATTATCTCTCCTGCGTTCAGCTTTATATTGCCGTACTACATTTTGTATTTGGAACCCTCATCACAAAAAACCAATTCACGAAGCAAAAACGGAATAGGGAAGAGTAGCATTTTAACAATTTTTCTATAAATAGATACCACGACATCAGCATTGTCTCTGATGTGCATTCTGGTATGAAACTCTAGAATCAGCCACAACAAGATACAACTGGTCCGTAGCTACGCAGAGGTGCTTCGGTGAAAATTGAAGAAATGGCTAAAAGGTATTTTCATAAAAGTTAAAAAGCTCCTCAAATATATCTTAGAAGATATTTGCCTCATTGCCTTTTTATTTCCGGATACGGTCGATTAATTACACCTTATAGTTTGTATGATAAGAAATGTAGACCGAAGACGTCAAGTGACGTTACCAACCACGCTCGTTAAGACATGCATGTCTCAGCTATACAATGCCTCAGTCAGTCTATTGGGATAATAGAATAACCACGACACAAAAATGTTCCATAATGCAAAGAGGACCTATTTGCATAATGATACAATAATATGACCAGCCAGTCACTTGTGTCAATGAGTTAAGTAGGTCTGTGAGTATGGTAGAAGTATAATCAATTAGCCATTAATTGGTACGTGACACATACTACAGCACAAAGTATTTGTATAAACTGTCTGTAACAGAACAAGGCACAACAGTATCAACTTAGACAAGCCGTCTGGAATTGATTTGTTTTACATCTTCTGTATCTAAATTGAATAAACAAAATGGTTCACTAAATATATACAGGCAGTCGCTTAAAACACAGGTGGAAGTAAAAAATGACACAAAACTTACCGTTGGTTGAACCTATCCAAAGTTTGCTTAGGGCAGAAGGCGGGAATATGACACTCAAAGTGATTTCTATGCACAAAATATGTCAACACCAATTGTTGGGAAAAAATACACTTGTGACATACATTGTACTCTTAATCGAACACCAACCCTGCTATATCTATATAATAACTGTGAGTCTATGGTTCTTTGGCAATTTGGTTTAATAATTACGTGGTAACTGGAAGTAATCAGTTCAAGTATAGGGGGTCAACAATAGATCAATCTGGCGCATTCTGGGCGTTCTGATATACGTTATTTAGTATTAGAAAGGACCTGTATTAATACTTAATACAGGAAAGTATTAATACTTAATACAGGAAATTTAAGTTCTTAGATTAAACCCAATTATAAGTGCTTGCACAAAATTTAAATTGCCCGATTTTGAGATTAAAGCTAAATGTGAAAACGCTTGTTTCAAAGGCTTTATATATAATTGACAACCTCTCAAAGTCATATAGGGGGAGGTTTAGAGTTACAATTTATGTCACGAGTGTACTTCTTGCAAACAATGAGTGTTGACATATTTTCATAGAAAGAAGTTACTTTGCGAGCGAAGCGAGCAAATAATTTTTTATACGATTTCACCAAGAACTGAAGGCAAATTGCCTATTACGAGATATATTAGGCGGTAAATTATACTTTTCGTCTGAATTATTGGGAGAGGGGGGGCCAAAAGATATGCCCCCCCCCCCCTGTCCAGACATTGGGGGCTTGTCCCCGGCTTCTACGCCCATGGTTTAGAGTAAAGAAAACGAGAAAATGGCCAATTCCTCTTGGTATGTCCGCAAGTTATTGATAGGTGCAGTATTGGGGCATAGTGCAAAGAAGTGAGCAGAGACACGGAAGGAAGTGGTAGAGACAGTATATCGTGTAATGCAGTCACAGAGTGCTGCCAATAAATGTAGCATCAGGTGCAAGGTAAGAGACCAAGTGAGATTAAACTTGCCAAGCAATATAATTTTAAAAAGCGTACTAGTGCATTGACATCGGCAATGCCATCAGAAAAACTGTTATTTTTATGGTGCTCAGCTGAGAAGTTGGTACCAATTGACTTGCGATATGTTATTTTACTTTCTGTGCGTAGGCAATTATGAATCACAAAAGGATTGAGCTTAGTGGTTCAATAACATGTGAAATGCAAAAGGAATGTAGCAAAGGAATTATTTCGTATTTTATCATATTCCCTTTTATATGCTTAAAACAAATTATTTTTTGTTAAATGATAACGTTAGATTAATTCTTTCATTTAAAATTTGAGGATAACTGTGAGTAAACTGGTAAGAAAAGCCAAGACTGTTCAAACAGGGGCCTTTTCTTGCAATATCATTTAAAATTACAATGCCACTAAAGGATTTATATACTAGTAATTGTGCTTCCGATTGTATCTTGAGATACTCGTATACTGTATTTCTAGATCACTTTTTGAATCATTCTATTTCGAAAAGATACTCATTGAGAATGTGAGATTCTCTATCAAAATGTTAAGATTTCCGTTTTGCCGATTGTGTTTTAGTTTAATCAACATGGTTCAAAACCTCATCTCTCGAAGATAATTGTTCTATGTAAATGATATGGTTTCCGACTAACCCATTGTGCTTTATCTGATTCTCAGCATTGCAAGGCTCTTTCAGGAGTAAGAGATATACACATTGCTAGGAAACGGAGCAATATTTTGGGAGAGAAAAAAACGACAGAATACGGACAATATTTTATAGCATATTTCTGGAGATTTTCATTAGATTCGGTGAAAAGTCGATTTTTGACCTTTGACGTCTACAACCTTAATACAAATGGTTTCAGTATTTACCATACAAAATACAAAGAGCTCTTGAAATAGAGTACATTCAGATAATAATAATTATTAGTTGCAGATAATTTGACAACATGGTTCTTCGGTTCCATGCTGAACGCGGGCATTCATTTATAACGTTACTCGTTATATGAAAGATCAGTAACTCACTCGTGATCACAGGCATTTGATTTCAACTGTGCGTAAATTAATTTTTTTCTAGTCATCGATAGCCCCATGGTGTATTCTAAAGGTACACACTACGGGCCTATCGGTGACTGTGAAAGTTAATTAATTTGCGCACAGTTGAAATCAAATGCCTTTGTAGATTGGTTGTCAAATTGCCGCATCTGATAGGAACGGTCATGATGCTGATTATCTGAGGAAGACCACAAACAGTGTGGGAAAACACGTGACTAAAATGGTACTCAGCACTATGAAATAGATCGCGAAAATCTGGATATTTGGATAGTTTTCCGATTCTTGATAAGTACTCCTTGAATATTTTTACTGGTAATATAGTGCATGCTATGCGAAATTTAACGCTCTTTCTAATGGTACATGGATCATTCCTGTACTATCTCTGGTTTTCGAGATACCTACGAGGTTTTAAGGCGAACCAGGGACATATTTTGCCGACATTCCTAGATAAATTACACAAAAACCGTGTTTAATGGGAATATATTAAACCATGTTCAGGTGCCAGTACTTTATTGTATTTGGAAAAGGATTTTTGTTGAAAACCAGTTACTATTTCATACTTTATTGGTATTTAAATGCGTTATTCTGCAAAAAATGACAATTTAATGAAATGGTACATTCCACGGAACAACAATGTAATGATACAAACCACGGATCATTTTAAACATGTACATTTGTATATTAGAGCATGTAACTTTTTTGTTTTGTATATTTTTATTATGCTTACTTTAAGTTGCCTAAAAATAGTTTTCATCTTTTCTTTTACAGAAAAAGCAGGATCAAAGAAACATGGTGCCGAGAGAACTGGAATCGAAACTGCTCTGCATCAATTGAAGGAACTAGAATGAGTCGTGTTATAGTACAAAAAATAAACAATGTTACGATTCTGTATTCTGTATTAACCCTTACATCAAATTAAAGGATTTTCCCAAAAATTTAAACGTTATCATTTCGATCAGAAAAGATAAGCCTAATTTGAGCTTTTTAATCTTTTTTTAAATGCGACACTGAGATAAGTTGTCTTTTACCAGGATAATATTTCATTTGAATACAATGTGTATGGTCTTGAATATCAACATAATGTCGACATTTTGATAAAAATATCTAAGATCGGGCAAGTATTAATGAACTTATCTCGATACTAAGTCATTGATTCTGTAAATGAATGCCAAAGGGTTTATTGGTAAATTAAAACATATTATGGACTTTCAATTCTAAATTATGTAAAATAGGTAGCATATCAAGTGTCTGCAACACCACTGCAACAAAAACAAGGTAATGCGACTTCTTCGAATTTCGCATTATGCTGTTTCATGCTAATTAATTGTGACTTTCATTTTCTGGACGTACTTGTCGACTTTTATTAATTTTCCCTCTCCAGTAGCTCAGTGGATGCGTTGCCCTGTGACACTGGCTCAAGTCCAAGTGGAGGCACTCATATGTCTGTCATATTTCAGCAGAAAGGTGACGGGCAAATGCTCGTGATTTGTACATTGCTTTTGACACCATTTGCTCTGTCATACATTGAAGAGCTGTTCATAATGTTCTACTTCAGTAATAAATTTGTCTTCGACTAGATTTATCTGTGATGTTACATTATTAACTGTTTTTACATGTATACTATTATAATAAATGCTATCGAAGAACCATTTTGATTTTGTCAATATACATGTTTGTTTTCTGGTTGATATCTTTGTGAGTATTTCGACATTGCACTATATTTTCAGCTGCAATTTTAATATGATTACACAGCAGATACAATATACTTTTTTTCGTTGATACTTCTTCAGATGGGCATTGTATACCTTTATGTACGCTCATAGTCTATATTCGGTAATCAATTTATTTCAAATCACAAATGAAAAGAAAAAAATACATTACATCGCCAATTGTTTCTTATTTCGAATTAGATAATGCATCAAATCAACTATCTAATAAGGAAAGTCGATGGTTGATTATAAGTACAAAATGCAAATAAAGTAAATGGACAACAAACTGTTATAGATGGGTGTTGCATTTAATCATAAAAAGACAAAACAGCACAGTGATTGTGGAAAAAAATAATTAAAATTCACAATTGCAATGAAATAGCACTAAATCAGCAGTAAATTGCCGTCCTGGATGGATTGATGTAACATTATATTTGGATTCCATTCCCGTCCAACTATACAATCTTCAAACTACACGAATGAAAGCTATGTCTCTGCTTGGTTATAAAGTACATTGCACTGTTTTAAGATTCATTCCGCATTCGAATTCGCTCTGGTGATAGTGTGTCTAAATTTTCTTTTTATTTTAGTTGGTCCGTGACGTGTTCCCTTCATTCGTCTGAGCCTAGCTTCTCGACAACGTCTTGCTGTAACTTCTGTATAAGAATAAAGGAAACATAATTAAACAACTGAAAGCAATTGTATTCAAACAGTATTCTGAACCAAGGTTCCAAAATGCGGACAAAAATTTGTTCTAGAATGTACACTGATCCGTGATTTGTATCATAAATTTGTTATTCCGTGGAGAGTATCATTTCAATAATTTGCCATTTTTGCAAGAAATCCCATAAAATCACCAATAAAGGAAGTTATCAGTCAATACATTTCAACGAGAAGCCTTTTCCGAATACAATAAAGCACATAGCACCTGACTGTGGCATAATAAATTACCTTTAAATACAGTTTTTTGTGTAGTTTATACACATTAATGTAGACTTGTTGACAAAATATTCCACTGGTTCGAATTAAAACCTCGAAGGTATCTCAGACATCAAAGAGAGTACAGGAATGACACGTGTACCATTAGAAAGAGCGTTAAATTTCGCATAGCATGCACTATATAACTAGTAAACATAATCAAGGAGTACTTACCAAGAATCGAAAAACTATCCAAATATCCAGATTTTCGCGATCTATTTCATGGTGCTGAGTACCATTTTAGTCACGTGATTCCCCACACTGACAAAGTTCAATACAGGCACTGGTGAGTGATGAACGATGACATGAGTCTACAGTTAGGCAAATAGTGTTTGTCAAAGTGCCGATCTACCAGGAGTCTGACATTGAGGTAACATGGGTATAATTTTCATACCTGCATAAGGTAGATGCCTCATTAATAAATTAATTGACTCATTGCATAGCCGGGATGCACTTGACAAAACAATAAAAGTTGCATTAGGCAATATTTAAAGTGTACAGTGCATTGTAAACGGTATATCTTCCGCTTTCCTTAGAACGTAAGAGCAGTAGAACATGCGTGAACACCGATTGCGTGCTGTGCTGTTTATGGTATTAGTCGGCTTCTTTTCGACATTTCGTGACAATACACAATCAACACATTCGGCTTTAGAAATATACCTGTCTGATCACGTAATGTATTATGATCTCTGCTACAGTAAGTACAGCAATTAGAAAAACAAAGAAGTTAGTGAGAACAGCATAATGGTCAATTAAAAACTATCATTTTGATAGATTTGTCTTTGTCGAAATTATCTCAAATAAGTTGTATTTTAAAAGTAAACGCTGCCAGAGGATCTTGTACACTGGAGGTTTGTTCTACCTGCAGAGAATATTGTTTGTTCGGAGATACATGTAGAACAAGTACCAGCTTTTCTGCTTTCGCAATATTTCTTAATTCTCCGCCAATGTCATCCTATTCTACGTTAAGAGGTTTTATGTCTATTTAATATATTACGTGCAGACAACACTTTTTATAAAATGAAAGGTTTTGAAGAAAGAACATTTTCAAAGACAAAATGTCCGATTTGCATGTTAATCCGTTCTATGCAACACTTAAAAAAGGCAAATTGTAAGAAAGCCCACATACCTACATGCGTATATGTTTTCACTAATAAATTGATTCTTAGTAGTTCTGTCTGTTTTATCAGAAATGAGTCAACACGAATGTGCCTTTGATGATACATTTGGATTGGACTCTCTGCATTCAACAGAATATAACTATATATGCATGTACATCGCTGACTTAGAATAAACGAGAAGGTTGTTAGTACTATTTACGATTTTTTAGGAATCATCTGATCATGTAGATTTGAAATCTACATCACAATCTTTGCGCTTCTTGTGTGCCTATGTTCATGGAAATCGTAACTTGTCATCTAATGACCAAAATGAAGTTTTTTTTTTATTAAAGCTTGTTTTGCAAAGAACAATTTCCAGACCGTACATTATTTCTTGTTGTCACAAAATTGCGTTTTTGTACTTGCGACCTTCTCATTCTAAGCCAGCGATACGTATATCATCGGGACAACACTTGTATGTATAAATAATGGAGTTATTACTTGGAATGGAACTTTTTGATAAATACATTCATCTAGATGGCTTTTTATAATTAAGATTTATGGAGCATGTAAAAGTGGAGTAAAATTAATATAATTGACAATGGAGAAAATCAATCATGACAACTTATTGAAAAGTGTGATGAGGTAATGTTGTCGAACTGTGAGCTAATGACGTCAACTTGAACACAGAAAAGTGCACGTGCACACGAGTTTTTAGTTTATTACAAGTTTGTCGTGGTTGCACATCATCATTATACGTTATGATTCAGTCGGTGGGAAGTCCCCGTCTTTTTTACCGCCCAAAATAGTTACATTCGTGTGCTTGTATAATACCTATGTAATACAACACGTTGAATAATTTTATGTCTGTTGTTTAATTAAAGTATCTCAAATCGATCTAGGCCTATAAATAGGGCCCTATATTATGTAGATCTACGGTAAGTATCTTTATTTTTTACAATAAAAATCTTCAAACATTATATTCATGTGACAATGTGTCACATGCACATGTCATGCTCTCTTTGTCGTAAACCAATACATAGTGACGAAGCTCGATTGCTGTATTTGGGCTTTTAGTATTGTTTGAACACGCCCACCACTTGTATATGAATCACCCTTTTAAATAAGCGGGGAAGCACGTTTCTAAAAATAGATTCATCGGAATTCGTTTTGTTACTAAATATAGCATTTCGTGAGAGCACTAGATTACCTGACGCAAACGAGGCCAGGAAGCGATCTACAAACTAAAACTTTGATAAAATTCCATAAATAACTCCATGAGTTTATGATATACGGATTTCCATGCTGTGGAACTGTTAGAGATTAATTAAAGGTACGTACTGAATGAACAATTCGATGTGTTATTAAATGGCAACTTCTAATTGACCCAGATACTGCTCAGGTGAACCGTAATTGGATACGCACAGACGAAAAGCGGGTGGAGTAACTAAACAGACATTCTGCTGTCGATCTATTTAATTTAGTTCTGTAAGTTTACTTAAAGTTATTGTCACATTTGTAAACGTTTATTATGTTCTGTAGATACTAATGTCAATGTAAGTATACATGTCAGACCAGAGAGGTTCATTTCCTGTTCGGTAAATATTTGAAGTTCTGACAGTGACACAGTTTTGACTTTTTGACAATGTAGATCTCTACTCCTCAACGTGTGTTCTGTTAGCAGTGACAGCACCCTGTTTACTTTGGGCTATTCAGTTAGACAAATGTGTATTCTTGCTTTGTAGCAGTAGCAACGTCACACAGTTTGTTCTGTGAATTACGTGTGAGGGTGCTCAAATAAATGTGTGGATAAGTGCCCTAATTAATTTCTTCAATTTTCTTTATAACTTGTATAAGCTGACAAGACTTTCAGAAATTTATTTTAAATGGATTCGCAATTAATAACTATTATTGATCAATGATAGATTGAATATTGTTTCCTATCTATCGATGTATGTAGGCTATTAGGGTTGGCCTATTGATGTGAAAATGTCTAAAACTAAGTTTACATACATATATTTGTTTTGACCTAACTGTACCTGTCAGGAATTTCCTTCTACAAACGATAGTGTCAGTCCGTCTCTTTCAGTGTATATGTGTGTTAGTGATATGGGGTAAAAATAGATGTTTTACGAGTCGGAATGATATTTACTGGTGTTAGCTCTACATGATGACCATGCCAGTATCTGCAATGATGCATAGAATATGTGGTCCGTCTCAGGTCATCATGCAACATCTCCATAAAGTTTCTGGTGAATGGTTGTCTTTTGAGGCCTTGTCAGGAAGGCTACTGAGTTGATAGCTTCGGTCAAGGCTTCAATCATAGACACTGCCTTCATGAGTGTTTCTATCTCTGCTCTGTCATTGCTACAGTATGTGTGTTCTTGTCGCTGTGTGGTGTGTTTCTCTTTGTCCGAATGGGCGTAGAATGACGATGCCAGCGCTTCCGTCTTTGACTGTCCTAGTTGCAGAACCATCTGTGTAGACGCGAGTCCATGTCTCTGAAGGGTAGTCTTTATAGATCATTACAAGTGTCTAGTTCTTTCAGATTCTGATACGATCATCCTCATGTTTGCCTGGCTGTAGGTGGGGAACACTAAGTCTCACAGCAACATTAGACAGGATGTTCTGTACTAAATCTGTTATGGTCAGATCTGTTGCATAGGTATGGTAAAGCTTCTTGACATTGTGAACGAAACTGCTAGGCTTGATCTGATTCTTGTGATTCGTAGTGATGATACTCTTGACATTGACAATTGTACAATTCGTGATTGCTCCACACCCATTAACAAAAATTATAATCACTCCACATGTTAACAAAAAATATGATCACTCCACATGTTAACAAAAAATATGATCACTCCACATGTTAACAAAAATATGATTACTCCACATGTTAACAAAAATATGATTGCTCCACATGTTAACAAAAATATTATCACTCCACATGTTAACAAAACTATGATCACTCCACATGTTAACAAAAATATCATCGCTTCACATGTAAGCATACATAGTAATGATCGACCCTCTCCCACCAATGCCAGATTAATTAATGGACTAGGTCTGAATGATAAAGCTTACTCCACATGTTAACAAACTAGTCATGATTGCTCCACACGTTAACAAAATAGTCATGCTCGCTCCACATGTTAACAAAATAGTCATACTCGAACCACATGTAAACAAGGTAGTCATGCTTGCTCCACATGTTAACAAGATAGTCATGCTTGCTCCGCATGTTAACAAAATAGTCATGCTCACTCCACATGTTAACAAATAGTCATGCTCGCTCCACATGTTAACTAAATATTCCTGATTGCTCCACATGTTAACAAATAGTCATGTCTTCTCCATATAGGATTTAAAGGGCTAAGGGAAAGCTGATTCTGTGTTTAAGGTACCCTATCACAGTGTGTTACCCCAGCGCCTTCTGAGACTCGGGAAGGGCCTTTGAGTATATATAGGAAGTAATTGTACACTTGTGTTCTTGTCATTTTAAAACTGTAACAATACAATCAGATTGCCAAATGCTAATATTGTATTTTTTTTTTTAATCACATCAAACAATGTATATAAATTATGTGATACAAACCTAATAATATCTTATTAATGTACTGGTAAACAATAATCCTGTTTGTTTCTCCAAATTAGTCTGTGTATAAGGTATCAAATTGCCAATTGCTATATTTGTTATGTGAAACCTGATTTTATTCTTCCATTTTCTGCCTATATCACCATGGTTACCAACCATTCCTGTTTTTTAATGATTTCTATTTTCACACAAACTCTGCTTGACACATTTCTTATCAATAATATGTATGTTTATATAATAGTGATACACAAAAGGAGTCAAACATTTATATTGAGTTTATTCCATCTTTTGTAAGGAATACCGATACTTATTTTATTTGCATACATGTGAATAAGTTCAGTTAATAAAAATAAGTGTAAATCAGGGCTTTTTCCTAGTATAGGCATGTAGTATATATATATAGTGGATGTCCTTAAGTGTATTTTTCTACGGGGAAATTTTATTTAAAATCCTGCAGTTTTCCATTCATGGATTCATGGAATGGCACCATTGAGTTTGAATGTACACACATTGTTACGTTCAGGCCTAATTTGATGAACATGCCAGCTACTTTTCTATGTCTAAAATCTTGTAAGTTGAGTTGATTATTTGATTAACACCAAACTAAAAAAAACTTAAAGCTAACTGAAATCTGATCTTGTGTTTAATATGTGTTGTATAGTCCTATACAATCATGTGACATAGTGATCTAGTTTTTTCCATGTAAAGTGGCGTTTTAAATAAAATATATGTAAATTTCCCACACTCTCCGTCATCTCTTCAGTGTCTGTATAAAAAGTAATTGAGTTAAACTCAGGAAGTCTATGGTTTACTCACATACTGTTGTATGTTAATCTCAGGAAGTCTTGTCCCGTTCACATACTGTTTTACCGTTAGTGTTTTTTCCAGAACCCTTCAGGGGCATGGCGTTTTCTGAGAAAAGGGCACTTTTTTGCACGCGACCTTATGAAAAAGGGCACTTCGTTGCACCCGGCCTTCTGAGTAAAGCAACCACCTAGTTCCTGGCAATTCAGCACCAGTACATTTTGGGAAGTTGGGGAACCATGCAATATTGAGTCCTGGATCTAAACCAGTATTTTAGTCTTTCATATAAGACCAGTTAAAAACTGACAGACAGACAGCATCAATGTTATATGCTTCCCACAAATAAGTGTGGGGCTACAACCATTAAAAGACACTAAGACTTACATATGAATTTTTTACTTTTCTGGCAAATGATTGCCAAGTTAGCAACAAACACTTTGGATATGCCACATACACATCTCCAGTGTGTGTTTATGAAGACTAAAAGAGCAAATCAATTGAGTTATTTCATTTTTATTATTTACAACCTTACACATAGATCTACAAGAGGAGGATATATAGCCTATAATAACAGGCCTACTTTGTTGGCATCAGTAGGCTGGACATATGGATTCTATATCAGGGTTCCCACAAATGTTCTAAGGTAACCCTGCTATAGAATCCATATATCAAGCAATAGGTTTTCAGTCAGACTGTTCCCTGACAACACAGCAGTTTTCCCTGACATTTTGGAGTGATCAGACCTTTTTGTGAGAACAAAAAAACCCTGACTTCGAAAAAATCCCTGACCGTGGGAACCCTGTATAATATTGCAATTGGTAGCTGACATATCGGACTAAGCAATAAATGGCAAGATTTAATCATATTGTGTAGTCTTATCTGCCAGAGTGTAGCCAATAATCAACGTAAACAAACTTATCCGAAAATACGTGAATATCCGAATCTGCGTCACTCACAGTATTACTGACCTGATAAATTCGACCATTTTTCGTTATTAATGCGTTTAAACCGTTATAGACTCGTTAAATGCCCTTATATCGTCTTAAAAGTTCGTAGAATACAAGCGTTGTCATCGGCAGAATTGTTTACATTCTCGACACGGCATATTTGCAGAACAATTCAACACGCGCGTCACGTGACCTGTATGTCGGCATATTTTCACAAATTCTCGCAAGATAAATGTGCAATGTGTTTAGGCTACTTTTAATTACTTTAAAGCGTAAACTATATGGATTAATGCGATTTATAATAAAAATTCGTCCACTGGATTACTGTTTTAATCGCCAATTTCACGGAGCGTACATTTGTGACAGACTTTTACTTCGCGTCAGTCGTAACATAAATTGGATATCAACAACGCACGTGAGCATATTAAATAGTTTATGATATATCAAAATTTTGATTAGGCAATCATCGTCGGCAGTTTTATTTTTAATTGGATTAATCTTGCGAAAAACATTCATTTGTTAATTGCCGACGCTCGACAACTAATTGAAAAAATAGCGACTGGTTCGTGTTTTATGCCCGTGAAAAGTCAATTGCCGACTGGTTCATGCTTTTTTATGCAAAATCATGATGCAACCAGTCTACTGCAAATTTCTTCTTCTGTAAAAACATTGACTGGTTCACACGTTTTTTTCAAGATAAAGAAGCAACCAGTCACGTGATTTTTTTCACCCGACTGCCGAGACCCCCGTTGTGTAATACACACGTTGACACGTCGTATCCTAGGTGACAAGGCATGATACGACAGGATGTAGGACAGTCTACATCCGATTGAGAGGGCACAATAAACAATTAGCAGCTGACAAAAGGGCACTTGGCGCAAAAGGCCTTTGATAAGGGCAGCATGGCGCATCGTTAGTTCGGCAGAAAAGGGCATGGCGCATGCGCCATGCTGAAAGGGCCTGGAAAAAACACTAACCGTTAATCTTTAAATTCTTAGGAAGTCTTTTCCTGTTCACATACTGTTTTACCGTTAATCTTTAAATTCTTAGGAAGTCTTTTCCTGTTCACATACTGTTTATGTTACTGCAGTGCAGTCAATTTGGTATTACACCCGATCATCAGATCATCATTGTAATTAAAGTGGGCTTTATATTCAGTTATATTTGTATACAAGCACATTCACAAAGTTCCTGTTGTTACTAAAATCCTGGTGTTACGGAGATGCTTCTATCACCGCTGTACCGGCAAGTACAACCGTTACCAACTGATACTTCTATTTTCTCAGGCAGGGATGTAGAATTGTCTTCATGTGCAGAAGTTCATTTCAACTTAGAAGTAGTGGGTTGTGACCCTTGGAATATCAAAAATATGTACAATTTGACCCTTTAAATTTTTATTTGAAAGGTCACTTTCTCCTAAAAGCATGGGTATTTTGTTTATAATATATCTTGGAACCCCTCATGTAGCAAGATTAACTTTAAAAGTTAGTAAGTTTATTTGAAGAATCTTCCTATGTAAAAAGAAGACATTTATAAAATGTAAGAATGCTCTAATGGCCTGATAATTTTGTCGCCTACTGGATCATTTCTACATCCCCAAGATGCTATTAACACTGCAGCAATGATGTATGGGAATATCTCGACTGTGTATCAGTTATGTTTCTTTTTTCCTGATAATTGAAACATTTTCTGATAGAGTATTTATCAAACATGACTACATACTGTTATGGCAGGTAGACAAACTGTACTGTTGCTTCATTTACTCTCAATGTAATACTACAAATAAGGCCAGGATAAAATAGTGTTTGTTTCCTTTTCCCTGGTACCTACTTACTAAGCCAAAATGTCCCCTGCCCCTGATGTTTTTGACCCTCCAAAAATAATTATTTTATTTTAATCGGGCATGAAAGTGATAATTACCAGTAGTTGCACTTCGTTCTAAATGAAAAAAAAAACAATCTTACAGTAGAACTAGTAAAGTGCACAGGCAAAACAAAATGATATTTACCTACCTAAATCCTACCAACCTTAATTGACCAGGGCCGGGTAGGTGAAACAAGTAATATTTTATTTGTGGCCTGTCAGTTTTGCTCTCCATTCTAATACAGCATAGTTTGACTGGAAATGGAATGTATGATTAGTTCCAGAAAAAGGTGATAATCTAACAATTCGTATACATAATAAAGGTAAGTGTATAAGATGGCGTCCATGTGTGAAGGAGTGAATTATATAATATAGTGCTTTATGACATGCAGTGTTTAAAGGCTCTTTTCTGAATTCTGGATGCGATTTTGTATGACAGTTTTGTGTCAACTGGGAATTCAAATTAAGTGCACTTTGCTTGATACTCATTATTTATCCTCATCAAACCCATTTAACTAAAAATGTACTTACTGGTAATAAATTTCAATAAAATTTGTGTTTTTTTGACAGATATATTAATAATAAGAGCTGCAGAACCTACAGTAAGAAAATTAAATAATTGTGAGTATATTGTGACAATATTTTGATTTATTGCTGGATTACCTCCCCTTTGACCTGTTTTGTACTGTAAAACAATGTTGTAAAACAATTTTGAAAACTACTATTAAATTGACTCGTGGTTAACCAGTTACAATTAAACCATTGAACACAAATCTTAATGAAGCATGAATTTAGTTTTAATGTGTACCGGTATGTTTCAATTTCATTTTTTTCCAGACTATTAAGTTGCATTTATTCATTTAACTAACATGTTCACAACCTTGAATGTTTTAAGTATGAGAGGAATTGATAGAACTGGTGGGTCACTGCAGAAACTATTTAACATATACACAATACACGGAGAAGTATGTAAATAAAGAAATTAATTCACTTTATAAATATTATGTTAACTGTAACACCGTGAGAAAGTCTCTATTAATATCAATTATGACCTTATTACTATGGCATTATGATTCAAATGTTTATACCTGTGCCTAAACATGCCCCCAAATTAGATTGAAACAGTTGATGCAATATGTAATACCAATGAAAGAACTATCCCATTCAGAAAAATATTGAGGACTACAGTTAACTTAGATATACCCAGTTAAACCTATATAAACATAGTTTACCTGAAGGACAAGCTTATGTTTATAACCATTATCATTTAACTATGAACGGCTTGTACCGGTAGGTAGAAAATAGTGGAAGATGAGCCACTTTTGTTTGAATAGTATAAAATAGTGAAAATATCAAATTTATATTGTTTTACTCTAAATGTCATATAAACGTTTAGGGTTATAGCAAATTTTTAAAATTAGACTTAGGATATAGAAAACACAATTTTTTTTGCCTTGCCCTATATAGAATAAATGTATCAATAATATCAAATGAATTAAAGGCAACCTGTATTGTCTGTCTAGGAATTAAACAATACGACCTGAGGCATTATGGTACAGGTTGATTATAAGCATTGATAAAGGAACTATGTTGGATTCTCAAAAGCTACGAGGACTGCCTTAGGTCATCTCTATTATATGCATTGTTAGATATGTTTAACTTTGTTATTAGCACTATAAAAGTTTTTCTTTCAAATGGACTGTTTTTCACCGAAGTGTAAATTTGTTGCACTATAATTGATAGTTATCTTTGAACCTACAACCACCCACCACAAATAACACCCACTAGATACGATCTACCCTATTTATGTCACCTGTAGTTAAATAGTTAACATTCCTTCTTCTTCTTGAGATACAAGGAATCCGGGTGCCATACCCTAGCTTATTTCGAATAGATTCCTTGGTTCTTTAACGTGCCCGGTGTAAAGCACCGATACACGCAAGACTACCCCTGGGTTACCAATCAGGATCATCTCTAGTTGGGTGGGAAACACTAAATAGGGTTTCTGTAATGACCAAGTGTCCTGGCCGAGAATCGAACCCAGGACCTCTTGATCAGGAGTCAAGCGTCTTACCACTAGACCACCATGCCACCGTTCATAAGTATCTTCAAAATTATCAATAATGAAGCATATAGTCTGGAGAAATTTACTTGATCCTGTCCTTTATGCATGAATATACTACAAGGTTCTTGCATGGAATACCACAGGGTATGCATACTTCCACGAGCAAATTGTGCAATATCAGTCTTTTAGATTTGTGTTCGTATAACACCAGGCATGATGAAAACATACAACCAGGGTTATAAATCGCTGGCTTGGAACCAGAAGGTCGTAACTACAAAATCGATATATTGAGAAAACTGTCTGTAATTAACTCTTTACCTATGAAAAAAAACAAGTTTTTAAAACTTAATTTTGGTCAACATGACAATTTCTGATTTTCATGAAAATTGGCTTATAAGAAGCGCCTTGTGAAGCAGATTTCAAATATGCATGAGTCTTATAAGGTCGTAAGTAGTAGTTACGACCTTCTCATTCTAAGCCATCGAAATATAGCCAAACTATTGGCAGTTAGGTTATGCTTATAGAAGATTGAGGACTGTGTCAAAATCTCTAAAAGTTTAGCCATGCAAATAAATGGTTTGAATTTATGGATCTGCCCTCTCTGATGTACTTAGTCATGTCAATAAAGTTAAATTGATAATGTCTGTTTAATAATGTATTGTTCATATTTTACCATCAGTAGTTCAATTGTTTTTCTTCTATTTGACACTTCAGTATACATATATCATTAGGAAAGTCATTCATGTATATATTACACATATATCATTCATCAACCTAATGGATTGTATATGAAGATCGTCATTACTGTATGACTATTCAACAAATCAATGGCTTAGAACCAAAAGGTCGTACATATTCACAGGGCCTCCTCTGACATTCGCCAATGGAGCCATTGGCGACAAAATGTAGATAATGGCGACCAAATTTTGAAAGTGGCGACAATAATTTTAGCAAAATGTTGCAGTTTTACACTATTTGGTCCAGAAATTGGTACTTTTCTCAGGAAGTGGCTACAAATGTCCAAGACCCAGGGGATGCCCTGATTCATACATATTTGAAATCTGCTTCACAAGGCGCTTCTTATGAGCCTATTTTCATGAAAATCTGACATTTTCATGTTGACCATAATGAAGTTATAAAAACGTGTTTTCCCATAGGTAAAGAGTAAATTACAGACAGTTTATTCAATATATCAATTTGGTAATTACAACCTTCTGGTTCTAAGTCATCGAAATGTACATGGACTCAAAAAGGCATATGGTGAAAATAAAAGATTGCGCCATTGGTATATACTGATTGGAGTTGAATCAATAGTAACTTCTTGCCTCCAACGTTGGTACTACTACCACAACAACAACGTCTATCATTTTCACTTTGAGCTTGCCAGTTGTGTGCTGTTATTTTTCCAATGTTAGATGCTTGTAATGATAGGTGATAACACATTGCTATTGTTTTATCTTCATCTGTTTATTACAAGGTGTATATGATACAGGTATTCTGTGTCAAATTATCGTACACTATAGACCATTACTTCCTGGATTAAATCAACCTTCTCAGTTATGTATATCAGATATCGGGACTTTATTATAATCGTTTGAATACCTGTTCAGGAAAAAAAGGAATTTTATTGTTTTTCTCTCTACCTGTGATTGTATATATAAATACATTGAAGGTAAGTTTAAGTCTAGAATTACCTGTATGTGTACACAGGTATCTGTATCATTGATAAAGACAAATTTGAAGAAAAAAAAATGTATTTTTTAAAAATATTTTTTTTACATATTTTTTTTCATTTTTAACGATACAGTTACCTGAAGTATTGTCTACTTGATAAAAAACGGTGTATATATTATGTGTTTGAAGTTGTAAGAAAATCAGGACATATTAGACAGATGCAGGGCCCCGTCACTGTGTTACGGTGTCTAGTATTAAGGTATTTGTGAACAATAACTTGTGCTTAGACGCCATTTATATTTTAGTTGTTTGAAATCAATAGCATTTTAGGGTGTACAGGTGTAAATTTAAACATTCTTGTCATACAGTTTGTATGTTGATTTTTCTTTTATATTTCAAAACTATCAACTTGTTAAATTGGGCTTTTCAAGGCCTTGCAAAGTGTAAAATAAATAACTTGGATTTAAAATGATCGCTAAGAAGGTGTATCAAAACCTACCGGTAGTTAATAGCTTCAGCTTATAGAGACCCAAAGAAAAAAAGTATTTATTATTATCCTTCAAAAATATAAAAAGACAAAAGAGTGTCGTCCACCACAGTGACTTATCTTGGTGGTCGGAGAATATTATATAAAAGCAATAAACAATTATGCATGCATTGAGTACCTGTCATTAATTATCTACTTAACACCTAACTTGTCATAATAGTAGATTATATAATATGCTACAGAATATGTTGTTTATACTAAATTATTTAAGGTCGATTGTGAAACAAGTTTTTCCAACTTATATAAATCACTCTCGACACCTCATTCCTGATGTAACCGGTACCTATTGCCACGGGGGTGGGGGGGGGGGTTAACGAATGTAATTATGTATTTGGATACATCATAAACTTGTATTGATTTTCTGAGAAATCTCTTATTCAGTATTCTGGACCCTTTATACATATCTTTTTATTTGGAAAATATGTAGTAATAAAAAACCAGAGAATGCATAAAGATATGTACCCTTGGGAATGGACTAGCCTATTGTTTATGTATATTTGGGGCCTTTGTGGTTATTTTATATGCAGTAAGTGCTGATTCAATTAGGTGTCTTGGTTACTAACTTATCTTTTATTACATTATAGGATAAACTTGACCGCACAAATCAAATCCCTCAATAATAAGTCATCCACTAAAATATGTAGTGTGGTGTTTTCTTGCCATTAGTAATCAAATCCATAAATGTGTCCACATGGATAATGCAGTCCTGGGTCAGCTTTCCTTTGTGATCTGCTTATTCTTAGCACATGGTTTAACATACTGTACGTCAATATTCATTTGTTTCGGACAGAGTAAGTTGGTCAATATTCATTTGTTTTGGACAAAGTAAGTTGGTCAATATTGATTTGCTTTGGTCAAAGTAAATATTTTACAGATTGTCTGCCCTTGCCCTTAATAAAAAAGGTTTATTCTTTTTAATCACTTCTTATAGCCATTGTTAGTTCTGCCCTTGCCCTTAATAAAAAAGGTTTATTGCTTTTAATCACTATTTATAGCCAGTGTTAATTCTTTCCCTTGAATTAACTCGACTTTAAGGTACGGTAAACCATGTAATTATCAATATATGTGTGTTTTTTAAGCCAGTGAGGTAAATATAAATTGTAAAATAGTTATCTTGTTTTGGATACATGTGACTTTTGAATCAAAATCTGTAGGGAGTGAATGCTTTATAATCCTTGTTGATGGATATATCGAATAAGAATGTGACCATAATGTTATAGTTTTGTAATTAAGACCATCCTTGACACTAGCCACAGATTACTAGTATATGATATGTCTGATACTCAGCTTTATATGACCATCCTGATGTATTAGTTGTCCATCCCTGTGATAGTCAGGTTTGCACTTTAAGCATTCATATATTTAGTTATCGTAAACATCTACTCAGTACAGTGTGAGACTTCTTAAATATAATACCAGAATATGCCATTGATCTTGCTCGATGCCCATTGTTCTATGGCCACACTGTACATGGATTATTGTGTTTGCCAGCTTGTCATACAGGTCATCTGGACTTGACAGGTTATCAGTTGTTAGAACTGTGACATCTTAGAACTGTGACATTGACCATACATGGTTATGTCCTCCACATGTGGAGAAGTTTTCAATAATCCTTGTGGTTGATGATTGATACCTAGAGAAATGATAGGTCAATTAGCTGGCCGCAAGTACAAAATCCATATTATGAGAAAACAAGAAAAGTCTGTCCAAAAATTACTTGTTACCTTTGGTAAAACAAGCTGTTTCTACTATAGTTCCAGTTCTAGAAAATTGGCACATAAGAAGCGCATTGTGATGCTGATTTTAAATAGGTATCTGTCTTATATCTGTCGTTTGTTAGTAAGTTATTACGTCCTTCTCATTCTAAGCAAGGGAATTGTCCTCCTTGAATGACCAAAAACGGTTTTAAAAATGTAGACATAACTTGTACCACAAAAATCTTGCAAATATACACTGTAATTGCAACAAGGCGCATGCTTATATTCTCACAGTAAGGTTTTGTACATTTGAAGCTGTTTATGACAACAGACTACCTGTGTATACAATCATGTATATACCGTGCTAATCACTTTGGTGACTTTCATCAAATGTCTCTTGTCTGTACTAATGAAGAAGTCTATTGTACATTCTGGTACCCATGATTCCTCTGGGCATCGGAATATTGCATTTAAGGTGTTTTGATGATATATTGTTCCATGTACACGCCAGTAATAAACCATTTCTTCCGTCGAAGATGTCAAAGTAAACAAAGCAATATTCTTTGGGACTTGCCTTTTTAGTTTTCTATATGCATTATCATAAGCATACAATCATCATGTACTTTCAATATTCATTAATAACCATACCTGCCAAGCTAGTTAAATTCAAAATAGGAGTGATAAAGAAGATGTGCTTAAATGTGATTTAAAATGGATTTACATGCACACACAAGGAAAGATTTAATTCTAGTGGTTATAAGTATGGGACAGAAGATCATACAAATAATCAAATGTACCTTTTTTCAAAGGTAATTGAACTTGGAAAACAAGAAATCAACAACACAAAAGGAGTAACTCCACTTTAATAGGAGTATTTGACAGGTGTGTATATGCATAGATATACGTTTAGTATTATGATAGTCTTCAATTAGCAAGATTTCATCAACTGTGAACATACTATTTAAATGTTAGACTCATTGAAGCCCAAGACACAGCTGTTTGGCTGAAAGAAGTTCACCATGCCAAAGCAGAAAGTTTCTGTATCCAAGATTTTCTTTATTCTATTTGAAGGTTACAAGAGTGTTTCAATAAACATACAGAGCCATATGTTTTTGAGTCTTTGGAATGTTAGGCAAATGCTCACTTGCATGTCTTTTATTAGATATGTTCGCACTGGTATGCATTTTGTGCCTTTGATACATTGTGTACTGGAAATTTTCTGAATGCATGGCAAATATGGGATGAAGCTATTGCTGCAAATATTGTTCCGCAGCATATTGGATTTTATTCACCTCTTTTGCTAAAAATATACAGTTGGGGATAGTTCCTACGTGAACAACAAATACTGAATATAGTAGAGCAGCAAAATGGCAAAACTGAAAAAAGTTTGCAAAAAATAGTAACAGGCTGAGTCATTTACGAAAATGTTCCAGAGAAATTGAGTGTTACTGTACTATGGGTAAAAGTTGCCGGCCCTTGGTGGAAAGTTTGAAAATTTCAAGGTCAAGGTCAAATGGACTTTACAATTAGGAAGCATGCCTAAGTTTACTTAAACTTTACTAATACTCTACACTTACATATAATAGTAAAATGGTAACTTGAATTTGATGCATTATGACTGAATGCCAAATTTCAATTCCAATTTTAAGTCCAAAAATGTCAAGGTCAAGGTCATTTCAAGGTCAATTTGTCAAAAAAGTACCCAAAAATGGGTGTGAACTAGGAATCAAATGTCATAAAATGTACAAATGATGCTAAAACACATGAATTTGGTTATGGGAGTTAACACTTGATCAGGCTCAAAAGAAATATACCGATTCAGAAGAATATTTTTGAATTTGAAGACGTTTCTTTAGCGTAATAGAAATTACCCCACCCACTTTTAAAACATTTATTGCATTTATTTAATTCCTAATCCCCTGTAGTACTTGAAATATTAGTATTAGAGAGCAAAACTGTTTGATTGAATTTAAAGTTCTAATACTGCCAATACTAAGGGGCATTTATCCAGGTCATCATGATTAAAGGTCAAGGTCATTTCAAGGTCAAATTGATAAAAAAGTACAAAAATGAGTGTTTACTTGGTATTGGATGTCATAAATTGTACAATTGTTGACTAAACACGTGTATTTGTACATAATAGTCAACACTAGATAAAGTACATTAGAAAAATATTAGTTTAAAAGAATATTTAGAGTTTGAATTAATGTTTAAGTGTAATAAAAATTACCCTACCCACTTTATAAATAATAATTGCAGTCATTTTATTTCTAATTCCATGTAGTACTTTAATTATAAGTATTAAAGTGGGAAAACTGTTTTATTGAATATACAATTTAAATACTGTCTCAATGCTAGGGTCATTTATTCAGGTCACCATAATTGAAGGTCAAGGTCATATCAAGGTCAAATAAGTTCAAAAATGGGTGTTTACTAGGTATTGGATGTCATAAATTGTACAAATGTTGACTTAAAACATGTATTTGTACAAGAGTCAACACTAGATGAAGCTCATTAGAACCATATCAGTTTAAAATAATATTTAGAGTTTAAATTCATGTTTTAGTGTAATAAAAATTACCCCACCCACTTTTAATTGTAGTCATTTTATTTCTTATTCCATGTAGTCATTTAATTTGAAGAACTAAAGGTGCAAAATTGTTTTATTGAATACACAATTCTAATATTGCCAATGGTATGGTCATTTATTCCGGTCATCATGGTTGAACCTCAAGGTCATGTGAAGGTCAAATTGTCCAAAAATGCAAATATTTGGCAAAATCGAGATAAAAAACGTTATCAATTGTAGAAATGATGCCTAAATACATGTATTTACTCATAAGAGTCATAACCACGTAAATGTGATTTGAATAATGTTTATACCATCTTAAATTTGCTGCAATTCATCGTTGTTCCACCCACTTTCCAAAAATTACCTCAGATTATTATCCTAAATCCCTCGAATATCTTTTATTTTCTGTTTTCAAAGTTTAAAACTTGATACTGGTGCAGTCCAATAGGTAGTTCAAACTTTGAATACCGATAATAATAATTATTATTGCTTTCAGCTGGGGCAAAGACGGTCATTTCAAGGTCATAATAGTCAAATTGCGTAAAATCGCAGTAACCATTAATATGCAAGTCAAATAATTTATCGCAATAATTGTTTCTTGCCATTTTTTTGTAAATGGCGATTTGCTAAAACATGTAAATTTAAATGAATAAGACCACGCCCTTAATTTTAGCTATTACATGTAGTATGTAACGGCGATATGATTATCCCTCATTTATCTCATAGTAAATAGGATCATTAACTCGAATAATACTGGAAGAAGAACTTATATACAATAGATAATGGATTCTAACAAACAATACATTTGCGAACACCAATTATCTTTCAATTGTTTCCTTAATTTGTGCGTTATTTCAATCACTCGAGAAATCACCGATCGAACCATACCATGTAGAATCATAGTTATTATGATCATGTGGGTTATCCAAGCTATAAGTTACATTGATATAAGCGTTCAGCCAATCAACATTAGCAACTTTCAACCTTACAGTCATTAGTTTCATAATACGTAGTTCATTTGCTAGCCTAGAAGGAATGTGGCAAAACGACGTATGGTCGCGTGTTACAGGCCACGAATATTGCAATATATCGGCACCTTCTCTGCGCTGGCACTGGATTTTCTCTGTGTAAAAATATAGGAAATATCTGGCACCTCAGATGAAAAGGCATTAAACCAATCTGACCTCTAAATGCTGTTTATATGGTTACTTTCACCAAATTACGTTAAAAACAGACTACTTTCAGTTCCGTTGTGCCATCGGCTCCCTCTCTGGGCGTTTAAGATGACTGGCACGGGAACCCTGTCTGTGCTCATTATAATCAAAGCACGGAGAGGGTGCTAGAACAGAGAGGGTAATTTGATGAAAGTAACCATGTAAAAAGCATTTAGATGCCAGGTTGATTCAATGCCTTTCCATCTGAGGGGCGAGATATTACCTATGCTGACGAAAAATCGCATTTAAGTGTCAAAAACAGGACTCAGTATTCAGGGTCAACATTCCATCTTAGTATGAACTTGTACTGACTGATTTTACAAATGAAAAAAACATGGAGACAGTGGTGAATCGTTGCGTTGTTCCGTCTGTTAATGTGTTTGAAGCACAACTCTATATTTTTGGCAAAAACAATGCTTTTCTTACCTCTCCTGTCGACTTGTGTCCTCAAAAACATTGTTTTGCACAGAGAAAGTCATGTGCCAGCGCAGAGAGGGTGTCTATACAGCCTTTTGCACAGAGAGCATGTGCCGATATGGTATACACCGTGTTTCAGAGAAAGTCGAAAGTGATATATTAATTGTTACTATGATTTAACACAATTTGACTATTCTGACATTGAAATGACCTTTATCTTTGCCCCAGCTGAAAGTTATAATAATAATTATTATCAGTATTCAGAGTTTGAACTTCCTATTGGACTGCATCAGCATAAAGTTTTAAACTTTGAATACCGATAATAAAAGATATTCAGTAGATTTAGGTTAATAACATTTTATTTATTTATTTAATTATGCCAAATATGACATTGACATGACATGACCTTGACCTTCAATCATGATGACCTGAATAAGTGACCCTACAAGTGGCAGTATTTGAATTGTGTATCCAATAAAACAGTTTCACACCTTTAGTTCTTAAATTTAAAGCACTACATGGATTTAGAAATAAAATGACTGCAATTAATATGTTAAAAGTGGGTGGGGTATTTTTATTACACTAAAACATGAATTTAAACTCTAACTATTCTTCTAAACTTCCTCTAATTCTAATGAACTTTATCTATTGTTGACTATCATGTACAAGTACATGTGTTTAGTCAACAATTGTACCATTTATGACAACCAATACCTAGTAATCACCCATTTTTTAACTTTTTTGACAATTTGACCTTGACTTGACCTTAACCTTCAATCATGGTGACCTGAATAAATGACCCTAGCATTGACAGTATTTGAATTGTATATTCAATATTACAGTTTTGCCACTTTAATACTTATAATTACAGTACTACATGGAATTAGAAATAAAATGACTGCAATTAATATTTTTTAAGGGGGGGGGGGGTAATTTTTATTATACTTAAACATTAATTCAAACTCAAAATATTCTTCTAAACTAATATATTTCTAATGTACTTTATCTAATGTTGACTATTATGTACAAATGCATGTGTTTAGTCAACAATTGTACAATTTATGACATCCAATACCAAGTAAACACTCATTTTTGTACTTTTTTTATCAATTTGACCTTGAAATGGCCTTGACCTTTAATCATGATGACCTGGATAAATTCCCCTTAGTATTGGCAGTATTAGAACTTTAAATTCAATCAAACAGTTTTGCACTTTAATACTAATATTTCAAGTACTACAGGGGATTAGGAATTAAATAAATACAATAAATGTTTTAAAAGTGGGTGGGATAATTTCTATTACGCTTAAGAAACGTCTTCAAATTCAAAAATATTCTTCTGAATCGGTATATTTCTATTGCGCTTGATCTAGTGTTAACACCCATGCACAAATTCATGTGTTTTAGCACCATTTGTACATTTTATGACATTTTATTCCTAGTACACACCCATTTTTGGGTACTTTTTTGACAAATTGACCTTGAAATGACCTTGACCTTGACATTTTCGGACTTAAAACTGGAATTGAAATTTGGCATTCAGTCATAATGCATCAAATGCAAGTAACCATTTTACTATTATATGTAAGTGTAGAGTATTAGTAAAGTTTAAGTAAACTTAGGCATGCTTCCTAATTGTAAAGTCCATTTGACCTTGACCTTGAAATTTTCAAACTTTCCACCAAGGGCCGGCAACTTTTACCCATAGTTCAGTAACACTCAATGTCTCTGGAACATTTTCGTATATGACACAGCCTGTTACTATTTTTTGCAAACTTTTTTCAGTTTTGCCATTTTGCTGCTCTACTAATACTGTAAAATCATAAATTTTCATGGGGGATAAATTTCTTGGTTCACCTTTAACCACGAAATCAAATCCCATCGAACAATAATTTTGGCCAATGTATTTATTACTACAAATTAAGGTCCCCTCGAAATTATATTTTTTACCAAAATCACGCGATTTTGTCCCATCGAAATTAAATGATTTTACTGTAGTTTGCAATTGTTTGAAACTTTGTCAATATTTAAGTTGGCTTATCGTTGAGTTATGATTTGAATGAACCGATTGTATAAAATATTTCTAAACATGTTTTCATGTCATAAATAAAGTACATGCTTTAAGATTGTATGAAAAGAAAGTTAGTATCATTATAAAGTTGCTGGTATAAACTTCCTTCTTATGATTATTTATGTTTGAAACATTCAAGTCTTCTTCAACTAATGTCACTCCTTATATATATAAATATATTAACATGTCCTGGTAGCAGGGCTTTCATTTGACTCTTGAAACTGCATTTTTGACTCTTGAAATTGACAAAAGTTCCTATTTTGACTTGTGGAAATTTAAGCAAAGGAGTCAAATTTATAATACAATTATCTTGCTGTATTTTGATGACTCTTGACTCTTTACTAATGGAGCCTAGTGAAAGCCCTGACACTGGTATGGTTGAATATTTTCATGTGTTTGTGTGTTAATACATGTGCTGTTGTAAGTTCCTTGATATTAATACATTTAATTTATCAAATAACTTAACTGTAAATAAGGTGTCCCTTTTATAAGCAAAGCAATACTGATTGCTTTCATTCAGTAACCTCCCTTTCAATTAAATATAGCAGGCATGGGTTACCCCCCTTTCAATTAGATATAACAGGCATGTGTTACCGCCCTTTCAATTAAATATAGAAGGCATGTCTGATGGATTACCTCCCTTTGGAGAGCTACGTAGCGCATTACTTACGGTAGAATTGGACACAAGATGCACTGGACTTAAAACTCCCTACATTTGTGGGTAGCTGTGCATTGAGTTAAACATTGATTACATAAATAATGTGCATGGGTCTCGGTTAAAATATCAAATTGCATTCTGGGTATCGTTTGTTATCAGTCTGGACTGACAGTTTGATGGTCATGCTTGCAGTTATCTGTTTGTTCATATATAGATATGTATGATTCAATTTAATCACAACAACTAACTTCCCTAGTGACGTTAATGTAAACAAATTTACTTTCGCGAATACTTAAACTTTTGCATTTTGTCGATGGTTGGCATATTCACGACTATAAGTTTTTAAGTCTCCCGCGATGTACATATTTATAATGATTTAAAAATGATTCTCCTTCATTTTGCTAATTTCTACGACTCACAAACTCAAAATAAATTGCGCAAACTAACTTCTTGATTTTACAGTATTCTTAAATCATTAATTTTGTAACCATGCCTGGTGATACCCATCAAATTTAATTTTGACAAATTCAACTCCCAGCTGAGACAATTTTTATTTAAAATGTTTTTCTCTGAAATACATATTGATGAATGGTTATAAACAGATGATAAAGAGCAAGAATAGCAAGTCTTTAGTCATATGAATCCTTACAGAATATATTACTGTAAAATCATTAATTTTCATGGGGGATTAATTTCTTGGATTTCATGGGACCCATTGATTTTGACCCTTTTATTTATTACCAGAAATGCAAAATCCACGAATTAACATCCCCTTGAAACGGTCTTTTTAACCAAAACCACAAAATTTTGTTCCAACAAAATTAAATGATTTAACATTATTAGTATTCGTAGATTGACAATATTACATGGATATGACTAGTCAGAATGGCTGTATTTACTCATAAATGTATTCCCATTCACAGAGTGGCTGCATTAATAAAATAGCTGCATTCACAAAGTAATTGCATTCATTGAGTAGTTTGTTGTATGTGTTGATGAATGTAATCATATTAGAACAGCATCACATGACATAACTAGATCACTAGGTTTACTATTAGTATTTATATCATTCATACTTCATATTGTATGATTTAATCTGTCACCAGATTTTCAGTAAAAGTGTAGAAAAACCATTCATGGCTGAATGAATTAGGTTAATTTACTTCACAAGTTCTTATATAACAGTGTAGCTTACCGTGTGACTTTCGGCAACAGATCCAAGACAAAATTGTCTTCATTTTGAAAACAAAAATAGCTGTAAGTATTTTATTTCTTTTCCAATTACTATCAAATATAAACTGTGCCTAGGGAAAAAGATAAGCTTTTCTCAGCATAAAGTATATCTATTTGTAACTTGACTGTTTTCTCAAACACCCAGTGAACCTTATGGGTGAAAGACTACAGTTTCAAGGCTTTTTTCCAAAGTTTCACCGAGTGCTAGAGGAAACCGCCCTGCTGTTGATAGGTTTCCTACATTTCCTTGAAAGCTAAGTTTTAACTTACATATTTTCCCTTAGCTTGGTGTACCGGTATGTTTCATTGATATCAGTAAAGAAATGAAATACTATTAAGGCGAGAGTTTTTTTATTTTCTGTTAATCAGATTCTGAAAAGCAAAATGTTGGCAGGAGGAGGGAAAAAAAAAAAAAGACTGAAAAGTAGAGTTTTGCATGCTATTAAAGAAGGATTACTAAGAGTATTGACTGGAACTGAATCAACTTAACATGTGTATAAAAAAGGTGACACTGACCTTTGACATAAAGACCTGGGCCCTAGGTTATAAAATGTTATCAGAACATCGAATGCTGTTTGTTTCTGGCTCGACACAGGCGTAATTTTTCTTGTTTCCTCGACATTCATCTCGAAAAAGCGCATACCCAACTCGTATACAACGCCGAGAGGCATATCTAAATCGCACTTCATTTTTTCACTGGTCAGGCTGTTGTTGTTTTCATCGGTTTTTATTAATGTTCTGTGAGCAAATACGTCAGATATCGTCAGGTGGTTGCAGTCTTCGAGTTCCTGGGATAATAAATCCTTTATAGTAGCATTTGATTTCCCCTTAACGAACCGACTGTTCAGTTTGGACCCCTGAAACCGTACGCCAAACCAGAATTCAGATTCCCCCATCGTGACGACAGTTACTAGAGGCTTTAAAGTACCGGATATGGAATGTATAAAACGCATACGTAAATATCGTTGTCGGCACTCAGAAAATCGGCGCTGTAAAATTTTTACCTCCCTTGAAAACTACTTTTATTTTTTTTCGGTTTCGGCCAAATATCGGGTCGGCGGGTCTAAGTAACGAAAAATAAAAAAACACTCGCCTAAAGGGCTATTTTTGTTTTCCTTTGTTGACAAATTTTATTTTTGGTCTTGTATCCTTTTATGATGTGGAAGTCACATGTTTTGTCCACACGGATCAAATCTAGCATCAGCTGGTTTGTACCTGGATCATGAAACTTGTAGAAATGACGTGGAGGATGAAATATCAAAACCTTTCATAATACAATGACTCTATGACTGATCGTCCTTGAATGACAAGTATCAACAGTTAATGCAAACCTAGAGGTTATTTGGCGCAATTTGATTTCGTGCGATTTAAATTTCACGGAGTTCTCGAGTGGTAGACATTCGTGAAATTAAGTAGCCACAACAGTATTCAAAACATTGATATGGACATTGCAAGATACTTAAAAACATCAAAGTTTGTATTCGTAAATATGCCGACGATCAGCATAATGCGAAAGTTAATATTCGCGAAAGTCAATTGGTTTAGAGTATGTCAGAGAGGCTACCTGATGAATTACGGAGACTTGCTTTCAGTCATTGTATTCCTATATAATATTTCTTTTGTTCTTTTAATAGAGTCTCTGATTTCTGATTATTTTTGTACCACACTGTGTCCAAGATTCTTTTCAACCTTGTCTTTAAAGTGGAACATTTCTGATGACTAAGAGACTATAGTCTAAGACATTATTGTGGTCTCAAACTAACCAGATGATTTTGTTTGTTTGCAATCAAAGGATTTAGAATATCCTTAAACTTATTTGATTTTCAGAACAATAATGCAGGGAGTAAGTGGAACCACGCAACTGAAAAATGGAGTTTATCATTTTATTACTACCTACGTTTCGGCTTAACACTTAAGCCTTCATCAGGGTTAAATACAACAAAATGCTGCCCTAAGTACTAAATTGGTGGAGATTTTTGTCATAATCTTGTTTGACCAACATCTTTTTTTGTCATTATAATAACAAGGTATTGGTCACTATCACTTTTATGTCTACTACAATGATAGCATTATGATGGAAGTTCTGCATTGACAACTAACATAAACAAAGCCTCCGTAGTTCAGTGATTAGCGCCCTTGTCGCCTAATCCCGTACCCGGGTGAAGGGCACACATATGCCTGCCATATTCAGCAGAAAGTTGACTGGCAAATAAAGGCTATGCTCGGCTCGGCACAAAAGCGTTTCTCATAAAATATGTTTTACTGATTTCAAGTAATATCAAGTGAGTCAATTTTGATTTTTGTATACAAAAATATACTGGTAATTTGCCTTTTAATAATAATTTATTGTCTTATTTGTTCGTGATATGAACATACAAACAGAAGAGTGGCTATACAGTCAGTAAATACTTTTAGATTCTCCTATATAAGGAAGGATGTTAAAGATTCCCTGAGTGTCACTACAGCATGGTCATTGGTATGGCTAATAGAGACATATATCTGTATAATTGACATATTCGTGGGATGTTTCCTATATAAATCACACAATAACCAACTCCTTAAGGTATCAGTAGATTGTATAGAACAATTCCTTGGTGACTTGTGTCTGTATGAAGCAACAAGTATCGACAGTGATTTTTATGACTGTGTGTGTATAGATAGTTTACTACCTGGGGAAACAGTGGTGTATGATTGTAGGATACAGCACCACTCAGAGATATGGATACCTGTATCTTATGTTCTTTTGACCACCTTAATGATCTTGGCTGTTTGAAGAGACTTGACAAACCAAGACTTGACAGCAGTGTTTTGCCTATTTCAAATCTATAGCTAGACTTTTCGAAGAAAAAAGTCTAGCTATTGTTGTGATAGGTTCATGGTGCATCTGCATGTGCATTGGCTTATTTTATTGTCAGAGTCATTTTCTCAAATACTATCGATCACAGGTACTTGAAAGCATACATAATCACAAGGAGAGTCCATACTGATACTTAAGGCTCAGATAATCCTGTGGCATATATTGAGTTACCTGCCCTTGTAAGTTGTTACTCTTAGATTTTCACTCAAAGATGAGCAAGGCTACTATCAAGAATATGAAAGTCAAGCATCCAGCTTTTAGGAGGTGCTCTTGTTTAATATTCATTATTTACCATATTGTAACATTATGAGATTCGAGTTGTAAGGGGGCAGATTCGATTCAGTTTGCCTGTCTATGATTCTCTGATGTGACTTACTTAACTCCTCCTAAGTTTTGTCAGGATGTCCGTCAAACTTCCACAGATGAACTACAGAGAAGCTGAATATTTAGATGTGCATGAAGGATTCAATGAAATCATTATTGGTTCTGTTGGGATTTTTGTCAGGATTTCAAGTTCTTTATGACACAATTACAGGTTTGACAGGATTTCCTTAAAACTTTTACAGATTAACAACCATTATGTGTAGGTACATGCGCACTACGAAAACTGCAAGGAATTTTGTTTGAATTATGGGCTTTTTGCAGGCAGGCCTGGCAGGGGAGGTTGTATTAGTCTGCTCTAATTTTGTTTGTGGAAGTATAAACACTATCCAAGGCTTATAATATTACCATATATAGCAGACAATTATCCCATGGGAGATATATTGTCTGGCTTTATTAAAGTAAGTGATATAATAATGCTATTATCACAGTATTGTTATGACCCCTCTGATGTTCGGGTCATATAAGTATATATATCTGCTATATAGTCAGAGTGTAGTAAAAGACTGTGGACATTGATCTAGTAAAAGCTTTTAAATCCATGAATGGTACTATTGTGATGTTTAGATATCTGGTTTGAAAGGTAATTGCAGGTTTGGTTTGACAGTCTTGCATTTGACCGTTAGGGTGACAGTTTTGCATCTAATATGACCGTTTGTGTGTTTTGCATGTGACTGCTTTGCAGATGTGACAATCTTGCCTTGAAATGTCCATTTGAAAAAAAATGTACTCCATGTGAAATCTTGAACTCAACCGTCTGTGTGAAATCTTTTGACATTATCTTGGAGTAGAACAACTTCAGTAAAGGCAAAATCCACATATTAAGGTCCCATTGAAATGGGTTTTTTTTACAAAAATTAAGAAATTTTGTCCAATCGAAATTAAATTATTCTACAGTATATTGGAACACCATGGTCATATGAAGAGATGAATTACATGACCTCACACGCTTATGTTCACTGTGACTGTTACATCAAGCCAGGTTTGTTACATCAAGCCAGGGTTCGATAATGAATTATCACAACTTTGAGTGTTGTAATGTCATATGTCACTCACAGATCTAGTAGAGGCAGGTTTTCATGTGTGGAGTAGCTTACCATTAGTATACATCTTCTGTGGAACTTGTTACAAAAATATTCATTATGGTATAAAATGTGGATTTTGGATTTTATGCATGTGAAGAAGATGTTGTGTTCATTTGGTGCGTAATTTAAGTGAAAAATCTGTGACTTAACTGTGTTACTTACGTGGAGAGTTTTATTTGAGTAAGCCACAGTATATGGTATGTGCAGTTCTGATTTCGATACTTGCAGATTGTCAGCCATTGCTTATCATATTCTATAAGTGTTGCTGTATACATCAGGAATATATTGGAAGTTCCATGTTGGATACTAAAACTATTTTAAAGTTCAAAGGTTTTATGAACCATGAACATTTATTATCATTTATTGAACATGTATTTGCATTTGTAGCTCTGCAGCTGTGGCTGGCTCATGTATATTACTTATACTCATTCATTCACTCACTCACTGTCTTAGATATTTCTATGTTATTGTTACCTGTGAGGCTTTAGAGTTTATAGGTGTACTTGCTTCAGCAATCGGATTGAGTAGGTGAAGATTTGTAGAGCATTTAACTCACAATACAGAGTGTTCTGCTTCACTGATGGATGTGCAATTTTCTGCTTGTTTCATACAAATCCTCATTATACAGTGAAACATGCAGCATGAGGTTAAATACTCATTCCCCTTCGATTGTCTCTCTGATGGGAAAACCAGTGGTGATGAGTTTCGTTGTACATTTCCCATACATCTCATTTTTCTAACCATGTCATGTGACACCATTCTCTCACATCTTGACAACTTTAAGCATTATTACATGCAGTAGTTGTACCAAGATTTTATGCCATTTTCCCTTTCCTTGTGTTTCTAATATCAGCGAAGAAAATTCTTTTTGAAGTGCATGGCCATTCAGTTTATTCGCAGCCTTATAATTGGCCAAAGACCTCCCGCTATGAGGGTTCTTAACTAAGAGACATATAGTTAGTGTGATACAAGGAATCCGTGGGTCGCTCAGCCCAGCTCTTTCTTAATAGACTCCTTGGTTCTTAACGTGCCCGATGTATAATAATAGCAATTATGTCATATGCACCAAAGCACACAAGCAGGTTGCAAGTAAATTTATCAAATGAATAAGATATTTGTACCAATTAGCAGTATCATTATTAAATTCAACCGAAACAATGCTAGGGCTCGGTGTGCAAAACTATGGTATGTGCCTATATGAATTGAGGTAGTATCCAATTTTTGCAATTTGCACTAAGCTTGTTCAGTTTAAATGTGGTTGAATAGTTTGGAAATGATGATGGTTGGTTCTATGTCTGAATCTTGTGTTGGTGGTGAGGCTATGGTGCCATAGCTGTGTGGCTTTGGATCCTCTCGGCACTACCATATTTACTAATATTTATTATTTCAATCCTGTTTTGATCCACAGCTACCATAATTATCAGGCAAAATGCAGTACGTTTGTCTATCATGTGTGAGTAGGTAGACTTACATATTGCATGACAGTACTTATTGTAATTAACTCTCTCAGATGGAGACATTTCTGGTCTGAAATATCCACTGATACTGATGAACTCCCTGGCATCTTCTTGATGAACATTTTCATGATATGGTTGCCTAGAGCTACCACACATGTGTTTTACTGGCTTCTATAGCAACCAGACATGTGTTTTAGTGACTTCAATAGCAACCAGGCATGTGTTTTACTGACTTCTATAGCAACCAGGCATGTGTTTTACTGACTTCTATAGCAACCAGACATGTGTTTTAGTGGCTTCTATAGCAACCAGACATATGTTTTAGTGGCTACTATAGCAACCAGACATGTGTTTTAGTGACTTCAATAGCAACCAGACATGTGTTTTAGTGGCTTCTATAGCAACCAGGCATGTGTTTTACTGACTTCTATAGCAACCAGACATGTGTTTTAGTGGCTTCTATAGCAACCAGACATATGTTTTAGTGGCTTCTATAGCAACCAGGCATGTGTTTTACTGACTTCTATAGCAACCAGACATGTGTTTTAGTGGCTTCTATAGCAACCAGGCATGTGTTTTACTGACTTCTATAGCAACCAGATATGTGTTTTAGTGGCTTCTATAGCAACCAGACATATGTTTTAGTGGCTTCTATAGCAACCAGATGTTTGTTTTAGTGACTTGTATAGCAACCAGGCATGTGTTTTAGTGTCTTCTATAGCAACCATGCATGTGTTTTAGTGGCTACTATAGCAACCAGACATGTGTTTAGTGGCTTGTTTAGCAACCAGACATGTTTTTAGTGCCTTCTGTAGCCACCAGGCATGTTTTTGTGGCTTCTATAGCAACAAACATGTGCAATAGTGGCTTCTATAGTAACCAGACATGTGTTTTAGTGGCTTCTATAGTAACCGTGCATTGTTTAAGTGGCTACTATAGCATCCAGGCATGTGTTTTAGCGGCTTTTACAGCAACCTGAGACATGTTTGTGACTCCAATAAAAATAAAGATTTCCTTTATATAGTCAATGAGTTATGTGATCTATGATGGTTTCAAATGACCAGTTTAACAATCTTCTGTCTGTTTGTTTGACTGTTGTGTGATCGACTCAGAGACACTGACTGTCGTAAGCGCGGTGTCATTGGTAACATATTTCCCTGCCAGATATTGGCCAATGACCTTCCATGTCAGTAGAGAAATTCTCCTGTCTTTCTGTCTTGCCTTAAAAGGTAATAATGGATGTGATGTTTTTGTTGTTCTAGCCAATTGTTAAATTACTTTCAAATAAATCATTTTGTTTTTTGCTCGATTCTTTCTGCTGAGCCATGCAGGTATCGATTATGAGGTTAAATGTTCATTTATTTTCCATCTTTCGTTAATGCAACGTAAATGTAAGTGATCGAATTTCGCCAATTTTCCTCAGTTCTGTTTTTAGATTATTACACTCTCACTGAGTCTCTACATCTTCAAACTGAGTTATTAGAAGATCTTTATTTTGTAATTTGATTCATCTTGTAAGCTAGTAAAGTGAATACATTGGCCAAGGGCCATATTGATACTTTGAACTTCTGAAGTTCTTGATATATTGTTGGCTATGGAAAATGTTTCAGCTGCTATTTTAGGCATGATACTGCTTTCACATGTTAAGTTGGGGGAAACCTGAATTAAGCGACCTTCTGTCATTCCCCCAGGTTCCTTGGTAGCCATTGTTCATTAATTAGTAAGACTTTTCGAAGAAAAAGAGTCAAGCTATTGTCGTGACGAGATCTTGAACGTTTGCATGTGCGTTGATTAAATTTATTGTCGGATTCATTTTCTCAAAAGCTAACTCAATATAGTTATTCACCATCACAGGGGAGTCCATATTGACAAGGCTGATAACCCTGTGACCTATATTTATTGAGTTATCTGTCCTTGTTACTCTTTAGAATTTTCACTCACCGATGAGTAAGGGCACTATTATAACAAGAACAAGACAGTAGACCATCCAGCACTTGTAGGCAGTGCTCTTGTTTTATTCTTATCAGATAGTTAAAATACAAGATTAAACATTATCTAAAAAATCACCTCCTTTAAGCAGCCATATTCACATCCTTGGCTGACTGCTATAGGCAGGTCAAACTGTATAACTAGTTAGATGTGACCATACCAGTACTCATTACCACAGCAACCAGATTTGTGTAATATAAATAATTCCCAATAATTAATGTTATATACTCGTAATCTGCCTATCCTTGGTATTTATCATGAAAGAGTTGACTATGCTTTCCGCGGCATATATGAATGACCATGATATAAGCTAACCAAACTGAATGTCAGTCTTTATTTGACCGACTTCTAAAACACCATGGATTCCATTATATGACAAATATAGAATTTATGTGGACATCCGTTATTCTTTATATGAATGGTTATGAGGACATGTAATATTCGTTATGTGAGTTCATGGACGCAGTGGTGTTAAAAGCCATTCTTGAAGGCAATTGCTTGCACGCTTGGTTATTTGAATGAGTTCACCTGACATATGCTACAAAGCCATTCTTGAGGACTTGTGTGCACTTTTGTTTATTTGAACGAGTTTGAGGACATTGTTTGCCATTCTTGCTTTGATCACTGAGTATGAGGAAAGGGTTAGTTTGATTCTTATCTTTGAGTACTTGCCAATGAGTATGTAATGCATGGGGTAATGTTTTTACAGCGGTCATGAAGGGATACTGTGGAGAGCCACAGAATTCCTGACAGTTGTGGGTTGGAATGATGCATTCAAGGAGTCAAGGTTGACTTTTGACCTTGTATGCCATACCTGATATAGGTATTTTATGTTTCCTTGTTGTATTAGCAACAAAAATGTTTTGTGTCTACTGTTAGCCATCATCAGGTCCTGATCTCCCAAAGCAACTCAATCTAAGCAAGATCTCATCTTAAATATTGGCATGGGTCTTAATGTTATTTTCAATTCAAGGCTTGACTGGAAATTGGCATCAGTATGCAGAAATTTCATTCTGGGTTTATAATACGGTACCATTTCAGAAGCTGGAACTTCTGATTTACATATTATTCTAACTCTGATTTTAGGAAAGTCTCAATTTTCCACTTGAGGTGCTTTGGGAGATCAGGGCCTGACTATTTCAAATCTTGTGATGTTTATGGTACTGGTATTAAGTGATTTTTCCAGCTTTCTGTACAACTAATAAATTTGATGTGTTAAGATCTCATTTTGTCATACAATTTATTCTATTTCTTCTATATTGCAGGATTGGATATTTGGATGAGAAGTTGTCTCGAGGGAGGATGTAACATTTCTACCTATTGATGGTTAGATCTGAATGGTGGAAGGGCTGGTTAAAAATTACACAGTGGAATATTCTGTATCTATTGCTCGAAGGTATATACTCTTATACTCAGCGAATCATCTTATATACTTTACAAACAACTCATTTCCTTTTGAGTGTACAGTACAATTTGGTATGGCTGGCCGTCGGGTGGCAACGTCAAACAGGGGGTTTCCGGTCAATAACTTTAGTTTGGATTGACACGACACCATGAAACTTTGTATATATAGCAACTTACATGGAATGGAATGCAATAATTATGCAGTATATATCTATAAGGTTGTGGTTGCACAGATTATGAGAAGAACTAAATCCTACTGTGGTTTACACAGTGATATTGAAGGTCTGTGTATCCTTTTTACAAACAAAATAAACCTACTTTCATGTTATGGTAATTTTGTACTGACTTTTGAACAGTAATTAAATGTTCTCTTTTGATGATAGAATAGCCCGTAGTGTATTAAAGTTTACATTGCGGGGCGGCCATTTAATGACAGGATGCAATTCAAGCCTAAACAAGCAAATATACCTTCTATTATTATCACACTCGGTCTGAAAAGCTTTTATCAAATTTATAGTACAAATGTCATGAACATATTCAACTTATACTGTAAGATTATTATAGACAGGTGAAAATTTCACAATTATCCATTTTGTTAAAATATGAATAAAATCCTGCTTTAAAATAGAAATGCATTGTTATAATGAATAAAATCACGCATTAAAATAGAAATGCATTGTTACGAGGTACTTCATATGTCAGTGCTATTCGATAACTTGTGACATACATGTATCGGGATATGTTTTATATTTGTGGTAACATGATCTGGGAGGTATTCAGTTAGTCAGGTGATAATGACATAATATATTTCAGATTATTATAAAATCATTAATTTTCGTGGGGGATTAAATTTCATGGATTTGGTGGTGCACCTTTAACAACAAAATCAAACCCAACCGACCTCTAATTTTGGCCATTGGATTTATTACCTGAAATGCAAAATCCATGAATTAACGTCCCATCAAAATGGTCTTTTTTACCAAAACCTCAAACTCTTGTCCCATTGAAATTAAACGATTTTACAGTAATATATGTATATATAATAAGTTACAGGTATATCGGTTATCATAGAGCCTAGCTTCTCAACTATGATCTTCTTAGTACATAATAATGTATACTGTAAAATCATTTAATTTCAATGGGATGAAAGACCCATTTCAATGGGATGTTAATTCGTGGAATTTGCATTTCAGGTAATAAGTACAAGTAATAAATTATTGTTCAATGGGATTTGATTTCTTAGTTGAAGGTGAACCGCGAAATCCACGGAATTTATTCCCCCACGAAAATTAAAAAATTTGCAGTATTTCAGATTAATATGTAAGTAAGGTTTCAGTTATAGTTCAATTTTGAACCCTGAGCCATGAACTTTTAGAAGAGTCTATTTGTGCGGGTCACCCGTGATTTATTGATTTCAATAGTCATGATTTAATGATATGCTACTTACTAATGTGTGTTATACATATCTGAATAGTCAATCCCACGCCAATCTTTATTGGCGAAATGGATTAAACTTTAAAGTGCAGTCACAGCTCAATGCTCGAAATCGAACTATATCATAGAGCATAGTTTCTAAACTATGATCTTCTTAGTACCTAATTATAAATATACAGTACCACCTGTATAGTAGCACCCTCGGAGAGTTTCAAATATTATCTGTTGTATAGAATTTGTTGCTCTTCAGATATTAGCTTAAGGAAATGTTGAAGGCATTGTTATAGAGAGGTTGTTGCTCTACAGGTGGGCCGCTCTGCAGAGGTTGTACCAAGTAGTACAGGATACTCAAGCTATTAAAGGCCATTTGTACCATCTGGTTAAATAATGTTTTGGGACGTTTATCAAACTTTATCTAGTAATTAATATGTATAATAGTCATAATCTGATTACCACTCTTGCACTTTTATCTTTAGTCTTCATTTGATGTAATTGTACACATAATTACTGGTAACAAAGATTAGTTAACGGGTGAAGTTTAACTTGTACAACTTTAAACTGGCCTGTGACATACAATTTATAACTTAAGTGTGCCTTTGATACTGTAAAATCATTTAATTTCAATGGGACTAAATGCATTTCGTGGTTTTGGTGAAAAAGAACATTTCGTGGGGAAGTGATTTCAAGAATATCTTTTCCACTAAGTCATATACATGTACTATGTAAATTTTTTGATATTAGTCAGGATTTAATTTCATGGTTGAGATCATCCAAGAAATCCACGAAATGAAATCCCCCTCGAATGTTAATGATTTTGCAGTATGAAACATTGACCCCATTACTGTGGTTGACATACACTGACATACACACTGACTCTTATGTCTCTTCTTCGTATTCTATGTAATTTATCTAAATTTGAAGCCAATTTTCACACACATTGAAGTACTGTCATTTTGTACATTTTAATGTCTGTACGTATGTAGTGTATGACTCAGAGTCATGTTGAAATCCAATCCATGTACATCCTCAATCTTAAAAAGAAACAACTTTTATCAAAACGCTTTAAATTTTAAAAAAGGGCATCATCTTTTCATTTTCTCATGTGTGTAAATTCCTTGTACCTTAATCTGACATTTTTGTATCAAAAAAGGATATTGCGTAATGTGAAGTTTCAGTTTGTTTGTGTCTGTCTTTTCCGCATTCCTTAGTCGGCCTATATCAGTTATTCACTGTGGTCAGTACTGAGTGCTGATGGGTTGGCATCTTGGCAGGTGTAATAAATGATATAATGTGTACTTGTTAGCCTCATATAGGACATCATTAGTACTTTAGATGTTTTTTATGCCCCAGAATATACTGATGTTGGCTGCATATAGTGATGCACCTGTCCGTTCGTTCATTACTAATTTTTAAAACTCAAATATTTTTTTAATCTATCAAGGCATTGCTTTCAATCTCGACATTCTTGTTAATAATCATAAACACATTACATTGTCAAAGCTATGTAACACTCTCCAACATTTCAACAGAATTATGGCCCCTGAATGACTTTGTTACGGACAAGTCTTCCACCAGGGCCTAGGCGTTTACTGAATGCAGTCTTGTTTCTTAAGTCATATTGTGAAAAAAGAAAGTCTGGCATTTCATTAAGCAATTGACAGTGTATTGCCTGATGTCACAGACAACATCAGTTTTTGATGTCTAGCTATATATGGAATTTTATTTTGTCTTGGGTATAGGCTGCAGTCTCGGAGTCAATCCAAGAACTCCCACTCTCATTGAAACAGATGCACATCAGACTTATCCATTGATTTATCAGGTGGTTTATACTCATGTATTGTATAAATACTCATTATGGCCAATTAATGTACATGCATTGTAATAGAATAATTGGCATGTCACTTAAATATAAAAACAAGATTGTATAAACAGTAATAATGTGCAATGGTTTAATCAATGCTCAGTAATTATAAATCAATGATTTGTACGTTTGTGGATAACGGTGATTACTGGTTGTGATTACCGTTTTGACGAGGTGCATTCTGCCATTTTCCATTACACATTTTGACCTCCTTCAAAGAAATGATAACGGTGATATATTGCATAAAAATGCACATCTATTGATTTGTCAATTGATCTGTTAGTCTATGGGTAGATCAAAATTGGGTTCTGATCATCCGTAACTACATAATGCATAAAAGACACATAGAAGATCCTCTGTCTTGCAGGATGTCATGACCTGCTGTCTGTATTGGTGACACCTGTTTATTATTATGCACCCAATCTTTGATGAGGGGGTATAAATGGCTTAATGCAATTATGTTGGTTGGTTCCAAGTTCCCAACTTGAACCTTTTATCTGAGTCCATAATCATGCCCCCATTGCAAGGAACACATACGAAGTATAGGCATGGTCATCATCCATATTGTACTTTTGTACAGTAAAGTTTGTTTATTATAGTGTCACCCCTACTGAAAGGGCCAGTCAATTCTGACTTATGAGACACTTACGTATATTTCATGCTTACAGTACCTTCCCAAATCCCTTCTGGTAATGCCGGGTGCCTGACAGAGATGGGCCTACGGTTACCATTAATTTAACTAGCTGGCGGCTGACCAACCGGTCTCATCAGTTCCAACTCGCCTTGCATCGAGATTTGAACCTTTGACTTCCCGCCTCCTACGCGGACGCCCTAACCACTCGGTCACGGCCGCATGTCCATTGTCTATTCTTGTTTATATTATATTTTGAAAATGTATAAGACAAGGAACTGTTATATAGAAATGTTGCAGAATGTTGCGGTGTAAGCCTGGTAAAGCACATATTCTGGTTTTTATCATGTTATACATATATGCATAGATTTGTTTAGATAAAATCAGAAGATGTTAGCAATTTGATTTCCAGACCCAGCGTATAGATAGAACTTGTTAGGCTAAATGGTAAAACTATGTATTGGTTCTTGTCAAACTGGCGCTTCTCAGCCATGTCAAAGAAATCTTGTTTCATTTTCTGTATTAAACAAAATCTCATTTCATGATGATGTCACTCAAATTTGTCAGTTACATAGTCGCGCAAAGAGATTGGTTTTGGTGCTTTTCGTAACTGAACGGTTGATTTGAATTCGGCTCTTTGAACGTTGATGGAACACACGTCGGGCAGATAATTCCATCCTGATTGGTTTCTACGGAAACTGTTGCTAAGATAAGATGTTCCATAGAAGACATACAATTTGACTGGGATAGGTCATTTTTGTTCCTGTCAATATTAATACAGTGTTTAAATACTGTTGTGCTTTCAAAGGATTTTGCTGATGTAGCAATATTTTTGGGGGGAATTTTAAAAATATTGGCTCAAATTTTCTGATCAGTGAAATTGATCGCATGCATCAGAGCTGATTGTGACATTATTTGCTAGTGTCAATGATCAGTCTAATAAAATATCATTATAAGTGGCCTAATGTTGTTAACAATTTACATGTTTGGTTTCTTTTTGTGTGCTAAGTCTGAAAGTCTTTTAATATATAATAATGTCATTCTTGTTAACTTCCCCTATACGCGTTTTAATCTATGTGGCCGGTTGGTATATCGCTGGCTGAATGAGAAGGTTGTATTTTCAAAATAAATATTTTGAGAAAACAAGAAAAAAAGTGAAAGAAAATCACAAGCTGTTTCAACTCCAGTTTGGTCAACATGACAAGTTCCGGTTTTCATGAAAAACGACTCTCAAGAAGCGCCCCGTGATGCTCTGGTTATATGTATCAGTCTCACAAGGTCCTACGGAGTACCTTCTCATTCTAAGCCATTCTTTATCCAGTTTAAACTTAAACCGACTCTAGTGTCATTGCCTGACTGTAACAAACTATACTGCCTTTCAGCTCACTCCATGTTACACTGATATACTTAGCAGGAAAGGGGTTCAACTTTTTGGATTTGTTTACTCCTTTCTTGTGGATCTTGTAACGATGGCCTCTTGTTGTGCCAACTTAAAACTCAACAGAACTTGTAATAATCTATTTCTTCATTATCATTGATTATCTTGAATAAAATTATTTGATCATAGGAAGCAGTTTGGTCTGTAGTTCAGAGACTCAAGTTAAATACTGGTAATTTCAGTTTTTAAGCCCCGGTAACTACATTCAACAGAGTTATGGCCCCTGATTGACTAAGCTATTTGTAATAGACAAGGCTTGCACCAGGGCATAAAGCACTTACTGAACAAGGTCTTGTTCTAAATGTTCTGTTTATGTCAAATTTCTTAATGCTGGGGCTAACTTTGTTGCATAATGTTGTACATTCTCTACCATTTGTAGATTCTTCTTTGTCCATGGCCTCCAAACAGAGTCCATGCGCCTAGTTAGATCTCACTAGACTATTTGTACCACAGGCAATAAATCGCTGGCTTAGAATAAGAAGGTCGTAAGCACAATATCAATATTTTGAAAAAATACCAAGAAAAAGCTGTCCGAAATTTATTCTTTACTTATGGTAAAGCATGCTTTACACTCTATACTTTTTGTGTGTTGAGTCTGGAAATTACTGTTTGCTTTGGTGAAATAAGTTGTTTCAACTTCAGTTTGGTCAACATGACAAGTTTTAATTTTCATGAAACTAGGCTCATGAGAAGCACATTGTGATGCTGATTTTAAATGTATCAGTCTTAGCCAGCGAAGCGTCTCTAATGTTCAATATGAGGAAATTCTCTCTTAATCATTCCAAAGAGTCCATATGCCCTGTTCATGATCTGGCTTATATGGACGTTGACATTTTCAAATAATCGTCATACCAGTAACATAACATAAAATATGGTAGCGCATGATATACCATTGAGATGCTAATCAATATAAATAAACTACATCATCATCAGGAGTTATATGTGAATATTTCACTCTAGCTGACAATTTATATAAACAATTTATATTCACACCACAATCCGTTACCTGAGCAACCGAGGGGAAGAATTTCTCAGTTTACATGTAAACGTAACAATGGAATTATGGAGAAATAACCAGGAAACTTAGCACCAGTTTTGTTATGTTTATGTAGAATATTTTAAATCTTACATGAATAGCTGAGCCTTTCTCAAATTGTGTCATAAACAGCATCTTGTAAACAATATGATGGAATATAGTGAGCAAACTTTACATGAATGGATTGATCATCTTATGTATGTATATGGTCTTCTCTCAATGTGACTGTACTGGTACAAGTTACCAATTATGATGGCTGTTTTGAGTGTTTTCAGCTGTTCTGTCACTCTTTAGACATTTTAACTTCCCCAGGTCATTCGCAGCTACTGAAAAACCATTCATGATCATAAATTAATTAATTTCTTGAACAAATCTGATTCTTGTTAATTTGATGTTTATGTATATAATGTTATCTATGTTTATTGTATATTCTTATGTAATTTGCGTTAAATAAAGACGTTACTTACTTACTTACTTACTTACTTACTTACTTACTTACTTACTTACTTACTTACTTACTTACTACCTAATGAAACCTACGTTTGAGTCTCCCTGGGCAGACTATTTCGTCCTATTTGCACCCTAAAACATAGATTATCAAGCCCAGAATAAAATTTTGCAAAATTTAAAAAAGTTATGCTATTTGATTGATAAAATATTATCTAGTCGGGTGGCCAGACTAGGCAAGTTGATGTACTGCAATCAAGATTTCACGAATGATTCTAACAGTTTGTTAACTAACTTGATGAATTATATAACATATATTGACCTTGATCAAGAAATGTTGAAATATACAACTGACAGCACATCACCAGGTTTATTTATCTTCCTGGTATAGGTTTGTTTGCTTTCAACATATGGTAGAGGTAAATTAATTTGGCAAAAAAACTACTTTATGTAATCAATCTACCTGATTTAGCAGGGGCCTTATTCACCAACATTATATGTTTAAAACTCAGACTTAGACTTAAAATTGACAAGATTTATAATCACTACCATTTCTTATCAATTAGATTGAACCATGTGAAATTTTATCTGATTATTTTTTGTTACCAAAGGAACATGTATACCCATTTCTATAAAACAAATCAGTACATTTATAACAACATGAGAGTGAATAGAACATTTGGCAATATAAAGTATAAGTCTGAGTTTTAGACTTTAATAGAACGTTGGTTGTCAGTGAAAGTTAATTGAAAGATGAAAAACACCATATTTTGAAAATTGAGCATACAAACTGCACTGGTATTCATATGCTGACTATATATAGATGTGTAATATTAGGTTATAATGTGAAATATGATACCAGATGTTAGTTGCTAGGGGATTGAATGGTGGTATCAATGTGATGTAAGATTTATCTACTTATGTAGTACAATGTCATACATATTATACCAGCACTTCATCAGCTAAGCTAAATATGGTTTTGTCCTTCACATCGGAAGAAAGTACAATTATCAGTTGCTTGTGGAAGACGAACGATCAGTGGTCATCATATTCTATTTCAAAATTATTGATGTAAAATGGTGCATGCACTGATTTGGATGATATTTATTCAGTATAATGTACCTTTTTTGTTACTATTTGACCACAGTGAGATATTGCTACATTAAGGTGGTTCAATCATTGCGTTATTGTTTCTTTTTAGGCCCCTACAGGTTTGCACTCTGTCCGTCAAGAAAATCTCGACCCTGCAATAACTGAAACTGCTTTCAAGCTAGGTTTATGAAATTTGGTATGTGGATAGGGACCAGTAAGGAGATTATGCACGTCTAATTTTTTTATTCAGACAAAAATTGTGGTTGCCATGGCAACAGAAACATTTTCAACCTGGAAACCAGGTAAGGGACTTCCGTATTGCTTGCAATTCCTAATTACTTGTTCTTATATTTTCAGGTGTTGCGGTATAATCGTATTTAGATAACCGGAAGAGAGAGCGAGAGAGTGTGAAATGATGCCTGGTGTAGGATTTATACGAGTGAAGTTGTTGGAAGTGGAACGAGGGCCGTCTATGGATAGTAAAGGAGAAGTATTTGATCCATATATCGCCATCAATGTGAAAGAGGCCACCAATACACCAGGTACATATCAAACTTAGTGTCCGATTTAAAAAAATCAGTATGAAAAAAAAAATTCAGTAAATATGACCTTTGAATTTGGCTTTGTTCACACTCACAATTGATGAATTGCTAGACTCTCATCACAAATATTTTTAACCAGTTAAAGAAGAAAAATCCTGGTTATTAGAATGGGGTATGGCGAGCGGGCAGGCAGGCTGACAGGGGGCAACAACAAACAGGGTTTCCGGTCAATAACTTTATTATGGATTGACACATGTTCATGAAACTTTGTATGTAGCAAGCTGGCATGGATACATACCCAATACAGCAATTTGACTGCCTCATTATGTAGACACTGCACAGAAAACCTGGTTTCGCCACAGTGTCGTGTATTCTTGATAAACTGCCTGTGCCTCAAAGAAAGACTTTTGAATATCACATTATATTGGGAAATGAATTAATGACGTTTCCACTTTATGTATCCATTGTGGTATTCCTGTATTCCTCTTCGTAATTCAAAACAGACATGGCAATTGAAAAGTCACCAGACATCATTAAATGTAGTCAGCTATTGGACAAAGAAAGGCATTAATGCTTCATCTTCATGTTACTAATCTCATTAGCTGCTTATTTTATGAGTGTCTGCACTGACATTAATTATTTAAGACCAAATAAATGTTATGTCGTCCTTCATCTTTGTCACTAGAATCAACAAAACTTGAACTGATAAGAAAATAACAAACTGGACAGGGAAGGCAGCACTCAACTGAAATAGCAGAGAATGAAAGTCACCGAAATATAAATAAATAGAATTTATATATATGTAGGACCCTGAGACCTCGTTCAAAAACCTACAGCTGTGACCATTATTATGCCCCCCCCCCATATTGCTTTGCACATGTCTGTCAGTCTGCCTGTTTGTTGATAGACCAAAATGGTTTCCGTTCAACTGCTCAAGAATGCTTTGCCCTAGGATCTTGACAAATTATGGCCAGCATCAGTAGATGACTCCTATTGATGTGGAGGTCTGTAGGTCAATGGTCAAGGTCACTGTGACCTTCACCTTAAAGATTGTGTCTTTTGAGATTGGTTAGATCTATATTCTTTGGTCAATATTTTACAAAATGTCTGAATTAACCCTACTGTCTACATAGAATTGTCCATCAAATTTTACATTACGAGGGGTCAGTGCCAAACTATGGTATGTGTCTATATAAATTGATGTAGTTACCATAGTTTTGCACTAAGCCCTCGATTACCAGATTACCAATGGTCAGATTGCCTGCCTGTCTGTTGTGAGTTGTTTGTGATTAGATGTACCAAATGATGTGGACATCCGGGCTTTGGAGATTTATGACATTATGCCAGTCTGTCTGTTTCTCATTGAATGTTGATTTCCTAGTATTGTTTTCTATATTAATCTGCATACCGTATATTTTTCAATAATTGTGCCATTCTTGCACATACAAGGGCAGATAACTAGTTCAATAAATGTTCTATTCTAATATATCCAAGGGCAGATAACTAAATTAATTAAATGGTTCATTCTATAACACTCAAGGGCAGATAACCTAATCATTAAATGTTCCATTCTAAGGCATTTAAGGACAGATAACTTGTTTAATTAATGGTTCATTCTTACACATACAAGGACGGATAATTCGTTTAATTCTATTCTTATATGTCCATTATAAGACTTTCATGGGCAGATAACTCAATATATAAAAGTAAAAATTCTAATAATGGCTTCACTTAGAACAGTTTGTACATGTGTGTATAGCAAAATGTTAATAATCAAAATGCTAAATGTAAAAAAACCTGTCAAATAAAACATAAATGATGAGTATGTTAATGAAAGTGTGATATTTGATATTTGAGAATGGCTATGAATTATGGACCATACATTAACACAAAGCTGCTGATAGCCTGCTGACGCATTTGATTGCTCCTCAGGGAATGTTTCATTTATACAATGTGTTTGATATTGGCAGTGTCATATCAATTTTCACATCTGTATTTAATATTTATGCAAATTTGTTAGATTTTCAATTAAATTTTAATTATTTTTTACACTAGTTCGACAGGACTTTTACTTCCATTTTGTATTGCTGATCAGGGGTGTCAATTTTGCTGATTAATCCGGAATTCCGGATTAACATATCCTGAAAAGCCATGATTTTTGACCAAAATAAAGAAATTAGAAATGACATAGTTATGGTCAATTTAATCTGTTTTACTGGTAACTTCCCAACACAAAGTTAACTGATTCAAATATGTTAACAATGTGGTTGAAGGTCTCTTGTTTGTTAAACATGCTTGACAGCAAAGGATTTTTCTTATTTTATATTTGGCTCTATTGACTCTCCTGTATATGTACAATACCCAATTTGGTGCCTGATTTTATGTTTTACTCTAAGAGACGATAAGAGACGAGCATGATTCAATGTTTGTGAATCTTGTTCCAGGAGATATATGGTAGCACTCACCATAAAGTCTGTCCAATAAGTATTGGTCAATATTGCCATATTTATCTGGGTGACAAGGCAATATGTAAATCTAATTGATGATATAAGTTGTATATTATGTTACAGATTGAATCATGTCTCAATGTTGACTTGCAGATTTTTTCATTAAGCGACTGGTATTTGATGTCCGTTATTTGATGTCCGAACATAATTACGTTTCGTCTAGCCATTACTTTTGTTTTAGTTTTCCATGATGACTATATTACTTGTCTGCTTGCCCACTGCTGTCGTAACCCGTAAAGACCAGACTGGAACCAGTAATATAGAGGTATAGAGAATTTACGGACCTTTGTGTGTAGCTAATTCATTAGGCCTAATTACCTATAAACTTACAGCTCTGAGTTGGTATAGCCATTCCGTCGGGGACACAACTTGACGCTTCCATGGTCATTCATCAAGTGTGTACCATACTATTCTTGTACCCAATATCTTGCGCCAGATCTTAGATAGTCAGTGTCGCGTTCCCCGTTCGACCACAGGACAGAGCACACTAGGGCAGCTTATGTAGGAACCACAAACCAATACAGAGGTTTTGCTAAAACTGAAATATGCAAAAGAGAAAACTCTTTTACTGAAAATATTGAATAGAATATTGTCTACCCTTACCTCCCACTGTTCTAAGTTCCAAGCAGAAAGAAGAAGTAGTAAAAATTACAGAATATTGCAATTTAAATGAACAATAAACAAACATAAAAGTATGTTGCCTCGAGCTACCCCTTAATCTATTTTATTTACATGTTGGGTAGGATAATTGCAATATATTGTTAAATCTTGTTAAGCCACAGGTAACTGTATCATTGATAACAGAAAAAAATGATAAAATATTTTGTATTATTTATATTTTTGTTTCATTTTAGTTTTAATTATTAATACAGTTACCTGTGGTTAAAACTACAGCATTCTGGTATCACAGTGTATACACCATTTTCATACTGATAATTTGAAAATGATGAAATTTTGTTGATTGACACAACAGCATTCTTTATATTCTCATGTCAAGTTGCCACTTTAAACTTCCTGGGTATCTTACAACATTAGCGAAATGTTGTCTGGCTTTAAAATGACTTTTATATTGAAATGAAATTGTCTGTGACTATAAAAACCTTTCAGCAGATACCAATAGAGATTTGAATTTCCAGCCTAAACATTTTTTCATTTGATTATTTATCATTATTGCAAAAATATTGAGATATTGGCTTGCCATCATCCCAGGGGGTATATATTAGATTGTGCCACTTGATAGAGATATTTCAGAAATATTCTACAATTTTGATTTATCCTCTGAAGATGGTAGAGGCCAACATATTATGATATATCATCGTCTGAAAGCTGCAATATCAGTCAGCATTTCCTGATGAATTTTGCCTGCACTATTCCATGCTGACGCATTCATATTTTGTTGTGTTGTGGCCTAGAGGTAGGGTGCATGCTTTTTTTAATCTCAAGGTCCCCGGTTCAATCCCCTCTTTGCAACACTGGTTAATTTCTCCGAGTCGAGGGAGATAACACACAACCCCCCCCCCACTCGTCCAAGGTGTGAATTGGTTCCTTTAAGGGCAGTGTCTTTACATGTTTGATATTTCTGGGTATAGTAGCTTGATGTTGGTTGCACAAAACCAGGAAATGAATAGTCTCCCGTGGGAGATGGAGATTTGAACCTAGGTTTCCTTAAAGCCCAATTACTAGGGGAGGTTAAAGAACGTTCTTACAGACACATGATAGGAATAAAATATACATTTGTCATGTACGTTTGCAACATTGTCTTATTTTCCATCTTATTTTTAAGAAATACAAAAAAACGGTTACCGTGGCAACTTCGGTCTCTTCCAGACTTGACATTTAAACATTGCCATTTAGAGGTAGTTATACCATGCTGTATAAGTTAATGTTGTATAGTCAATGTCTATATCTCTGATAAATAGGTAAATGAAACTACCAGCTGTATCTATCTTGTATGTTTGATTGTTGAATAGGAATTTACCCACACCTGTGCATATACAATATGGTACCCATTAGAACCAGTTAATCATCTTGTTGACTAAATACCATGTAGATATTAATCAGTTAAACTATGACTTACTTATCACAATCATTTATATAGTCATATATTCATATCAAGTATTTAAAGCAGATTGTAAACAGATGGACAATTTTAAAATCATCCAATTAATAAAAATCAAAGTCGACATTCTTCTTCTTCTGCCGTTGAAGATGCAGCATACACTCGCACCCAAATTTCCAATGACTTAATGTCATTAGCTAAATATCCATTAGTTGAACGCTGTCCTCTTGTTTCAGCTCTTTTTAGAAAATATAAAGTCAGTGGTGTACGTTGCCTAAATGATAGAACTTCGTAGTTTGAAATAGTTAACACAAATTAATTTGTTCTTGTACTTTAAATGAATTGGTATTCAGAATGGAGGAAAACAAGCATTTTAACATCATTATAAGTGACATGTGTTCAGTCATTTTCAGATAATTTTGCAGAAATGGTCCCTTGGTATCCTTTCTCCAAAACTGTTTCTTCTTCTTGATAAATCTTTAGGGAGAATATATACTGTAAAATCATGTAATTTCAATCGAACTCAATTTCATGGTTTTGGTCAAAAAGACCATTTCGTGGGTATATAATTTCAAGGATATCTTATCCACTAAGTCATATACTATAGAAATTATAAATAGGCATGGGGATTTATTTTGGTGGTTCAGATCATCAACCAAATCAATTAAATTAAATCCCCTCAAGTATTAATGATTTTATAGTAACTGTTTGCATGTTTCAAGTTATGAGACATTGTAGCAGTAAACATATTAATCTCTTTTCCTAATTTAAAAACGGAACATATTTGCAGGCATCGTTGATTTGTTTGTCCTCAAATTCAAATACTCTAATTCAAATAGTTTTCATCTGATTATGTTCAAACTTTGTGACAATATTTACATGCATCATATCTAGGCCAATTTTGATTATTCTTTTGCATTTTGCTTCATTGGCATTATTTTCGAAACTATGAAAAATCTCAAAATTATTATCTTATCAACAAAATAACAGGTTTTCCTGGAGACTGGCTCATTTAATTTTCAATTACCATGCCCCAGAGGGACATAGTTTGGGACATTTTAGCTCAGATGTTCACATTGAAATCATTGTTAAAATTCTCTTAAAGATCGTCATTGCTTGAAAACATCATCAATTTTCATTGAGTTTCATTCATTGATATAGAATGTTGCAATTGGCTGCAAAAAAGGCTAGCAAACATTAACTAGAAACGACATTAATAACTTTGTCTGATAAATCAGGAGCCACTTTGATAGAAAACAATGTGTATGATGTATCTACTTGTAGTTAATTGCTTTTACTGTGTTTATTTAATTAAATTGTATAGTTTATAGCTCCCGGTGGAGTTTCTCAATGGCTATTATATGATCAATATACATAAGTGCATACTGATGGAAAAATAACAGTGCAGTGAAGGATTTTTTACTGCTCAGCTGTTATATCGGTCTCCAGTAGATTTTTACCATTGGTGATGCTAGTATATGCGTGTCTCTGGTTTCATGCATTCTACAGCTCAATGCACTGATAAAATATTATAACACTTCACTCCTTAAACTATACAAAAAAGATAATATTTTTTCCTAAATGCCTACAGTTCTACTGATAGAGCATATGCCATCACCATACACCATATTAAAAAGCAAGTGTAGGTAGACCAGATGGTTTCCATTCAATAAATCAAGAACGCTAGGATCTTCAACCTTTACATGGAACAACAGTTTTTTGACCCCTTTTGTTTTTGAATTCAGTAGGTCAAAGGTCAAGGTCACTATCACCTTTACCACAATGACCTTTACTATTTTCGACTATCTATCTACCGGTACGGTCCAACCCCGCAAGGGGACATAGACTATTAGGCTGCCATGGGGGTGAGTATTCATGTTTTACAAACATCTCATGGTATCCTTTTAACTATATTGTAAACCTTGTTGTAATGTCATGATATTCATTTTATCTTTCAGGACGAGGTATTACCCTGGTACAGAGAAAGAAAACAATATATCCAGAATGGAACTCATGTTTTGATGCTCATTTATATGAAGGGCGTGTCATTCAGATGGTTGCCATGGAGAGGCCCAATCGTTTTCTTGCTGACACAACAATTAGTGCCAAGGCTTTAGCAGACAAATGCTCAGATGCCAATATAGTTACAGCATGGGTATGGTTTACAGTTGTTAATATTATTTGCACTATTTTAGCACCTTAAGGTCACTTTGGTTACCATATAATTATTGTTGTTAATATGTTCCGGCCATACCAAATTGTTTCTTTGTTAAGAGTTGGGAAAGAAAAAGAAGAAAGTTTGTGATGTCCTATATCTTCAAAATTAAGTGACATGTTAAAAATCATGTCCCCAATATTTACACAACAATAGGTTTCACGCAAGGAATCAGTTATTTTCTTAAGCTTTTATGATTGACAATGCTTGAATGCATATAATAATAAGCATAGAAGTCCTTATATGACTTGGTACTGGCCTTATGCTATTTTTAACAGCTGATGGTCACTATACTTAAATTTTTTCTTTTCATCTCACTATGTAGATATACTGCTGAGACACGTTTGTGCAGCTTTGATTTGAGGAATTGCGATAGGGTATAAAGTATTAACCATTTTAATGTCCTTCCATCTGAAAAGTTGATTTCTCACCAATAAGTCTGTATTGATTGGATGGATGATATTTATATTTTGCAACTAGGCATCATTATGATGATAAGATACGAGTCAATTCTGATTTAGATAAAATTTAGCGATTTTAGAGAAATGATGGTCTTTTATTGACTTTTTAAATGTTTGAGAATTTCAAGTTTCGAAAATAGACCAGCGTACTAGGGTTTTCATTCAAAAGATATAAGTCAACATACATTGAAACAGTAGTTTCAGGAAATAGAATATTTCTTTGTGAATGTTGTTGCTATGATCACACTCGTCGAATTCAAGGACAGTTTGTCAATGAGAGCTTTTTATGATGTGGATACAGTAACTGGTGTTACATAAGCAAGTCAATAATATTTTCTGTAAAATGAATGCTAAGACCTTTTCTTGCCACAAACATTCGCCATGTGTTATCACCTGTAATGACCTGAACATAAGTCAGCTTTGTATGTTTCCGTAGGTGGTATATGTCTCTCTCAGCTGAGACATTCTAAATGTCAAACACTGATATTAAAGGCTTTTATTATGTACCAATATATATATATATATATATATATATATATATATATATATATATATATATATATATATATATATACAATATCAAGTACAGAACAACAAATTTTCATTGCGGAATACAGCGGGGCGGATCACATTTTCCGTATCATACTGTACATGTCTGGTTTTCCGAATCCGTATAATGCATGTCTGATGTCAGTATTTGACAGAATTTTTATGCTTGGCATCTGCTGATGCAGGTGGCATATAGTGATTGTCCTGTCCGCTTGTCTGTCCATTACAAAATGTTGAAACTCCAATATTTTTTAAGTCCATTAAGGCATTGCTTTCAAACATGGCATACTTGTTAACCATCATAAACACACACAATACATTATCAAAGCCATGTAACACTATCAAACATTTCAACAGAATTATGGCCCCTGAACGACTTAGCTATTTGTTATAAACAAGACTTTTACCGGGGCATAAGCTTTTACTGAGCGCAGTCTTGTTTTATGTAGGATTGTGTATATTTCTCATTTTCTCCTATTTTCAGCTTGATTTGAAGCCATCTGGTAGATTACAGTGTCAAATACGATATTTCACAGAGAATGAAGGTAAGTTTTGATAAACAGCTGTTGCTGACTGACAATGTTTAGATATATGACTATGACAATATATTATATATAATCTCCGTCACTTAGGTCATTGTACTACACTGTGGGTATTCAACTCTGTGGTAGTATAGGTCTTGATTCCGAGAATCTATTGTAGTTCTAGTTGCCATTTTATTCAACGTTTTTTATGTTTGTATAGGTACCTGAAATTTCATTCGCTGTAGCTTTAGAGGATGGGCTGATAGTGATTGCCTGTAATATATTGTGACCTTCCTAGCAAGGCTCTTTATGGCAACATCCTTTGTGTAACATATTTTGACTGCCGTTGAAAGAGTAATGCTGAAGAGTGAGGGCTTCATTGTGAATAATGCCTTTAATGTTCTTTACTTTCAAAATACAATGTCAAGGCCACTTTCTAGACACAGAAAAAATGTGTTGAACATGTTATAACCAATTTTAGAATTATACACTATAGCCCTTAAGACTTTCACTGAAACATATTTATGTTCAGTAGTCTGAACACATATGTCATAATTAAAACAAATTTCTATTTAATTTATGTGAAATCATATGTTTTCGAAACATACATGTGTCTTCTTTTTTTGTGACCAGTAATCTGTTTTACTGATCCTTTAATCTTACAACTTTAACTAGGATCATTGTATTATTGTGATATCTAAGTTTTAATGTCATTAGCTTTTGCTTTCTGTTACTTGGTATGCCTGTAAATCAATGATATAGTTATGTTAGTCAAAGAGTTACAAGGTTATGCTAGACATGTTGTAGCTCTAGGTGATACAGTTTGTTCTGCGGTAGTTTTGTCTTGTCTGGCACTCAGTTCTATATTATTTAATTTTCTTTATTACAATACACCTAGATACAGTATTAAATATTTAGTGATGGCTATATATTGGAAGTCATACTTTCTGTCTGCACATCTACATTGTGTCTTATATCCTGTTACCATTAAATTTTATCACTGGATTCAAAGAAAGTTCACTAGCCACATAAGTATCCACGTCTTAGTTTGTAAATTCCGCTCAACTATTCATCACTTTCCTTGAAAGCTCTACTAAGTAATGTCGTAGGATCATGTTGGCGTTGGCACCAGTGCATAAGTCTTTACTGAACGCAGTCTTGTTGTCTATAGATATTGTTTGTTAGCCAAATCTGGTAAACCTGAACATCCGGATACTTGTTTGTAGCTTTTGTTTGTTAGCCAAATCTGGTGTCCTTATAGCACTGGTGTATATAAATATCATACCATATTATAATGTCCTTACCATGTTAAAATAACTGATTACTAGTATATTGAAGTAACTTTTGTGTACAACGATTCCCCAAGATAGGAATAATTGACTTTCATCCTGAATTATGATGAATGGTCCTTATTAAAGTTTCTGTTCCTAAAATTGAAGTTTTCAAGTCTTAGTGTTGATTGTGTTTTGTATTTATGATGTTGTTTATTTCCAAGAGCTTTGAAAATAATTTTTGTCCCTTTGGTGTGATTTAAATAAGTACATTGTACTTCAAAAGGTTTTGCATCATGATGGATAACTCAGTATTATATTGTCAGGGTCGGGTTTGGAGATAATAGCCTTGCTAATTGAGTCAATTAGTTAACTATTTAACTAAAACATATATTTTTACACCAAATTGTAGATGAGGAATTTGCTCAGGGTACAGTATTTTCAACTATTACATTTGTTGGTTACAGAGTATTATAGTTCTCCCAATATATTTGCATAAAGAGACTGGTTGACTTCATGTATAGCATTTTGTGTATTATATTGCATTTTGAATTATGAATTACATTTTGGATGTTTGTGACAAGTTTTGTAATTTGTGTGTGATTTGCATTTTTCCGATCACATGACCACAAATGTTGCCATGTTGACCAGTTGTGATCACTTGATGTCCGTAGTGTATTGTCAACATTATATTCAAACAAGATGTCTCTAAATTTGCATAATTTACGTTAACTTCCAGGGACTGATCCTAGGGTGTTCCGCTTTCATAGTTTTCCAAATGACTCCTATATTATGCATCAAGCCTGATGTAGATATATGAATATTGCTTGCCTCTCAATCGGAAAGTATATAATTACATTGACTCTTTTTTCAAATTTTGGAGCTCTTGCTCTTCAGCCTGATGTATAGATCATCCATGAAAATAGTCCAAATAATTCCTAAATAGTAGTCAGATGGGCGTTCTACAACCATAACGGCAATCTTGTTTTAAATTATTATTCCCTTTTATTGCTTGATACTTATTCAAATTGTAGACTTATACTAAGTCTTGTTTATAGAATAATGTCCACTAAGTGTGTGACAGTGGTCTTTTGTATGGTCATGTTTTGTAAACACAAATGTGTAAAAAGCATACAATAATATGTTATAGGAATGTAAGAACTTGCTTGGCACCACATTATTTGAACTGCATGCCATGTAATTGTCTTGAACTCTTCTAACATTACTAAAAGTGTAATTTATACGATAGACAGTTTAAACAATTAAAATCCAATCAACGCTTACACTGATGTTTATGTCTAATGTATGTATAGATATACATGTATGTAAATAAAATGTTGACATATTTAATTGATTAACTTAATTGTTAATTTAATAACTAATAGTCTTAATTGTTTAATGATCAAGTAAATTAAAGTCATAATTATTATGCCACCTGTCTTTGATGAGGGGGTATATTGCTTTGCTCATGCGTCGGTCAGTCTGTCAGTCTGTTGTCCAAAATGGTTTTCATTAAAAAAAACTCAAGGATGCTTTGCCCTGAGATCTTCAAACTTTACATGGAGTTTGAGCAGCAACAGTAGATGAACCCTTTTGATTTTTAGATCAGTAGGTCAAAGGTAAAGGTCACTGTGACCATTACCATTTTCAACAATTAGGCTGCAGTGGCGGCATACATGTTTTACAAACATCTCTTGTAATAATTAAATAAATGGCTTTGATTAACAAACACTCCAACATGTCAAACTTGCCTAAACAACTGGTCAAATAAAACAAGAAACAACCCCACTCCTTGTCTATTTTGTCTGTAAGGAATAACAGGAAAAGGTCAATATCTTGAAATGTTGCTTTGAAAATACCATCAAATCCAAATGATATACCCTAATGATATATAATGTCTATAATTTCCCCAGTAACTCATTAAATTATCTGCTTCGGGTGTAACGAAGTCAAGGGTCTTACTTTTATAGCTAGGTTTAGTACTGAAATGTCCTGTTTGTTACACTGGTATCAAATAAAACATACACATAATGTCTTAAAGTGACAGTTATATTACTGATATTTTTCCTGTTGTTCCATGGAGAGTTCATATACCCATGCTGTATGGAACAACAAGCAAATATAAAATTAATGTTACATCCATTATTGAGGTAATGTGCAATTATTTGTGTATAACAACATATTTAGAGTTAAAAAATGTTCCATTTTGATTCATGACGTTCTTCAACTTTCCCCCTGGTTGATTTAAAAAGGCGGCCAAATTAGCTTATAGGCACATAAAACTTTTGAACACCTTCCTTTTAATGCTAAACAATAGGCAAGTCGACACACTGTAATTATCCTTTTAGTAGCTAGCTATTCAACAATCGACTATATCACATATCAGAAAAGGTTCATGCTGAGATTTGAACCTTTTACCACCCACTCTTAAGGCAGATGGTAACTTTTATGTTAGTAGCTGGCTGCTTGACAAGCTGAGCCATATAAGCCAGGCTTTTGCAATTAGAGTTTCGAACACCTAATCGACTTGGCCATTTGGACTGTTGTAGAGTGTGTGTAGTACATACTAGGGTGGCAACATTGTATATTTACTGATGCATTATGGTAATTCACTCATAGACAATGATTTCCTGTGTCAAGCTGCTGTATCTAGACTAAGTGGAATATTTTACATCTATTTTGCACGAATTGTGTGTCACATAAAACTTTACGAAACTTAATTATAATAGACATATTGAGGGTTGTATCAGAATATTGTCTCTCGAGTCCTGACACATATATTATTATTACTTGTTTATTGGTTGTGTCAGCATTATTGACCTGTACATGTATTTTTTAGATAAATCTTTTTCAAGCTCAGATTTTTGTAAGGAAATTTTTTATGCAGTGATGTAAAATTTAGTGTACCATGTATTTATGTAAATGATTTCTGCTAGAGAAAAAATTCAGAAAAAATCCATAGTTGTTTAATAAATTTCTGATAAATCACAAATCCCTTAGTTGTTTAGCATACATAGCATTGTTCCTTGTTGAACGACATCGTAAATTTGTCATTGATGTTACAACTAGTCAAATACATCAGGAATTTGTATTCTGTAAAATCCTGTATTGTCTAAGATAGAATATAATTAGCATGATTTATGAATGACGTAATTTGCTTTATGTGTGAATGTACGTGATATATACTGTATTTGTTAATTTCTGTGTGTTCCAAATATTTCCTCTACATGTATATTATAGAATTCATGCGCCTTGGTCACAGGTTTTCAATATTGATCTTATTTAATTGAAGAATAAGGATAGTCAATTATATCACCTGTTACTGACCATGAGTTTACTATGGTGTGATCTGATTTGTTGTCCTTATCTGTAAGTCAAGTAAGATTAATATTGAATCCAATCCTGGTCTTGTTCAATGTAAATTTGTATTTTAAAACTTACTGTCTTTGAAATTAAACACTAATATATCAAAGACCTTGCAATGAAGCCTGTTTGTTATTCACTGACTTTAATGAACATTAATTTTATTTTGTCTGTTTAAACATATTTTATTACTCGAATCATATATTCAATGTCAGATATTCAAATATACATTGTCAAGTCGTATGGTATGCATGGGTAAAAGGGTCGATCCAAAAAATTCCAAAACTTAGTTATGACAGGTACTTATATGATTATTTGCTATGCCAGTGGTGTGTTTAAATCAACTCTTGGTAGGAATTTCATTGTTACAATTTACCAAATAAAACTTGGAATCATAAGAAAAATGTCGCTTATTAGATATTATCAGGCAGACTCTAAACTTATGCCTCTAAATAGTTTGTCAATATGAAATGAGTATAAAAGTCATATTTTCACATTGACGTGTTTGACTCTTACTTATAAGCATTGGATTGGCACTGACTGACTCATAAATTTGTAACCATCTCTTTCATATACGTATGTAATACTATGCAATATTACGTCTTTCTATGTAACATATTTTCTGATCTTTGAGCACATTACATACAAGTATTACCTTTATATCACATGTATATATAAACAGATAATATGTCTAATATTATTTTATGCTAGCTATGATCCTGTTAATTGTTTGAAAAGACAACCATGTTGAATTTCCTCCACAAGTGGAGAGATGCTGGCTCCTTGTGGAAGGGTAACTTGGTACTGGTTAGTCCAGGAAAATTGTGAAGGTGAATTATTACGCTGGAATATATAGCAGCGTTTAACCAAAATAGTATTGAAAAATTATTGTTAATAATTTAGATGGCATTTGACGAACATAGGAGCAACCAGATAAGACCGCAAGGGGTGAATCGGGGGATTTATCCATGTGTCAAGCTTGTTTGCCATCTTGGGTTAGGATGAACTATGACCTGCTTTTTTACTCAATTAGGTCCGAGCTTTCGAACTTGGGTTCGTAACCCATGCTTCAGTTGTTATAGAGGGCTCAGTGCAAAATTATGGTGATTACATCAATTAATAGAGGCATGTACCATAGGTTTGCACTGAGCCCTTGAATGTGTTTCACATTTTGATATCACATGTTATATAACTATGTTTAATGATAATACTATTTGTATAGAATCCTGTACATGTACTATAAACAGACAAAAAAGAATCATCAGGGTTTGGTTCAAACAAGTGGCAGTCAAACTACTCAAATGTGCATTATGCACCAGTGAATTAAAACCTCGGCACCCCAACTTCGGGGAAAGGATAGCTGGAAAAGTCCTTGGTTTTACCTTTCTAATGTCCCAGCACTGCTGGTTGAGTCAGTGGCTTTCGTTCTGTGCCAAAATATCAGGGAAGTCCTGCAATGAATATATTTCACTGAAAAGGGTGCGGGAAATAGGCGGGTTTTTTACCCTCCTCGTGGCCCTGGTGACGGTTTGAAAAAGCTAAAGGAAAAATCCCTGCCCTTCCTCAATTTCAATTCCTCATTATTAGAGTACAAGGAAATCTTTGATGAAAAATACTTCAATATATTTTATTATAAATGTTGTTTTACTGAGACCAAGCCAATTGTTTGTGCTTAACCCTGGAAACACCCATAGTAACTGGACTGTACATGTGCTAGTTTTGTATCAATAAAATTAATTTTATACAGTAGTCATGTAGCAGAATGTATATGATTGTTACGTCTCAAATGTTTTGTACTTCTATGTGAAGAGCTGTAATTGTTTGTTCGGGCTGTCCCCCGTGTTGTAGCTATTTATTGCATCATGTATACTTGCATCTTTACAGAAGTCACCCGTTCCAAGAAAGGAGGTAATATCACAATGTTCTTTTCCTAACACATGTATAACCATACCTGCCAAGCTAGTTAAATCCAAAATAGGAGTGATATAGCAAAACATGTCACAAGATGCACTGAAATGTGATTTAAAAGGGATTTAGATGCATAAACAAGGAAGGTATTAATTCTAGTGGGTATAAATATGGGAAGAAAGATCATAAAATGAATCAAATATACCTGTGCTCAAGGTAATTGAACTTGGAATACCAGAAATTAACAACGTAAATAGGAGTAACTCCACTTTAATAGGAGTACTTGGCAGATATGGTATAACCCTGCAACATAGCACCTCATTTAGTTAACATTCCACTAACACATCTACATGTACATTGTAGCTTACAATTTTACCACCATGTGCTTTGAATAATGGGATTTGAAGGTTTGGAGTTGGTATATGGGACCCTAAGGTGGAATCTAATTGTTAGTACATCTATCAAAGTTACACAAATGTTTATTAAGTGTTTAATGAGTAATGTAAAAAGAACTGTGTTAATTAATGTCGCACCTAGGGCAGGTCATGTGACATTTATAGTCATGTGACATAAGGGCGGGTCATGTGACATTTGTACAGTCAGGTGGGATTCGGTAGTTAGATGCCAGTTAGTTGGCAGCAGTTTTTGAAAGCTAGTCGATGATAATGCAACATATAATTGATTCATTAGTTTATTCCAGGAAATTTAATGTTAATTGAGTGGCATATTAGTCTATAAATAAAACAAATTGCACTCATTTCATTGATATGCACTACACAAACATTATACAGACTTATACAGTATTCTTATACCTTCCTCACAGTCTACTTCCATTTCTTAGTATTTGTGTAGCCGGGTGTATAGGATTAATTACTAATAGGGGAGAAAGGGTCCCGGGTTCGAGCCCCGGTCTGGTTGCACATTTTTCTCCCCTATTAGTAATTAAATCCTATACACCAGGCTACACATTTTTCTTTCCCTGTTACATTTAGAACACCTAATAGTCTCTTTCAGTAGACTCTATTATCTATATTTAGTTGCTATGATTTGAGATCTCTGAAGACAAGACACCTGCTTACCTATTAGCATTTTTCATGTTTTTCTTGAATTTTATTTAATGTTTTCTTTCCTCCGATACCTAATTTCCAGTTACTTTCCTACAAGCATTATGACTCCATGGGATGATCTGTAAATAGAATATACTCATCTGTTATAAGCTAGAGTGAATCAATTAACCTTTATTCAATATATAAATTATAATTACATGTCGATGGCTTAGAACAAGAAGGTCGTAACTACCAACTCAATTTATTGAGAAAACAAAAGAAAACTGTCTGTAATTTTCTCTTTACCTATGGGAAAACATGTTTTTAAAACTTCATTTTGGTTCAGATTTTTATAAAAATGGGCTCATAAAGGCGCCTTGTGATGCTTATTCTAAATATGCATTAATCTTAAAAGGTCGTAAGTGGAACTTACGACCTTCTAATTCTAAGCCATCGATGTATAACATCATCTACATAGTAATGGAATAAACTGTATACCAGTACCATTTATTTTGCTTCTACCCATTCGTTAAGTTTATTAACATATTGATATTCAAGACAAGTATAATGTACTGAAACTTTAGGGTGTTCACTTAACTAGTTGAATTTTTGTTAGAGAGCGAAATTGTCACCTAGAAAAAATACCTAGCTCAAATTATGTGTGGTACCAGTGTACCAGTGTAAGTCATAAGACTATAACTGTAGTCATATAATAGGTACAAAATAGCCGACTCAGCTGTGCAATAACTTTTTTCCTGGAATTTTCATGTGACAATTTGGTTATGGTCTTTATTACCTTCACATATTTAGAACTTGATATTCCTTGCCAATAATCTTGCTAATATTAGTTGATACTTAATGCCAGCAAACTAGCCTAACTAGGTGAAAAACGGATATGTATAGTCCGATTTCCTCATATATTTTTTTAGAAATATGGATTCTTCAGTTATTAGTTTTGTTACAGTAAGTGGTGTAATAAATTATTGTGTTAGTTCGATAATTGCCTCCTCTAATTGTCATCATTGTAAGTATGTGCAAACATTGTGAACATTTTGATTAGCAATTTATTTCTGAGAAAATATTAAAGACCATAATTATTATATTAATTGATACTGTTTTATAACTGCAATGTAGAAATTGTCCCTTTGTCTTAAAATTAGTGTCATGCATGCATGTTTGTTTACAAAATTAAGTCATGACCATCAGATGAATATCATTTCTTTTGAGATGAGCAGGTCAAAGGTCAAGTGACCTAAATAACATAAACTTTAATATCATGAGTTTAACAATGTACTATTCCTAATTGCGGGTTTCTAAAGCCTGCATCACATCAACCATGTGATAACTGTACATCAGAGTACAGTACATTTTTCGGGTACCTTTTTAGAAAATTGTGAGTGGTTTCTACTACAAAACATTAGCTCCACAAGTTGAACATGACTTGCCTACCAAATTCTACACAACTGACTATCCTTTACCTGTGATTTGTTAATAAGGGAATTTTTCTACTTTCTATACAATACACTGTGTGGGACTGTTGACCAAGCACCAATGCAGCACTCTGTCTGCGATTTTGTGTGGCATGCTTATTTTTGGAAGTATTATTCATTTGTGATCGACTTCTGAAACATGCAGTTGATGTGATGGAGGCTTAAATCATAGTTTATTATGGTAGTTGTGATACAATTCTGTATTTCTGATCATGCTCTTTGTTTTGTTTAAAACATTGATCGTTGTTACATATTTGTTGCAAACTGTAAAATGTAATCACAGTAATGCACTGTTCTGTTTCATGTCAGCATTTCTATAGTGTTCTGGTATTGTGAAAGGCAATTTATTACTGTGCTTTTTCAGGAATATTGGACGCTGGCTGAGTTATTGCTATAGAAATCAAGTGTAACTTTGAAAGGATGAGTTGGTTGATAATATCTATTATTATCATTGAACCTCTGCTGACTGGCTAAATTATTTGATTTATGGATTTAGATATTAGTCATTTTCATATAAAAATTTGATAACTGCAGCTTTAAGTACCATCTGATATTGCTCAAAAATGCATTTTATGTCCATTACAATTTTTGCCTGGAAATTGGGAATGTAATATAATGTGAACAGTATCTGTGTTTTCTGCTGGTTCTAAACTGAAATTGCCTTTTAAATAACATTTTTTTTATCGTTTTTGAAAATGATTATTAAGCATTTCTTTGTAAACAGATTTAATATCATGTTTTCAACATTTTATGGTCTGCTCATTTTCTGATAGATGTCAATACAAATGTATTTTATTCATTCAAAGATTTGTGTTAACTTATGACTGTTTGATGTGATATAGTCTTGTTTTGAATAAAAATAAATTTATGTAGATTATAATTTATTGCTATGATATAATATGCATAAATTGCAGTTTTCTTCTATTTCATTTCTACTTTGAACCCTTTTTTATTACAATGACCCCTTTTGATTATGTTGCTATATTTTACAGGCAAGGGTAGCGTGGAAGAGAAGAGTATGTGTTTTTGCTCAATCCTTTCTTTTTGTTTGCTTTCTTAAACAAATCCCACTTTTTTTCCATTTTCCAATCCATAATAATTCATATTTCCCACCTTTTTTTCCAATTTTCCAATTTAATAATAATTTGTATTTCCCTCTTATATCTTCAATCCTAGTAAAACAAAATAAAAATGATGCACAAATTAATGATTCTCCTCAACTAATTTTCTTGTAATGTTTGGTATAGACTGATGGTTCTTTACACTGTGAATAGACTGATGGGTCTTTTTGATGTGATTTCTTGATTTTCTCTAATCTTTTGTCGTTGTTTTTTTTCACAAATTTTAAAATAATGTTGGTACTCCCAAGGTGTGGTGAATTTGTAGTGTTCTATGCTGGGTGAAAGAATGGTTTTATGTATTAACTTTTAGCCTTTACTTAACACTTTCCGATAGGGTATGAAAATTGAATGCTAGATGTGGGACTGGTGCACTAATAATGGTCTCCTCTTGTTATGATAGTTTAAAGTGATGTTATGGAACAAAATAATTACAAGCTAAAGTAATTACAGTATCGCCCCTATTTTTAGGGCTAACCAATTTGACTTTGGGTCCCCTATTTTCTGACCACATTAGCTTCACAGTGACCAGACAGCAGGCAAATTATAGAGGCACAATGATTGTAACCATTATTTAACCAGTTGGCAGTGTATGGTTTTGCCGTACCAGAACAAATCACTATTGGGATACTTCTAAGAACCTTTGACCTCCCACTTTAAAGGCTGAAATCACCTTAACCACTCAAATACAGGGACATGTATGCATGCAGTTACTGCTGTGTGGCAGGTTGGATTTGCTATGAGATTTTAACAAAGTCTTGGTCATCAGGTCACTGTTATTAACATAGAAAGATAGATCAAGGTTATTGTTATTAACACTCAAGAACAGGTCAAAGTCATGGGTATTAACATAGAAAAATAGGCCAAGGTGGTTGTTGATAATACATGAGAACAGGTCAAGGTCATGGATATTTACATAGATGTTAGGCCAAGGTCAATTTGTTACTACTAACGTACAAAAACCTTTGAATGAAACTGATCAAGTATACTGCCCAGTAGCTTTGTTTTGTGGATTTAACCAATGTCTCTTCGTGAATGGGATAATTTGTTGGTTAAAAGACACCAAAGGCACGGAAAAATATTATATGGTGGTCTCGGTCATATTTAAGCAATCTCTGTAATTTTGTATTTTTCCTTAACTTTAATTTAATTCTGTATAGTTGATATACATGAACTTTTTTCTCCCTCATTCTTACTAATATAAAATTCCACTTCACCCTCTGTCTCTTCAAGAAGCGGATATTAACATGTTGTTTGAAGTGAATTCTGTTAATCAGCTCGATTTTTTGTAAATTGATGTTTTTAAATGTAAAAAACTATGTATATTTTTCATTGAATATGTAACAAAGACAGATGAATTTATTTTATATATGCATTTCCCATCCTGCCTATAAATTATTGTTAAAAATAAGAAACAAAAAAACGGCGTATGCGGGATGTTCCCAACCCAGTCACCAAACTTTTGAATTGTAAAAATAGTGCACACATATTAAGGGATTTTAATGCTGCTTTATCTTACCATTAGGGATAATTAATTGATGTAAGCTCAGATTTACAAACTAGATGCTGACATAATGAACACAGACATAATTAATTATATGCTCATAGTTGATATTCTAGTTCATTTAATCCTTTTAATATGAATATAGTGCTAGAGTAAATGCCAGTTATATAATCATGTCATAATTCAAATCTAGATCTGGATAATTATTAGATGCTAAATGAGCTTAAACCTAAATAGCATATACCATGCTTTGTGGTAATTTTATAGTCTTATTAGGGCCCTGCAAATTTTTTGCAGGTGCCCTATAGTAATCACCCTGTCCGTCTGTCTGTCCGTCTGTCCGTCCGTCCGTCCGTCTGTCCGTCCACATTTTTCATGTTTTTTCTTAATAACTTGCAAACCGTTAAAGGTATCGACTTCAAACTTTTAACATAAAGTCACAGCAACAATACACTATTGTATGCCAAGTTATGTTACTCCAGCTACAATATTGTAAGAATTATGGCCCTTTGTAAAATTACAATTTTCCTCATTTTTCATCTTTTTTTCTACATTACTTCAAAACCGTTACAGATATTCAAATGACACTTGCTATACATATTGACAGTGACAATACGCACATGTGTAGCAAAGGGCAACAACTCTAGCTTTAATAAATTTTGGCTTGTGCCCCTTTTTCGACTTCATAACTTTAACATTGGCCATAGTTCAAAAGGTTTTTTCTTAATAACTTGCAAACCGTTAAAGGTATCGACTTTAAACTTTAAACATAAGGTCACAGCAACAATACACTATTATATGCCTAGTTATGTTACTCCAGCTACAATATTGTAAGAATTATGGCCCTTTGTAAAATTACAATTTTCCTCATTTTTCATCTTTTTTTCTACATTACTTCAAAATCGTTACAGATATTCAAATGAAACTTGCTATACATATTGACAGTGACAATACGCACATGTGTAGCAAAGGGCAACAACTCTAGCTTTAATAAATTTTGGCTTGTGCCCCTTTTGTCGACTTCAAAACTTTAACATTGGCCATAGTTCAAAAACTTTTCAAGATATTCAAATGAAACTTGCAATACTTATTGACAATGATAACGACAGGGCCCTGATCACAACAGTGATGGTTCTAGTTGATTTTGCTAGCTTCGCAGTTCAGGGCTGTATTCAGAGACAAAAAAGCGCAGTTGCAAATATTTTTTTAGGGTTCATTTTGAGGGTGTTTTTTATTGAACCCCGGAACTGCCACATTCAAAGTAGTTGCTCAACCACTGAGCTATTGAGGCAGTCTTAGATTAGTATTAGAACAATGTTTATATCAAACCTGCTAGATATGCTGAAACCTGTAAGGATCTTTACTTGAACCAATTTACTTATAACCTGATTACATTTTTTCTTATGCCCATATTATATTTATATTCACACAATGTATATCATGCAGCCTATAGACAGCAGTAGAACAACACCCATCTGTATTAATTTAAGTTGGCTGTTGTTGAGAGTTTTTTTCTCTTGAGAGGTTGAAGGGCTGTCCTGTATAGGTTGCACTGTTTTACTTGTCATCTATGCACCGTTCTTGTTTTCCTTAACAGGGGTTTTATTCAGGGCTCAAAAGTTATTTTAAAGAGTCGAATGAAATCCTGTCTTTACCATTATATATCCTTGTTTGATTTGTATATATTCTATATTTTTCTTCTTGCTTAATACTTATTTGCTAAAGATGGTTCCATGGAACATTTGTTGTAAAACCTTTCTTAATGACCACTTAAATAATAAGACCACCTCAAAATTAAATACCTACATTAAGGCTACATTTAGCTCCATTTCCACTGTTATGTTCTTCATTTCACCTGCATATTAAGACCACCCAAATAATAAGACCACATCAAAATTCAAGCCAAAAAGTCCATTTTCATGTTCACCCCAATATTAAGACCAACTCTATTATGAGACCAATTTCAAGAGTCCCAATAGTGGTCTTATTATTTAAAGTTTTACTGTATGTTCTTTTAATAGATATAGTTATTTTTATTACAAGTTTCCTGCATGATTGTTTAAAGCTTAAAGTACATGTATTTGTTGTTCGCTTATGGTGGGCCTTACCACTTGGAAGACATTTTGTTTGGTTTAATTTTTGCTATGCTAGATGAATAATATTCAAATATTTTGTTTATTTTAGAACAAATGCAGCCGTCTGTATCAGAGAAGCAACAAGGTGGTATAACACGACGTCGTGGTGCAATCAAACAACAGAAAGTACATGAAGTTAGAGGTCATCAATTCATCGCAAAGTTTTTCCGGCAGCCAACATTCTGTTCGTATTGTAACGACTTCTGCTGGTAAGTGGTTTCAAACGATGTAAAAAATAGATTTCAAATGTCACATCTTGTTGTCATCCTCCTTGATAGCCTAGTGGTAGAGCATTCACTTGCTACATATTGCATAACAGAATTACCTCCAGGTAGTAGGCCCAAGGTATCAACATACTTTCTTTCTTCCATGTAATTTGCACGGCACACACTGGGGCATTATCACAAATATTAGAGACAGAGGTGAGATTCAAGGAGTCCGGGCGTGTTACCATAGCTTGTCCCGAATAGATTCCTCGGTTCTTAAACGTGCACTGCAGTGATATTTCTTTGATCTGCATTGCTTGAAGTAAAGCAGTACAAGGTATCAGCTGATTCTCCTAATGTGACTGTTCAGATACCAAATGATTGAATACAATTGACCTGTCAGAATTAAAACAATATAAAAACATTATGTTGTCTATATTAGTTAGCTTACCCTTTTCTACAATGCATGTGTGTTTTGTATATTTCAGGGGTTTAAACAAGCAAGGTTATCAGTGCAAAGGTATAACTTTTTCTATATTTTTGTAAATCTTGATTGCTTAATAAATTACTTTGTATAATTTCTTACATTTTCCAGCAATGATTGCATTTGGCTTACTTAAAAAATCCAACATTAGCAGGACAAACTTGTTAGGCTGAATTAGAAGTAATGAAAAAACAATTGCTGGACATTTAGACTCTAAGCATTTGTACAAAACTCTGGCAATGTGCACTTTCATTCAGTTGTAGGTTTTCAAATGATTATTACCGTCCATTTAATTATGTCACAAGGTAATAAACCGACATTATACGATTATTTTTCTTTATGTTATACGATGTTATTTCTGTTTTAATTCAGTTTGTAATTGTGCTGTACATAAAAAATGTCACGGAAAGATTCTTGGCAACTGTCCAGGAAGTGCCAAAGACAGTCGGGAAACAAAGGTAGGATATGTTCATTCATGATGCCTTGTATGGTGTATCACAGTGTGTCAGTTCTATCAAATATTCTTCGTCAATGGTTATCTTGCAGTCCAGATACATTTACTCTTACTCTTGTTGGCTAAGTCATAGCTTACCAAGAAAGATGCCAAGTATATCCTTTATTTGCCAGCCAGCTTTGTGCTAAAACATGGGGATATATAAGTGTCTCCACTCGGATGTGACCCAGGTTGCCAGATTTGACATCAAGCATGCTAACCACTGAATTAAGAAGGCACCAATTGTGAATTACATAGACTTAGTTTATACTTTAAATGAAGCTGAAGTTGAATTGCAACCTGATACAGTACTTGTACATATACTGATAGCACAGGAATTCAATTCAATATATATGTTGATTGAATATTGGACTATTAATTGGAAAGGCTATTATTTGAATACCTGATTTGCCATTTGTAAAAATGCGTAGCCGTATCCAGAGCAAACCAAAGTACTAAGGCAAATATTTCTTGGGTCTATTTGAGGCATTTTCTTGTAAAAACATTCTTAATTTGGTGACTTTTCAAATTTTCCCTGAGGTCAGTCAGCCCCGCTCGCCTTTGTTCTGGAATCCCTACCATAAACATTGAGGCAAAACTTTCTAGCGTATAATTTCCCATATTTTCTCAGAGGCTGCTTACCTCGATGTGCCTCATGGTGGCTACTTGCCTAGAATGTCTACAATAGTCATGACTATTATATGTTGATATATTTCAGATGTTGACTGAGAGGTTTAACATCAATGTTCCACATAAGTTCAAGGTGAATAATTACATGTCACCAACATTCTGTGATCATTGTGGAACTCTACTCTATGGCCTCTTCAGACAAGGTCTCAAATGTCAAGGTCAGTTGGTTTATATCATTGAGTAATCAGCCTTGCGTTTAAGGTAGAATCAATTTGTAACGTTTCGTAACAGGTATGAAACGTTATGAAAACTTTATGATTGTTACATAGCATGATTCTACCTTGAACGCAGGGCAGTAGTTATAGCTTGGAGAATTTGATCTGATCCTGACCTTAATGAATGAATATATAACAAGGTTCTTGCTTTGATTATATCAATTTTCGTAAGCAAATCGTGCAATATCGATATTTTATATTTGCGTTTGTATTACTCGTCAAGCAGTGTGTTGATAAAGACAAAATATCAGCTGTTTATTATGCAAATTAAAAGGTCAGGATCATGTCAACTTCTATGGACTATACTGTTAGAAAGATGGCAAATAGTTTCGCTATTTTATTACTTGTGTTTTTGAAAAGGTAGGTTGCGTTATGTAATAATAAGTATAAGAAGACTTTTACCATTGGTGTGAATAGCCTCATTTGGTTGAAATTAATGTTGAGTGAAAAAAATATATGTTATTGGTAGCACATATCTTCCCACTACTACAAGTCTTTATAGCTTACCCTACTTTTTTGTCAAATCACAAGTCAAGGATTTTCATATTTTTGGATTACTTATTCATAAACTTGTATTTTTGCAATTGCTGTTAGAATAACTGTAAATTGAGAGGATTGGCGGGTCTAGTTAATATTCTAGTCCAAATAAATGGGTTTACTTCATGAATCACTTAATAAAATCAGGCATATTGCAAAAATATATGAATAAGTGGTCCAAAAATGTGAAAATCTCTGACATTTAATGAAAGAATAATGAAGAATTCATAAACCAGGAACCTTGTAGTTTGTTCCTTCCAATCAATATAGTCATATATTTGTGATGTATGGATAAGTGAACCACAGAATGTTATAGGTACTGTAGTAAAGTAATACATACTGTATAATGTTATAACATGTGGTTAGGAGACCTTTACTGACATTTGATGTACGGTAATACAATGTAACGTGTTACTGACATTTGATGTAGGGTAATACAATGTAACGTGTTACTGACATTTGATGTAGGGTAATACAATGTAACGTGTTACTGACATTTGATGTAGGGTAATACAATGTAACGTGTTACTGACATTTGATGTAGGGTAATACAATGTAACGTGTTACTGACATTTGATGTAGGGTAATACAATGTAACGTGTTACTGACATTTGATGTAGGGTAATACAATGTAACGTGTTACTGACATTTGATGTAGGGTAATACAATGTAACGTGTTACTGACATTTGATGTACGGTAATACAATGTAACGTGTTACTGACATTTGATGTACGGTAATACAATGTAACGTGTTACTGACATTTGATGTACGGTAATACAATGTAACGTGTTACTGACATTTGATGTAGGGTAATACAATGTAACGTGTTACTGACATTTGATGTAGGGTAATACAATGTAACGTGTTACTGACATTTGATGTAGGGTAATACAATGTAACGTGTTACTGACATTTGATGTAGGGTAATACAATGTAACGTGTTACTGACATTAACAGACTGTCCTTGTCCTATGGTATGGTGCTACCATAGCAATGTAAGTAAGTAAAAATCGATACATTGAGAAAACAAGAAAAAAATTCCGAATATTACTCTTTAATTATGGTAAAAAGAGCTGTTTCAACTTCAGTTTGGTCAACATGACAAGTTCCGATTTTCATAAAATGACTCACAGGAAGGGCCTTGCTGATTATAAATATGCGATATTCTAATAAGGTTGTAAGTAGTATTTACGACCTTCTCATTCTAAGCCAGCAATATAGGAGAGATCACTTCTTAAATGGTTGATATCGACATAAGAATATTGACAGTAGATACTTGTACAGGGTGTTTTGGTTGAGAAGAGTTTTGATTAAATATTATTTCAATGTTTTGATTGAATATTGTTTTATGTTTTGATTGTGCCCCGGCATTTATTTATTTAAAACATAATTGGTTGACAACTGTTTCTGTGTTTTGATTGACAGTATGCTCAGTAAACTGCCACAAGAAATGTGAGAAGTTTATGCCTAACTTATGTGGTGTGAATCAGAAATTATTTGCCGAAGTTTTACATCAAGTGAAGAAATCAGGAGATGACAGAAGATCGTCTGTGTCACCCGAAAAAACAGTTGGTGGAGGTGTAAGTATAATATACAGTAAAACTAAGTATAATATACAGTAAGACCTCTGTAGACCAGCACACTTTAGAAGCTGCAAACATTGAACCTTGTTCAAAGGTTGTTGTTCTACAGAGGTTTAATTTAGAGTAAATATCAGCTTAGGGAAATTTATTAGGTTTTGTTATTGAGAGGTTGTTGCTCTACAGAGGGTCAATGTGGAGAGGTTATACTGTATCTGTATCTTCACATGAACAAACATGGTGAGGGTTACTTGTAAGACTGTAGTACATGCTATTAATGTCTTATCAGCAGACACCACAGCCTTGCTGGCTTGATAATGAAAAGTCACAGGCAGTCATATCGGAGGCAAATGGAAAATATTCTGATTTCAAGCAACATAATAACATGTAGAAAAACCTTGACTATTAAAAAACCCTTGGTACGCTTGAACATTGTCTTCTTCTGGAGTGGTCTTCATATTATGGTTGATTAAAGAGCAAACAGTAAAAACATGCTTAAACATTATGTTCATAATTTGGAATACATTTTCTGTATTTAGAAACCAAATGATGATGACTCCTCAGATGACGAAGGTTATGAACAAGTTTGGGATAAAAAGAATCGTGATGTGCCTCCACCCCCACCTCCAAAGAAAAGATTCTCACCAGAACATTTTAATATGCTCAAAGTTTTGGGTAAAGGAAGTTTTGGAAAAGTAAGTTGACATTTTTCCATTGCTTATTTCACAGTTAAAGACTTATACAAGTACATGTATACCTAAACCGTTGGAGTGGACCAAACTTCAAAGAAATGATCCTTGAGCTGTCATTTTTGCTGGAACTGTTAAATGTGCATATGTATTTTCAGCATAAATGATATACTGAAGAAACTGCTTGGAATGTATAATCTTACTAAATGTATGTGAACTTGCATTAGGGGCTGTATGGGATCCTACACATCTGTTTGCTGGATTAGAAAAATGTTTTCGCTGAGCTGATTTTTTACAAATCAAAAAATGTTTGAAACAACAGTTTTGGTGTATGGGATGTGAGCTAATGGCTTCTGAAACTGACTTGCTTTTTATTTTCTGATTTGGGCATTATGGTTTAATGTTACTCATAACAGTATGATTATTATAAAAGAATGATGTATCCAGTGGCTGAATGTATTTACTATATGTTTTAGGTAATGTTAGCAGAATTGAAAGGAACAAACACATTCTATGCAATAAAGGTATTAAAGAAGGACGTAGTGTTAGAAGATGATGATGTGGAATGTACGATGATAGAAAAACGTGTCCTTGCTCTCGGCTCGAAACATCCATACCTTACTCAACTACACAGTACATTTCAGACAGCAGTAAGTAATCACGACATCCACTTTATTCACATAAAACATTCTCCTGCAGTATTTAAACACCTTAATTTATAAAATTTGATTATTATTTTGGATGAAGACTACAATATTCTCATCCTAGATCAGCCAGCCTTGCAGTTAGCCACTATGTTGAAGGTCAATGGTCCAGCGAGAGAAATATACCATTACTACTTTCAACAATTTTTGCTAAAGAACAAGCATCTGGGGTTCCTTATTAAAATCTTATTAAAGTGGTTGATAAATTTCAAATTTACTTAACTCACTTGCTTTTAAGCTCACCTGACCACAAAGTGGTCATGGTGAGGTTTTGTCATACCGAGATGTCCGTCGTCCATCGTCGCCGTGCGTCCGTCAACAATTTCTTCAAACGACTTCTCCTCCTAAAGCACTTGGCCCAATTTGATAAAACTTAACAGGAATGTTCCAAAGTTGGTAAAAAAATTCCAGTCCGTTGCAAAACTAGGTCAAACAGACTAAAAATAGATTTTCAAAAAGGAAACTTCAAAAATCTTCTTCTCTGAAACCGTAAGGCCTAGAGCTTTCATATTTGGTATGTAGCATCACCTTGGGGTCCTTTACAAAGATTGTTCAAATTATGTCCCTGGGGTCAAAATTGGCCCCGCCCCGGGGCCCTTAGTTTTACATAGAGTTATATGGGGAAAACCTTAAAAAATCTTCTTCTCCAAAACAGCTTGGTCCAGGGCTTTCATATTTGGTATATATAATCAGCTAGAGGTTCTCTACAAAGATTGTTAAAATTATTCCCCTCGGGTCAAAATTGGCCCCGCCCTGGGGGGTCACCATTTTACATAGACTTATATAGGGAAAACATATAAAAATCTTCTTGTCTAAAACTACAATGCCTAGAGCTTTGATATTTGGTATGTAGCATCATTTAGTCGTCCCCTACCAAGAATGTTCAAATTATGCCCCTGGAGTCAAAATTGGCCCGCCCAGGGGGTCACCAGTTTTACATTGACTTATACAGGGAAAACATATAAAAATCTTCTCAGTCTAAAACTACAATGCCTAGAGCTTTGATAATTGGTATGTATTATCATCTAGTCGTCCCCTACCAAGATTTTCAAATTATGCCCCTGGAGTCAAAATTGGCCCCGCCCAGGGGGTCACCAGTTTTACATTGGCTTATACAGGGAAAACATATTAAAATCTTCTTGTCAAAAACTACAATGCCTAGAGCTTTGATATTTGGTATGTAGCATCATCTAGTGGTCCCCGAACAAGATTGGCAAATTATGCCCCTCAGGTCAAAATTGGCCCCGCCCCGGGGGTCACCAGTTTTACATAGACTTATAGGGAAAACATATAAAAATCTTCTTGTCAAAAACTACGATACCTAGAGCTTTGATATTTGGTATGAAGCATCATCTAGTGGTCCCCTACCAAGATTGTTCAAATTATGCCCTTGGGGTCAAAATTGGCCCCGCCCCGGGGTCACCATTTTACATAGACTTATGTAGGGAAAACATATAAAAATCTTCTTATCTAAAACTACACTGCATAGAGCTTTGATATTTGGTAAGTAGCATCATTTAGTGGTCCTCTACCAAGATTTTTCAAATTATGCCCCTGTGGTCAAAATTTGGGGTCACCGTTTTAAATAGACTTATATAGGGAAAACTTGTGGTTTTCTACCAAGATGTTCAAGTTATTCCCTTGGGTGAAAACTGTATATAAACATGTATAATCAGGTGAGCGATATTGGGCCATCATGGCCCTCTTGTTTATTTTTAGTTTGCTATTTTTTCTGCTGCAAAAATTCTTTGATGGTCTATCTATATTTTATATTATACAATTTTCAGAGTCATCTGTTCTTCGTGATGGAGTATTTGAATGGCGGTGATTTAATGTTTCATATACAACTTTGTGGCAAGTTTGAAATGTCTAGAGCCCAGTAAGTACTATATATTCTAACACATGCTTAACACCTTCATCACTGTAGTCTGGTTTTAGTTCAGTTTTGTAATCTGAGTAAAAGCATTGAATTTAAACGTAAGACAAGATAGGTTGTGTACTTAACCTGAAGAAGTTGAATAAATGGAACAGATGGTTTTTATCAACCATTTTTTAGATGTGTCTTTCATTGATGTTAACATAAGACAATGTTAATACAATGGTTATAAAAAACTGTTACATCAAAAAGATCATAGATATGTTGTTACATATAGATCTGTAACTTATCTCCTATTGCAACATATTTCAGATTTTATGCAGCTGAGATTGTACTAGGTTTACAGTTTCTTCATTCCCAAGGCATTGTATACAGGTACGTTCATCCTTACTTATAGCAAAACCTAAACTACATATATCATATGTGTGCCTCTGTAGCTCAATGGTTGGCATGCTTGCCATTTAATCTGCTGAGTTTCAACAGAAAGCTAATTGACAAATAAAGGCTATGCTCGGCATTCTATGTATGTTACCATCATTAACACATTACATTATCAAAAATATGTAACACTTTTATATTCAAACATTTCAGTAGAATAATGACCCCTGAATGACATTAGATATTTGTTATGGAAAAGCCTTCCACCTTTGGCATTCAATGAATGCAGTCTTGTTATGGACCTTTGAGAGGATTTCTATCGAGTTAAGTAGTTAAGTCAAGTTGCAGTCTTCCTACATATCATCCCTTTGATGCTACAAGGTTGTATTACACTATTTACTATATGTTATATTTATTTCAGAGATTTGAAGTTGGATAATGTATTGTTAGATAAAGATGGTCATGTAAAGATAGCAGATTTTGGTATGTGTAAGGAGGGTATATTTGGTGAGAATCGAGCAAATACGTTCTGTGGTACACCCGATTATATAGCACCTGAGGTAAGTTTACATTCCATATATGTCAGATTTTGGTATGTGTAAGGAGGGTATATTTGGTGAGAACCGAGCAAATACGTTCTGTGGTACACCCGATTATATAGCACCTGAGGTAAGGCTGTATTCTATACCTATGTGTCCTGTATTTTGGTGTTTCTTTTAAGTTATATAAGAAAGTGTTATAGATTTTATTCAAAATAACAATGTCTTGTGGACACAATTCCTACAGTTTGTGGAGGATTTCCTTCATACATTCACACATGAACAAACTTAACATGTAGATATGAATGAAGGAAAGAATTGGCACTGCAATGATTTTTGCCGAAGTTATTACCCTTTGCTGACCTGGGTATATTACTCTGCCGAACGATGACAGCTCTAGTTAATGGAGCTTCAATATCACTATAGCAAGGTCAAATACTAACTTCTTTGTTTGATTTTACTTAACACTAGAAAACAAAAATTATGACTTTTGAGTGTATTTTATGGGATACTGGGAATTTAAAAATACAGTATAAATTATTTTAAATTTCAGATTTTGAAAGGACAGAAGTACACATCATCAGTAGATTGGTGGTCGTTTGGTGTATTGTTATATGAGATGATGATAGGACAATCACCGTTCCATGGTGATGATGAGGATGATCTGTTCCATTCTATCCTCAATGATACTCCTCATTATCCTAGATTCCTACCCAAAGAAGCTGGATCAATACTTAGCTTGGTGAGTGAATTTATTCGCTGATCCCTAAAAACCATTCGCTGATCCCTGAAAACCATTCACTGATCCCTGAAAACCATTCACTGATCCCTAAAAACTCTTTGCTGATCCCTGAAAACCATTCGCTGATCCCAAAAAACTATTAGCTGATCCCTAAAAACCATCCCTAAAAAGTATTAGCTGATCCCTAAAAACCATTCACTGATCCCTAAAAACCATTCGCTGATCCCTAAAAACTATTCGCTGATCCTTGAAAACCATTCATATTGTTTAATTAACAAATTTACACTAGCATTACTCCTGTGCTACTTGTGAAACAAATTTTCTATACAACTGCATACTGTGCCATGCATAAGTAGGTTAAGTAAAACATACGGGCAAGACAAGTCAGGTCAATATATTTTATTAATTGATTGTCATAAAAAGTCACTGTCATAATTTTCAATGGTCTTCGTCGGGGTGTAAATGTTAAGGTTTGCAAAATATGTTTGTAATGTTAATCATAACTTAACTTGATGAAGATCCCTATTAGACTGTCTATGTTTTAGATTCAAATTCTATGTATGAATTCTTGTATGAGAATGTTGAATAAAATATGTTTAAACTTTTTACCAAACAATACTGACCTTTTGACCCTTTCCTGTAATGAAACTAAGCAGATAATATAATTAAACCCAGGTGTACTAAATGTTTCACAAATGTAATTCAACTAACATTTTTGTATTTTAGTTATTTGAGCGTACACCAGCAGATCGTCTAGGTATGCCGACATGTCCTGCTGGACCAATCCGTGCTGTCCCATATTTCCGCAATATAGACTGGGAGAAAGTAGAACGCAAACAGATAGATCCTCCATTCAAGCCAAAGATTGTAAGTACAAGTTTCACAATTGTAGTGACTAGTCACTATATAATATTTTTGCCCTCTCCATCTTTGATTGGCCGGTATGTTGCTTCCCACAATCATGTAAGTTGGTTTATAGATTGATCTATAAACCAAATGGTTTCTGTTCAATAACTCAAGAACTCTTTCTTTGGTCTAGGATCTTCAAACTTTACATGAGGTTGGACAGCAAAAGTAGATGACACCTTAAAGTAGGTAAAAGTTCAAGTGTCTGATCCAAAAACAGGAGGTTGCAATACCAGACAGTGTTATTTCAAAGTCACTGAACAAAATGCTTGTGCAGGTATTCATAGCTCCCTTGCTTGACACTGAGGGTATTTGAACAAAGGGAAACAACTCTACTATTCACTAGTATCTGTTACATTACCTGTTAATTACCTCCCTTATTTTTATATATTCACAGAAATCCGCCAGTGACATATCAAACTTTGACACAGATTTCACGATGGAGAAAGTTACACTGACCCCGCCAGACAAAGATCTAATGAAGACAATGAATCAACGTTTGTTTCAAGGTTTCAGTTTTACCAGTGCTACAGCTTTGTGATAAAGGAAATCCGTATCTCTATATGTACTCTTATATAACATGTGTATTCAAACTCAGATATCAGATGCCAGCTCGACTGGTTGAACTTTACTTGTATTCTGAATGTTTCGTTAAAATGACTGTTGACAGATTCATTATGTACCTGGTGTACTGATCTATGTGTAGAAGAACTGGGTCAATCTGATCTATTTATAGAACTAGTAAGAAGAACTGGGTCAAACTGATCTATTTATAGAACTAGCAAGAAGAAATGTGTCAAACTGATCTATTAATAGAACTAGCAAGAAAAGCTGGATCAATCTAATCCAGTTGTAGACCTAGGCCAGATGAAAAGTGTAGAAATATGTAGATCTACTGCTCAGATTTGATGCACTAGAGAAATATAACATTGTTTTCACTGATTTTGAAAATGTTAATTGAACTTGTATAGAAGAACTGGGTCACTCTAATCCAGGTGTAGACCTAGCAAGATGAATTGTGTAGATCAAATGCTCAGATTTGATACACTAGGGAATTCTGGATTGTTTCAAATTATTCCTGATAATGATGATTGAACTTGTTTTATTCAACGCTTCAGGATATATTCTTGATGAACTCATTGACGTTTAGTGAAAATACAGTTGTATTGTATAACTGTTTTGTGAAGAGAGTATTCAACATGAGTATGCAGTTCCCTCCATTTGGGCAGGTTGTTAAGAATTATACTGAATTGTGGCGAGTTTATGTATTAGAATGAAAATGTACGGTATTCATGCTGTGGCATTTGGGTTATTCTCGTTATTTAGAATATTTGGTTTCACATGATTGTAACATATACCTTACAGACTTAAGGCATAAGTATTTAAGACAAGTATATTATCACAGTATTTATGTGTCAGTCATTGTTATGATAAGACTGTGTGGAGTAATATTCCACCACAGTGGTATCTATCTAAAGGGTTCATGTATACTTCAATCTGTGTAAAGTGTGTTTCTGTGTCATATTGGCCGCAATATAAAGTGCAAACATTGTTCGCCCTGAAAATTGTCAGTCTATGGCTGCTTGCTCACCCTGGAAACTCAGTCTATGGCTGCTCGCTCACCCTGGAAACTCAGTCTATGGCTGCTCGCTCACCCTGGAAACTCAGTCTATGGCTGCTCGCTCACCCTGGAAACTCAGTCTATGGCTGCTCGCTCACCCTGGAAACTCAGTCTATGGCTGCTCGGTCACCAAGGTACCTCAGTCTATGGCTGTTCGCTCACCGAGGTACCTCAGTTTATGGGTGCTCGCTCACCCTGGATACTCAGTCTATGGCTGATCGCTCGCCCCGGATACGGTCACTCTATAGCTGATTGCTCGCATTGATACCTCAGTCTAGGGCCGAACGCTCACCTTGGTACCTGACACATAAAAAGTCATATTGAAAAGCCAAAAACTTGTTTTAGCAATAGCATATCTTATTGGTTAAGAGAATGAGAAGTTTTAGACATAATGTGATGGTTCTGTCTGCTTTGAAATCTTCATAAACTGCATACCCATGAACTGTATAGGCTTTTAACGGAATTCTGAATTTTGCTGAACTTGCTTCTTTGTGTTATATACTATATTTTTATATGGGATTGAAACCAGGCAATATTTGGTGGTATTTATTTGGTCTGATGACTGTGGTGAAAACATTGAAGCATTTTTATTTTGATATGTTTACTTTTTGGTGTTATATTCTAGGTTCATGTATACAATTTTTCCATGGCATAATATTCTCATAGTTTTAAGGTATGAAACAAAGGAACTTGTATTAAGCGACCACCTTAGGGAAGGTCTGAAAACGGTCATTTACAGGAATGGTCGTTTTACTCAAATATAACTTACTATTTTGATTACCTGGACCAAAAGTCTTATAATAAACCCAGGTTACCGAAAATTGCGGTACAATATAAGGACATCATAAACTTCCTATCAAATCGAACACCTCGGTCATCCACAGAATAGCGTCAGATTTATCAGGACTCCTGAAAAATCATTTAGAATGGCACCCATTGTCAGCATAACAAAAAGAATGGTTAACCGGGTTTTGTGTGATCTGCTGTTAAGATTTGCTAAAAAGGAAGAATTTGCCTAACAAACAACTCTATAGTCTAAAGTAAATGTGTTATTTTTATGAAAAGTTCAAGATATAATGGATTATGGACATAAGTATTACTGTAGGGGGATTATGTGATTGTATTATAATAATGGCAAACTCGCCGTACAATAGTTAACATGTATCATACGTATAATGTAAGAATATGACATTTTTGAACAAAATACAACATATTTGACATCATGCTGTATAAATCATTCATGATTCAGTTACATGTATACAATGTTAATATTTTATATTTTAATAAGTATTTTTGTTGTTGTATTTTTTTGTTTACTTTTGTACTGCTACTATTTCCAAGTGTGTAGAATGTTTGTTTGATATGTACTAATGTTGTATTTGCTTGTTGTTTTTGTAGTTAAATGTATGTTATTCTTTTAATGTCAGAATATAAAAAAACACTACTGCCCTCAATTTACTCATTCTTTCATTCATTCATGACTATGTCATGATATTGTCGTAATTACATTATGTCAGGTGATTGAATTCCCCATAGAGTCTGTATTTTTAACCCTTTTCTCCATGGATTCTATTTCTTACGCATCTACCCCATATTAACAAACTCTAGGCGGCAGGCAATCAACATAAGAAGAGCATGTACTGTAAGCCATAGACTTTCTTTTAAGCTTCTCCCATTTTAACCTGCATCCAGTACACCGCTGCTTGTAACATTTGGGTGTATATGGTACTTGAGGTAAATAGATTTGGTTTCTATGGAGTAAAGGGTAAAGAAAGGACAAATAAGTAGATGAGTATATTAACACTTCATACTTCCCCATATACCCTTACATTGTGAATGCAATTGATTAATTGATTGTTCATGTAGATCTGTGTGAATGATGACATATTTGGCGCCATTTTATGTGTATTTCTGTTTCCATATACCGGTATGTTTGGCGCCATTTTATATTTATTTCTGTGTACGCTAATCATTATTCCTTGTTATTTGTATAGCTCAAATGTTCATGTATAAAACATTTATCTTGTATCTTCTTGGACTGATCAATAATTGGGATATTATGACCCTGTGTTAATTTAGGGTTTTATATTGATTTATTGAACCATATGCTCGCTATGACTTTGAAGCACAGAATATTAAAGTTTTTATTTCGGTATTGTGTGTGAACATGTTTTGTTCAGCCACAAGTTTATTAAAGAGGCGTTCCCTATAACTTCGACCGTTCTTATTGATTTAAAACATACTAGACATTAATCAGAATTATGAATGCTACAAAAACACCAAAGTTCACCCAAAAAATCCCAACAGTTATAAAAAATTTAATAAAAATATATTTCCATAACAAGTGGATTAGGTGGATTCAGTCTCCAAACGCTTAGCCTTTAGTATTGCCTGATTAAAACAAGAAAAACCATTTTTCTACGAATCGGACGCCAGTGACTAAAATGGAAAAGACAAATACACGTTTTGAAATAATTATTTTGATGTAGATCTATCTATAAGTTGATATTCGAGTTGATTAGGAACAAAATAGTACATTATATTCATTTCGTTGAGATTATGTGCGTGTAAAACGAAAGAAATCAACGATATCGTATTTTGTCATCTCCGTTGCGTCCGATTCGTTGAACAATGTCCGTTTCGGATTTTAATCACACCGTTCTGTGGTAGTTGTTGTCGAATAAAAGGCTGGAAGCGATTTATTATTTTAGAAATTTAAATATATATTTTGATCATTATGGAGACAACTTTCGGCATATGTTCTTCTTACATGTTAAAACGATTTAGTGTTTTATGTTCATTTATGTCATCAAATGCGATAGGTAGTAATACTATGCAAGAAATAGGGAATGCCTCTTTAAAGCATGATGGAGAGTTTCAGATAATGTTTTTACCAGTTTATTCCTTGATTGTTTATATCGGTCACCCAACACGGATCCTACATGGACATTTACTAGGGCTGGTTTCTCCCAATCATGTATTTATTTAATTTTATATGTTCATGCAATTAATTGGAGGAAAAATATTTCATGTGGGTTCTATAAATAATAATGTAGTCAAATCATTTTGTTATGTTCGACAATCATTTCTTGATTTCATTACTTGATTTCGACTTCTTTGAACTCTGTTTAGTTCGATTTATCTCCTCTGTGCTATGTTAATTGATGTGTATTTTAATCCCCACTAGTTGAGCACAGCTTTTGGTCATTAAATTATGGACTGATGACCCTATGAACATTCTGTGTTATGACACCCTTGCTCAATGCAATTTTAGTAATCTGGTATTTTTGTAAGTATAAATTGTTCACATTTTTAGTAAGAATTGAAATACCATTATCGCATGATGTAGTGCGCATTGTACATAATAATCTTGTAATTGTTGTATTCTAATTAAGCAAATGTTGCGTTATATTAAAATCTTACATTCTGTTGCGAGCTTATGATATACTCGATTATTATATCCTTGAGTGTGATGATCGGACAGGTATCTGATAGGTATCTGGTACCACATATTAAATACTTTGAATGTTTCATATATTTCTGTATTAAAATCGTCAAATTATCACCTGTTGTTTTTGCTAAGTTCAATATTAAACTTCTATGATCTGATCCCATGTAATTTCCTGGTTACATGCCAACTTGGTGCCAAATGGCAAACGTCCTGTTGGTGTCAATTTGTGAAGGTCTCATGAAACTCTTTTTGTTAATGTCAAGTTGCAATGGTAACATGACATCTTTCTGCTGGTGTCAAATGGTTACGATCTCTAGACAATCTCTGTTGTTGTCAAATTGTGGAAGTCGTTGTTGGAAAATGATACACAACACTCGTTCTGATAGTGCCTAGTTGCAATGGTCACATGCCATGCTTTCTTTTGGTATCAAACTGCATTGGTCACTAAACAATCTTGTGTCACTTTTTCTGTGGGTGTATGTTTGACCAAAGATGTGATTTATACAACAATATTAACCCTAACATTATATCGGCTTTAACTTCTTCCACAGAAAGTTTAGCCCCTTTGTTGAGGATTGTGAATATATTTATATCTAGATGCTGTTAAAAAGTGGTCACAAGAGTAAAATAAACAATCACAAGCTATCCACAATACTGCCAGGCTTATACACACTCTTGGCCTCAGTTCTTAAGGTACATTTTGAATGAATGCGTCATCCTTCTATTTTAATACCTGGTACCAATTGAATTAAACTCTCAGGTCTTGATCTCTTCTTTACAAATGTGTGTACCCAGTAATAGAATACCTGGTTTCCTTTCAATAAAATATTTGCCTAGTGGTTTTGAATAAACAAAGTCCAACCATTATACTTATCAAAATGTAATAGCCTGTAGTGAAGTAAGAGTGCTGGTATGTTTGAGCTCATTGTTACCTGTATACGATACCTCAAAGCATGAAATTATCAAAATTATTACTGGTAATGCACTTCACAAATGATCAGGGTCAAATAATTATTTCAATTTTTCATTGCTATGTATATACATGCAACATACACACAGACTCATGGCATATACCAGTACCATCATTTTCTAAAGAATATATTTGTTTTTGATCGGGTACATTTATATCTGGCGTCCAGGGTTTTGTAACAATTTGATTTGTTGGTTTTATATCAAATTCACCATCTACTGTAAACCAATATTGTATCAATTGTTTGTACCAATATTGTATCAATTGTTTGTATACCTCCCATACTGACTCATAGATTGCCAAAGTTTTGCTTATAGCTGATATTTAGTTAATCAATGTTGTCTACAGCTCAAGCCATGCTATTTATATCAAATGTCATAGATAGATAGTACATTTAGATTTCCAGACTGTCACTAACCCAGGTGAACAGTAATTATATTTGGCAGGTTATATAGTTCAATAACAGGTATAAATAGTATTACATCATATTCCAAAGTAGAGCAAAATATGTATATCATTGTCTAAGGAGAATAAAGTCATAAGTGCTTATATGCCATTTTGAGAAAACAAGGAAAAATGATTGCAGTCGACTCTTTACTTTGTGAGAAAATGTTTCTCTACTTCAGTTTGGCCAACATGACCTTAAACTTAACATGTTGCACAATTATCGATACTATTAGGTAGAGCATCTTATATTATTATTATTATTATAGCATCGCTATGAAGAATAAGACAAAAGACTGCGTTCAATAAAGGCTTATGTTAAGTTATTAAGAACGTTTATTGATGAATACTGGCCATCAAATTGTTTCTGTTACTGTATTTATACTAGTTATTGATTTATAATTGATTTACCATATCGTAAGTGCCTGCCTTGCAATGATTTAGATCAGGTATTGCTATATGTCTGCACATAGTGTTGTTTTCATGTAATCATTTACATACAATGTTGTTCATTTTGTGTTCTCAAGGTTGCCATGTTGTGTATGACTCAAAAATATTTATTCAAGACAATGCAATAGAATTTTGTTAACTAGTTTTGTTTTGGCCAGGGGCGATAAATGTTTCTAGCGCTTGTGTCACAAAAAGTTTGTAAGTACTTTGGCAAAAATCCTTTTACTGAGCTCTATGACTGTGACTTTATTTGTTTTGAAAATTAATGATATTCTGGGTGCCCACATTAATAATTATGCTGAAGTACTGGTACAAAAATACAATAAGCATGTTACTTGCGACATCTCATACTAATGCACATGTATTAATATAAGAAAAATATTTGGACTTCAGAAAATCTTGAATCTAATTGAAAATTTGACTTAAGCAAGTTTGACATACTTTGATTGTAGCACTTAAGTTGAATATACCCTTTAATTGCTTCCCTGACACGGCGGCTAATGCCTGAATATTGATGTAGTTAATGTATAAACCCTGTCAATGAACATTTATTTGAACATTTAGTTTATGCTTACTTTTATTTCATACGATATGCATGTCATTCTCATTACGCAAAATATTGAATACTGCATATTTAATGTTGGTTGAAAAAGGCCAATATATTTAATATTTTGCCTTCACTTTAGGAGGGTATGTATTTAGCTGATATATGTCAGTTAATTTTAGGGTTACTTACCATTTAAATTTTTCTTGTGTTTTTTTTTTTAATTTATGATTTCTTAAACAGCAAGATGATTGTGCATTGTAATATAACCATTATGTGTACAATGTATGTTTTGGTCTAATTAATGACAATCTGCTGATGGCCTATTGTACACTTTATTCTTAATCAAGTATTAACCTATTTTAGAGATACACTGATTTCATAAAACAGAGTATGATGCTTAGGTAGGCTCAGATTGGAATTTTTATCAAATCATTAGTTATGTTTGTCAAGAAAATATAACAATTATATCATTGATTAACTAGTGAGTATTTTTCCTATCAACATTATGACCGAACATAAACTGATGAGTATATTCTGTAGATAAAATGGATTTGTGATCTATGGAGTTTTGAATCAGTATCGGATCCTCATTTTGAATAAAAGGTTAACGTTACACCGAAGCAGTTCATGGTATGATAATCACGATGTAACAGTGATATATATATTCTGTTATCACCACAATTGTTACATCACCAGTGTATTTTTACTGTAATTTTTCCTTGTTTCTTTTTTTCTCTGTAATTCAGTATTATAGAACACTATAATTGCTTTGCTTTGAAAATACATTGTGGTATTACCTGTAGCTGAATATTTATACGTAATATGCATCCTCTTACTAATTCATTATTTCTTTGATTTTTGTTTTTTATCAGGTAAAAATTCTGTAACGGTAGCAAAAAGTTCATTAAGTTATCTTAAATTATTTTTCAATAATAAGCATATCTGGGCTGGTATTTACAAAGCACCTTAATGGAAAAATTACTATTTTGTCTGAAGTTAAAAATGTGTGTTGCTAATTTCCCTCAAATTGAAAAATATTCCTTGGTTTTTTTTATCTTAGTAATTTTAGTATCTCTTTACATTATATGTTTAAGCTATGTAGAAAAATATTCATTTTCTTGTGACGATGATAAAACTTGAGTAAATAGCTAGAAAAATAAAAGTTTTCTGCTTAGATGCTTTGTGAATACCACCCCTATGACAGGGATTGTATTTCAACTTGTAAAGATGTGTCATACTTGATCATCATGTAAAGAATAATGGAAAAATATTGCTACAGCATTAGACATATAAAACAGCATGACATCAAATGAGAGGTTGTACCGTATCATGCCCTTACAATATACCCGAAACAAGGGCAGTAACTCTTGAATTAATGTAAGAATTATCTATACATGTACATTGTACACTCATACATACATATAAACATATAATATACCATGCATACATATATATATATATATTATGTTCCTTTCCTTGTTAACATATTATATTAAAATCATCGTTGTTTCCTCTTGCAATAAGAGAAATTATTTGTTCTTTATATAAATTTAGTATCTATAGTGTTGTTACATCTTGTCTAAAATAACTATCAATAAAATCCAGTTTTAATTAAAATCGTGTTGCTCTTTTTCTTAAATACTATATACATAATATTACATATGCAGCCATTGCCCATTGGTTAGTGTACTGGCTTCGTATTGTAGCTATCTGACTTTGATTCCCGGTAGCAGCAGGGGTTACTATTCCATGAAAATTTGACAAGAATGTTGATACTTCCTCACCTGTGGAGAAGTTGCATGTTCCTTACAGATGGGTAAGTTAGACTGATTGCAATCCAACAAAAATAGTTGAAGAAAGTTTGGATCCTTGTAGAACGCTTTATTCAAGTACCTAACCAACTCAAGTTCGATTTAAATGAAATTTCAAGTCTGGTTATTTAGAATAAACAAGGCCAGTCAGATATGTAATGTAACCATGACTGAATACCAAAGACCTAAAAATACATAAGTCTTTGCAGAATACCTATGTTTTATTGTTCTGTTATATTACATCTGGTTACCTGAGATAAAAGGTTAGTTTTCCAGTGATGTATGAAATAGAATGTATTGAAAATGAAGCAAATTGGATTTTCAAATAACACAGACAGTGAAGACAAAAGATGGATCACTGGTAGCAAGAGATTCATGAATGCGTTTCAAGGTGTGATCCAATTGGAGATGTTGATAGTAAAATAACGTTTCCTTTCAGTTAGCCCAATAATCTTCATGAGTGAAAGATGTGACAAATAGAATTGTTGATTAGGAGCAAGGAGTGTTGGTGAATTAGATACCGACCGGCGATATATGGTATACTAGTATACAATTACTTCATATTGAAGGTATTTGGTGATACAATAATGACTTATTACCCATATGTGGATATATAATCAACCCTGACTATCAAAACTAGTAGCTGCACTGGGACATACTACTGGACCTCCCTAACACATTACAAAATATGGATATGATTTGAATTTGCAAAAAAAATGTGGGGTAAAAGCTCATTAAATAAACACCTTTCCTTGTAGATTTTCCTCTTTAGTGCAAGGGAAGTAACCTGTAGAAAATTGACAATTCTTGTAAGCGTGGTTGTTTCCCTTGATTATTATTTCCATTTAGATGTCGTGGACAGTGATAGTATAGAACGGATTTTTTTGTACTTCATTTCTATTCTTTCTATGTTTAACCATACTAAAAGTCAAATACTATTTTAATACTCCCTTATAATAAAGGCCGTTTCATTACTATAACCGAATTATGTTTGTGAATGGAATCTAATAAAAAGTATTGTACATGTATGTAGACTAACACATAACTTTTGTGAGAACTACTGGTATTGTCAATTGCCAGTTAGATGGGTGTGGTGATGCTGAATCCAGGAACACTCTGTCGCAACATTAGACAATTCGTCTTAGATTTAGAACCATGAACTAGTAAAGTTGTTTTCATATTTTAATCGGCTAACGTATGCTATATAAAGCACATTTGGGTCTTTGAAAACAATAATCAACATTTTAGACCCAAATTGCATAATAAAATAATGGATACTGGATAGTGAAGGTAACATTGATTAATACAGCTTTGATGCAGTGACCACCTCTACATTGTAGAGTTGCAGCTGAGGTCTTATCCCAGATCCAGTCTATAAAACGTTCCAACAGCCATGGTGATTTGCAATAACAGAAGCCATGCACTCTAAGTCGATTTATATTGGTTTGGTATCATAACATACAGATACAGACAGATTAGTATGGTACTATATACCTTACAATACTGTTTGACTAATCTGAATAAGACATTTATTATGCGAACATGTCGATGGCTTAGAACAAGAAGGTCGTAACTACCAAATCGATATTTTGAGAAAACACGGAAAAACTGTCTGACATTTCATCTTTACTTATGGTAAAACAAACTTTTACAACTTCAATTTGGTCAACATGACAAGTTCAGATTTTTATGAAAATGGGCTCATAAGAAGCGCCTTGTGATGCTTATTCTAAATATGTATGAATCTTAAAAGGTCGTAAGTGGCTTGTGACTTCATCGATGTATACGGTAAGAGTTATTGGCAGGACCGATCTTATAAAATCGTTTATTGGCAGGACTGATATTTAGTCCTGCCAAAATCCGAACAGTCATCGGTTTGAAGGCAGGACTAATCATTCAGTCCTGCCTTTAACCTATTATTTAATGGTTAAAGGCAGGACTGATCATTTCAACGAGTAAAATATGGATAAATACTTTATATTAATCTATCAGATTGTATCTAGATCTTCACTATGATAGAATAGCATCCGTGCCATGCGTTTAACCAACTAAATTTTATACTGTACAATGATGGAATGACATTGGTACCCTGAGGTCCTGCCAATATCCATCAACATTTTGTATTGCAATGTGGTAGAATGGCATTGGTACCCTGAGGTCCTGCCAATACCCAACAATATTTTGTACTGTAGACTGACAGAATGGCGTTGGTACCCTGAGGTCCTGCCAATATCCAACTATATTTTGTACTGTAATGTGGTAGAATGACATTGGTACCCTGAGGTCCTGCCAATATCCGACAATATTTTGTACTGTAGAATGGTAGAATGACATTGGTACCCTGAGGTCCTGCCAATATCCAACTATACTTTGTAATGTAATGTGCTAGAATGACATTGGTACCCTGAGGTCCTGCCAATATCCAACAATATTTTGCACTGTAATGTGGTAGAATGACATAGGTACCCTGAGGTCCTTCCAATATCCAACAATATTTTGTACTGTAATGTGGTAGAATGACATTGGTACCATGAGGTCCTGCCAATATCCTACTATATTTTGTACTGTAGAATGATAGAATGACATTGGTACCCTGAGGTCCTGCCAATAGCCAACAATATTTTGTACTGTAATGTGGTAGAATGACATTGGTACCCTGAGGTCCTGCCAATAGCCAACTATATTTTGTACTGTAGAATGAAAGATAGTCATTGGTACCCTGAGGTCCTGCCAATAGCCAACTATATTGTGTAGTGTAATGTGGCAGAAAGTCATTGGTACCCTGAGGTCCTGCCAATATCCAACTATATTTTGTACTTTAGACAGATACAATGGCATTGGTACCATGAGGTCCTGCCAATAGCCAACTATATTTTGAACTGTAGACTGATAGAATGACATTGGTACCCTGCGGTCCTGACAATAGCCAACGATATTTTGTACTGTAATGTGGTAGAATGACATTGGTACCCTGAGGTCCTGCCAATATTCTACTATATTTTGTAATGCAGAATGATAGGATGACATTGGTACCCTGAGGTCCTGCCAATATCCAACAATATCTTGTACAATGGACAGATAGAATGACGTTGGTACCCTGAGGTCCTGCCAATATCCAAACATATTTTGTACTGTAATGTGGTAGAATGACATTGGTACCCTGAGGTCCTGCCAATAGCCAACTATATTTTGTACTGTAATGTGGTAGAATGACATTGGTACCCTGAGGTCCTGCCAATAGCCAACTATATTTTGTACTGTAGATTGGTAGAAAGACATTGGTACCCTGAGGTCCTGCCAATAGCCAACTATATTTTGTACTGTAGACTGATAGAATGACATTGGTACCCTGAGGTCCTGCCAATAGCCAACGGTATTTTGTACTGTAATGTGGTAGAATGACATTGGTACCCTGAAGTCCTGCCAATATCCGACAATATTTTGTACTATAGAATAGTAGAATGACATTGGTAGCATGAGGTCCTGCCAATATCCCACAATATTTTGTACTGTAATGTGGTAGAATGACATTGGTACCCTGAGGTCCTGCCTATATCCTACTATATTTTGTACTGTAGAATGAAAGAATGACATTGGTACCCTGAGGTCCTGCCAATATCCTACTATACTTTGTACTGTAGACTGATAGAATGGCGTTGGTACCCTGAGGTCCTGCCAATAGCCAACCATATTTTGTACTGTAATGTGGTAGAATGACATTGGTACCCTGAGGTCCTGCCAATAGCCAACTATATTTTGTACTGTAGAATGGTAGAAAGACATTGGTATTCTGAGGTCCTGCCAATAGCCAACTATATTTTGTACTGTACACTGATAGAATGACATTGGTACCCTGAGGTCCTGCAAACAGCCAACGATATTTTGTACTGTAGAATGGTAGAAAGTCATTGGTACCCTGAGGTCCTGCCAATATCCAACTATATTTTGTACTGTAGACTGATAGAATGACATTGGTACCCTGAGGTCCTGCCAATGGCCAACTATATTTTGTACTGTAGACTGATAGAATGACATTGGTACCCTGAGGTCCTGCCAATAGCCAACGATATTTTGTAGTGTAATGTGGTAGAAAGTCATTGGTACCCTGAGGTCCTGCCAATATCCGATAATATTTTGTACTGTTATGTGGTAGAATGAATTTAGTACCCTGAGGTCCTGCCAATATCCAACAATATTTTGTTCTGTAATGTGGTAGAATGACATTGGTACCCTGAGGTCCTGCCAATATCTAACAACATTTTCAACTGTAATGTCGTAAAATGACATTGGTACCCTGAGGTCCTGCCAATATCCTACTATACTTTGTACTGTAGAATGATATGATGACATTGGTACCCTGAGGTCCTGCCAATATCCAACAATATTTTGTACTGTAGAAAGATAGGATGACACTGGTACCCTGAGGTCCTGCCAATATCAAACAATATTTTGTACTGTACACTGATAGAATGGCGTTGGTACCCTGAGGTCCTGCCAATATCCAACAATATTTTGTACTGTAGACTGATAGAATTGCGTTAGTACCCTGAGGTCCTGACTATAGCCAACCATATTTTGTACTGTAGAATGATAGGATGACATTGGTACCCTGAGGTCCTGCCAATATTCTACTATATTTTGTACTGCAGAATGATAGGATGACATTGGTACCCTGAGGTCCTGCCAATATCCAAACATATTTTGTACTGTAATGTGGTAGAATGACATTGGTACCCTGAGGTCCTGCCAATAGCCAACTATATTTTGAACTGTAGACTGATAGAATGACATTGGTACCCTGAGGTCCTGCCAATAGCCAACGGTATTTTGCACTGTAATGTGGTAGAATGACATTGGTACCCTACGGTCCTGCCAATGTCCAACAATATTTTGTACTGTAATGTGGTAGAATGACATTGGTACCCTGAGGTCCTACCAATATCAAACTATATTTTGCACTGTAGAATGATAGGATGACATTGGTACCCTGAGGTTCTGCCAATATCCAACAATATTTTGTACTGTAGACTGATAGAATGGCGTTGGTACCCTGAGGTCCTGCAAATAGCCAACCATATTTGGTACTGTAATGTGGTAAAATGACATTGGTACCCTGAGGTCCTGCCAATATCCATCAATATTTTATATTGCAATGTGGTAGAATGGCATTGGTACCCTGAGGTCCTGCCAATACCCAACAATATTTTGTACTGTAGACTGACAGAATGGCGTTGGTACCCTGTGGTCCTGCCAATATCCAACTATATTTTGTACTGTAATGTGGTAGAATGACATTGGTACCCTGAGGTCCTGCCAATATCCGACAATATTTTGTACTATAGAATAGTAGAATGACATTGGTACCCTGAGGTCCTGCCAATATCCAAATATACTTTGTAATGTAATGTGGTAGAATAACATAGGTACACTGAGGTTCTGCCAATATCCAACAATATTTTGTACTGTAATGTGGTAGAAAGACATTGGTACCCTGAGGTCCTGCCAATAGCCAACTATATTTTGTACTGTAGACTGATAGAATGGCGTTGGTTCCCTGAGGTCCTGCCAATAGCCAACCATATTTTGTACTGTAATGTGGTAGAATGACATTGGTACCCTGAGGTCCTGCCAATAGCCAACTATATTTTGTACTGTAGAATGGTAGAAAGACATTGGTACCCTGAGGTCCTGCCAATAGCCAACTATATTTTGTACCGTAGACTGATAGAATGACATTGGTACCATGAGGTCCTGCCAATAGCCAACGATATTTTGTTGTGTAATGTGGTAGAAAGTCATTGGTACCCTGAGGTCCTGCCAATATCCGACAATATTTTGTACTGTAGAATGGTAGAATGACATAGGTACCCTGAGGTCCTGCCAATATCCAACTATACTTTGTAATGTAATGTGCTAGAATGACATTTTTGTACCCTGAAGTCCTGCCAATATCCAACAATATTTTGCACTGTAATGTGGTAGATTGATATAGGTACCCTGAGGTCCTGCCAATAGCCAACAATATTTTGTTCTGTAATGTGGTAGAATGACATTGGTACCCCGAGGTCCTGCCAATATCCAACAATATTTTGTTCTGTAATGTGGTAGAATGACATTGGTACCCTGAGGTCCTGCCAATATCCTACTATATTTTGTACTGTAGAATGATAGAATGACATTGGTACCCTAAGGTACTGCCAATATCCAACAATATTTTGTACTCTAGACTGATAGAATGGCGTTGGTACCCTTAGGTCCTTGCAATAGCCAACCATATTTTGTACTGTAATGGGGTAGAATGACCTTTTTACCCTGAGGTCCTGCCAATATCCTACTATATTTTGTACTGTAGAATGATAGAATGACATTGGTACCCTGAGGTCCTGCCAATAGCCAACTATATTTTGTACTGTAGAATGGTAGAAAGACATTGGTACCCTGAGGTCCTGCCAATAGCCAACTATATTTTGTACTATAGACTGATAGAATGACATTGGTACCCTGAGGTCCTGCCAATATCCAACTATATTTTGTACTCTAGACAGATGCAATGGCATTGGTACCCTGAGGTCCTGCCAATAGCCAACTGTAGTTTGAACTGTAGACTGATAGAATGACATTGGTACCCTGAGGTCCTGCCAATAGCCAACGATATTTTGTACTGTAGAATGATAGAATGACATTGGTACCCTGAGGTCCTGCCAATATCCAACACTATTTTGTACTGTAGACTGATTGAATGGCGTTGGTACCCTGAGATCCTGCCAATAGCCAACCATATTTTTTACTGTAATGTGGTAGAATGACATTGGTACCATGAGGTCCAGCCAATATCCAACAATATTTCGTACTGTAGAATGGTAAAATGACATTGGTACCCTGGGGTCCTATCTAAATGCTCAATGATGACAAGGTTGCATCATTTGGTTTCTATGAAAGGACATGTTAAATAACCATTTTATGCAAAAACATTTTGTGCGTACTAAATTTTTGGGTAAGGCCACTTTTTGGTACTTGGCATACCGACTATACTGAGATCTATGTTTGAAGAGTGCCATATAGTTAACATACAGGTAAAACTACATGTATTTAAAAGACAAGACAACATATATATAAGTACAGGTTTATTTATAGAATTACAAAAATGTTATAACAACACATAGAAATTCAGCCAAACCATGGTTTTCAAGTTAGCTGTTACGACTGTGTTTAAATAAGCCGATGTCTGGCGATTGCAATGATGAGTACACGTTGAAGTATAGAGTACTGCAATAATGAGTACATAGATCAGATTGTAATTGGAATTTAGGTATTTAGATTTTACATGCACTTTCAATAGCAATAAATGATACAAGATGAATTTTATAGGATTCCGATAAGACATACAGTGATTTGTTTTATACGCTGTGGTCACTTACAGTAACCCAGACTCATCAACTCTGCATGCAATCCCAAGTGTCTCCTTCATATATCGCTGACTTATAATTAGACGTTTGCAAGCAAAAAATCTCCATGTTGAGAACACAAGGAAAGACTGTTTGGAAATTACTCTTTACTTATGGTTTAAGAAGCTGCTTCATCTTCAGCTTGGTCAACATGAGAAGTTCCGATTTTCATGAAATAGGTTCATAAGAAGCACATTGTGATGCTGATTTTAAATATGCATCAGGCATATAAGTAATACCTTTTTATTCTAAGCTAGCGATATGCTACACGTAAATTTCAATTAATGAGCAGTAAAGTACATGTATCGATCAAACGCTTGATCTAACATATTGCACCACAAAACTCTGCAAATGTACACCATCCAACCAGTTGGCATCACATCGCAGTGATATTTCCTAGAAATAATTTTGAACCAAATTTTTCGTGCTATTCATCTAACACCATGCGACTCTGGCTCCACTTGCATGAACCATTCAAAACATAAGATTTGCAGCAGAGTTCAGAAATGAATTTGCTAAACAAAGGCAAATAACAGAATGTATTTTACTTCTTTCTATTTGTCTATCTAAAGCGCTAGTGAATAGCCAATTAATAGCCAACGAGCATACCCATGCTCATGAGACACATCATGTATATACAGTGTACAATCAGTTCAGACATTTGTGAAATGTAATCAACACTTTTAAAGAATCTGTACACGACAGAAAACATCAGAGGTACAAACATTGTAACAACGTCGACAATTACGACAAAATGATGCCACAGACAAAATACGGCTATTGAGTTCAATTTTCAAACTAGTGCCAGAAAAAACCTACATCTTTTGACTAAATACTGTGTCTGTGTGTAGTAGGAATTGGTCTTCAACACTTGTTTTGTTGCAATTGGTAAATGGTGTCAAAGTTAGTAAGGTTAAATTACAGGAAGGTAAATAAATTTTTATCATGCATTTCAAGCCAATATCTCCAATTAGCTATTGAGAAATTGGATAAACCAAATAGCGCATTTCTAGCCATTTCAATAGTTATTGGCAGACTAAATTTGTCACATACAATGGAACTTGCTTGAAAGCGAATAAACTAATCCCCGACTTCGTCCTTCTTTATTTCAATGATCTACCACTCCCTCATAAGGAAGTCTGTTATAGCTAAAAAGCGGCTATAACTTAATGATTTCTGTGTCCCATTGAAGAATTGTGTTTCTGTTCTGTTATAACAAAGCACAACAGGATTAAATTTTAATATAGCAAACGAAATGCTTAACCAACAGGCCTGATAAGATCCTTACTGCAACTATTTTCTTCAAAATGTATATAAATTTTACATTTCCAGCCGGCCAAACGGGTTGTAAGTGGTCAAATTGGCATGCAGCCTGCTGTTATTCAGAACTCTGTTAGGATTATCAAACAATTTCTTCTAATTCTGCCCGTTTCGTTTTGTTTGTGCTGTGAAATTTGTTTCTTCTTTTTTTCTGTCACTGGCCCATTGACATTTGTATAGTCACTGTTAAAGACTATTTAAATCTCCTCTCTGGATCGAACGCTGATCTGGAATTTCCTTGTACTAAAGACTTTTATGAAATCCATAGTGATAATCCTTATTCCACTCATTGGCATAACTTTGTCTGAAAAACAGTTAAATTGTAAGAATTATTACTGAGTCAATGATATTATACCATGTACTGCAGCTATCGGTACCGGGAATTTCGCAATAAATTTATTATAACAATAAAAATGTATCAATATATGCATTAACCGAGATCAATAAACATTGGAAAGTACAGATAAGGAGAAAGACTTCTACACCACATAAGTTTGACTCAGTAAATATTTAACATTCTCTTCACATTTAATTTCACATGGAGTCCTTTAGTTAGGCATCCTTCTCATTTATTCACTGAGAGTTTTAATCATTCAGTGAGCGTTTCAATCAATGAGTAAAACATCAGTGCATGCTTTATTCAGCTAGTATGTGGTTTTTTTTGCCAGAATGGACTCAGTGCATTTTTCTTCAGCCAAATGTGTGTTCCTTTTAGTCAGAATTTCATGCTGTCAGTAGGGAAAACAGCGTATGCTTGATTCACTCTACTGAGTAAGGAGTCAATGTGTGTTCCACCGAGTCAATGTGTTTCATTAAATCAATAGAGTGCTGCATTGAGTAAATGTGTGTTTCATTGAGTAAGTAAAGAAAATGTGTTTAATTGAGAGCTAAAGGAGTCAGTGTATGCTCCATTGTGTCAATGTATACTATGTAAAATAAATATAACAACAATACTAAAACTTTAAAAATCTTAAATTCGTCAGATGATTTTAATGACAATGATGTTGTATTGAATGGACAGTCTTCCCTTTAAACGAAATCAGTTTTATCACACCGAAAAAGCACACACGATATGCTCCAGTAAACGATTGAAGCAAATGGCACCTTAATAAGGAGGCTGCGTATTGGTCCCTTAAATTGTTTCAGAGATGTTGAACGTGTTAACCGTTGGTCAGTTAATTAAGTCATTGAGTCAGTGTACGTTTCATTGAGTCAGTGTATGTTTCACTGAGTCAGTGTGTGTTGCATAGAGTCAGTTTACGTTTCATTGAGTCAGTGTATGTTTCATAGAGTCAGTGTTTGTTTCATAGAGTCAGTGTATGTTTCATAGAGTCAGTGTATGTCTCATTGAGTCAGTGTATGTTTCATAGAGTCAGTGTGTGTTGCATAGAGTCAGTGTATGTCTCATTGAGTCAGTGTATGTTTCATTGAGTCAGTGTATGTTTCATAGAGTCAGTGTATGTTTCATAGAGACAGTGTATGTTTCATAGAGACATTGTATGTTTCATAGAGTCAGTGTATGTTTCATAGAGACAGTGTATGTTTCATAGAGACAGTGTATGTTTCATAGAGACAGTGTATGTTTAATTGAGTCAGTGTATGTTTCATAGAGACATTGTATGTTTCATAGAGTCAGTGTATGTTTCATTGAGTCAGTGTATGTTTCATTGAGTCGGTGTATGTTTCATTGAGTCAGTGTATGTTTCATTGAGACTGTGTATGTTTCATAGAGTCAGTGTATGTTTCATTGAGTCAGTTTATGTTTCATAGAGTCAGTGTATGTTTCATGGAGTCAGTGTATGTTCCATTGAGTCAGTGTATGTTTCATAGAGACAGTGTATGTTTCATAGAGTCAGTGTATGTTTCATTGAGTCAGTGTATGTTTCATAGAGATAGTGTATGTTTCATAGAGTCAGTGTATGTTTCATAGAGTCAGTGTATGTTTCATAGAGTCAGTGTATGTTTCATAGAGACTGTGTATGTTTCATAGAGACAGTGTATGTTTCATAGAGACAGTGTATGTTTCATAGAGTCAGTGTATGTTTCATAGAGACAGTGTATGTTTCATTGAGTCAGTGAACGTTTCATAGAGTCAGTGTATGTTTCATTGAGTCAGTGTATATTTCATTGAGTCAGTGTTTGTTTCATTAAGTCAGAAGTGTTTGTTTCATGGAGTCAGTGTATGTTTGATTTAGTCAGTGTGTGTTTCATTGAGTCAGTTTGTGTTTCATCAATGTATTCTCCATTGAGTCAGTGTGTGTTACATTCAGTCAACACGTGCTTCAGTCAGTCAGAAAGTTTTTTAATCAGTCAGTAATGAGTCAGCAAGTGTTTCATGCAGTTCCCAAATGTTTCATACAGACAGCAAGTGTTTTATTCAGTTAGTAATGAGTCAGCAAGAGTTTCATTCAGGCAACAAGTGTTTCAATCAGTCAGCAAGTTTTTCAATCAGTCAGTTATGAGTCACCAAGTGTTTCATTCAGTCACCGATTGTTTAATACAGTCAGAAAGTGTTTAATTTAGTCATTAATGAGTATTTTGTTTTGTCAACAAGTGTTTAATTAAGTCAGCAATGAATCAGCAAGTGTTTGAATCAGTCAGCATGTGTTTGAATCAGTCAGCAAGTGTTTGAATTAGTCAAAAAGTGTTTCATTTAAACACCAATTGTTTCATTCAATCAACAAGTGTTGAATGCAGTCAGTAATAAGTCAGCGAGTGTTTAATTATGTCCATAATGAGTTAGCAAGTGTTAAATTCAATCAGCAATGAGTCAGCAAGTGCTTGATTCAGTCAGCAAGTATTTGATTTAGTCAGAAAGTGTTACATTCAATCCACAATTGTTTATTTAGTCAACACGTGTTTAATACAATCAAAATGGGTCAGTAAGTGTTTCATTCAGCCAACAAGTGTTTAATGAAGTCATCAAGTGTTATATTCAATCAGAAAGTAGTTAGCAAGTGTTTCATACAGTCAATAAGTGTTTGATTCATTCAGTTATTAGTCAGCAAGTGTTTAAAACAGTCAGCAAGTGTTTAATTCTGCCAGTAATTAGTCAGCAAGTGTTTCACATAGTCAGCAAGTGTTTCATACAGTCAATAATGAGTCAGCAAGTGTCTCATGGAATAAACAACTATTTCCTTCAGTCAGCAAGTGTTTCATTCAGCCAGCAAGTGTTTCATTCTGTCATAAATGAGTCAAGACTTGTTTCATTCAGTAAACAAGTATTTCATTTAGTCAGCACATGTTTTGTTCAGTCAGGAAGTGTTTGATTCAGGCAGTAATGAGCCAGCAAGTATTTCATTCAGCCAAACGGGGTTCAATCAGTCAGCAATTTTGTCATTCAGTCAGCAAGTGTTTCCTTCAATCAGCAAGTGTTTCATTCAGTCTGTATTGGGTCAGCAAGTGTTTTATTCAGTCAGCAAGTGTTACAGTCAGTAATGAGCCAGCAAGTGTTTCATACAGACAACAAGTGTTTCATTCAGTCAGAAAGTGTTTCATTCTGTCATAAATGAGGCAACAAGTGTTTCATTCAGTCAACAAGTATTTAATGAAGTAAACACGTGTTTCATGCAGTCAACAAACGTTCCATTGAGTCAGTAATGAGTCGGCAAGTGTTTCATTCAGTCAGTAATTGGTCAGAAATGTTCAATTCAGTCAGTAATCGGTCAGAAAGTGCTTCAATCAGTCAACAAGTATTTCATGAAGTCAACATATGCTTAATACAGTCAGCATTGAGTCAGAAAATATTTGATCAGTCAGCAAGTGTTTCATTCCGTCAACACGTGTTTCAATGAGTCAGTAATGAGTCAGCAAGTGTTTCATTCAGTCAACGAGTATTTCATTTAGTCAACAAGTATTTCATTCAGCCAACATGTGTTTTAACTGTCAGTAATGAGTCAGCAAATGTTTGATTCAGACAGCAATTGTTTCATACAGTCAGCAAGTGTTTGATACAGTTAGCAATCGTTTGATATAGTCAGTAATGAGACTACAAGTGTTTCATTCAGTCAGCAAGTGTTTCATTCAGTCTGTATTGGGTCAGTAACTGTTTCATTCAGTCAGCAATTGTTACATTCAGTCAGTAATGAGTCAACAAGTGTTTCATACAGTCTACAAGTGTTTAATTCAGTAAACACGTGTTGCATTCAGTCAACAGGTGCTTTATTCAGTCAGCAAGTTTTTGATTCAGTCGGGATGTATTACATTCAGTCTGTATTGGGTCAGCAAGTGTTTCATTCAGTCAGCAAGTATTACATTCAGACAGTAAGGAGTCAGCAAGTGTTTCATTCAGTCAGTTATTGGTCAGAAAGTGTTTTATTCAGTCAACAGGTATATCATGAAGTCAACAAGTATTTCATGAAGTCAACATGTATTTAATACAGTCAGTACTGAGTCCGCAAATGTTTAATTCAGTCAGCAAGTGTTTGATTCAGTCCGCAATTGTTTCATACAATCAGCAGGTCTTTCATACACTTAATAATGATTCAGCAAGTATTTCATACAGTCAGCAATGTTTCCATACAGTTAGCAAGTGTTTAATTTCGTCAGTATTGAGTCAGCAAGTGTTTCATTCAGTAAGCAAGTGTTACATTCAATCAGTAATGAGTAAGCAAATGTTTCATACAGTCAACAAGTGTTTCATACAGTCAGCATGTGTTTCATGCAGGCAAGAAGTGTTTCAATCATTCAACAAGTGTTTCATTCAGTCAGCAAGTGTTACATTCAGTCAGCAAGTGTTTAATTAAGTCAGTAATAAGTCAGCAAGTATTTCATACTGGCAACAAGTGTTTCATACAGTCAACAAGTGTTTCATACAGTCAACAAGTGTTTAATTAAGTCAGTAATGACTCAGCAAGTGTTTTATACAGTCAGTAAGGAGTCAGCAAGTGTTTCAAACAGTCAGTAAGTGTTTCATTCAATCAGTAATGAATCAGCAAGTGTTTCATTCAGTCAGCTTTGGGTCAGAAAGTGTTTTATTTAGTCAACAAGTATTTCATGAAGTCAACAAGTATTTCATGAAGTCATCATGTATTTAATACACTCAGTAATGAGTCAGCAAATGTTTGATTCTGTCAGCAAGTGCTTGATTCAGTCAGGATGTGTTACATTCAGTCTGTATCTGGTCAGCAAGTGTTTCATTCAGTCAGCAAGTATTACATTCAATCAGTTATGACTCAGCAAGTGTTTCATATAGTCAGCAAGTGTTTCATTCAGTCAGTAAGGAGTCGGCAAGTGTTTCAAACAGTCAGTAAGTGTTTAATTTAGTCAGTAATGAATCAGCAAGTGTTTCATTCAGTCAGTTATTGGTCAGAAAGTGGTTTATTCAGTCAACAAGTATATCATGAAGTAAACAAGTATTTCATGAAGTTAACATGTATTTAATACAGTCAGTAATGAGTCAGCAAATGTTAAATTCAGTCAGCAAGTGTTTGATTCAGTCAGCAATTGTTTTATACAATCAGCAAGTCTTTCATACAGTCAATAATGATTCAGCAAGTATTTCATACAGTCAGCATTTTTTCCATTCAGTTAGCAAGTGTTTAATGTCGTCAGTATTGGGTCAGCAAGTGTTTCATTCAGTTAGCAAGTATTACATTCAGTCAGTAATGAGTAAGCAAATGTTTCATGCAGTCAACAAGTGTTTCATACAGTCAGCGCGTGTTTCATACAGTCAAGAAGTGTTTCAAACATCCAACAAGTGTTTCATAAAGTCAACAAGTGTTTCATACAGTCAACAAGTGTTTAATTAAGTCAGTAATGACCCAGCAAATGTTTCATACAGTCAGCGAGTGCTTCATTCAGTCAGTAAAAAGTCAGCAAGTGTTTCAAACAGTCAGTAAGTGTTTAATTCAGTCAGTAATGAATCAGCAAGTGTTTCATTCAGTCAGTTTTGGGTCAGAAAGTGTTTTATTCAGTCAACAAGTATTTCATTCAGTCAACAAGTATTTCATGAATTCATCATGTATTTAATACAGTCAGTAATGAGTCGGCACATGTTTAATTCAGTCAGCAAGTGTTTGATTCAGTCAGCAATTGTTTCATACAATCAGCAAGTATTTCATACAGTCAGCATTTTTTCCATTCAGTTAGCAAGTGTTGGGTCAGCAAGTGTTTCATTCAGTTAGCAAGTATTACATTCAGTCAGTAATGAGTAAGCAAATGTTTCATACAGTCAACAAGTGTTTCATACAGTCAGCACGTGTTTCATTCAGTCAAGAAGTGTTTCAATCATCCAACAAGTGTTTCATTCAGTCAGCAAGTGTTACATTCAGTCAGCAAGTGTTTCATTAAGTCAGTAATAGGTCAGCAAGTATTTCATACTGGCAACAAGTGTTTCATACATTCAACAAGTGTTTCATACAGTCAACAAGTGTTTAATGAAGTCAGTAATGACTCAGCAAGTGTTTCATACAGTCAGCTGGTGCTTCATTCAGTCAGTAAGGAGTCAGCAAGTGTTTCAAACAGTCAGTAAGTGTTTAATTCAGTCAGTAATGAATCAGCAAGTGTTTCATTCAGTCAGTTTTGGGTCAGAAAGTGTTTTATTCAGTCAACAAGTATTTCATGAAGTCAACAAGTATTTCATGAAGTCGTCATGTATTTAATACACTCAGTAATGAGTCAGCAAATGTTTGATTCTGTCAGCAAGTGTTTGATTCAGTCAGCAATTGTTTTATACAATCAGCAAGTATTTCATACAGTCAGTAATGATTCAGCAAGTCTTTCAAATAGTCAGCAATGTTTTCATTCAGTTAGCAAGTGCTTCATTTCGTCAGTATTGTGTCAGCAAGAATTTCATTAAGTCAGCAAGTGTTACATTCAGTCAGTAATGAGTGAGCAAGTGTTTTATACAGTCAACAAGTGTTTCATACAGTCAGCACATGTATCATTCAGACAAGAAGTGTTTCAGTCCGTCAACAAGTGTTTCATTAAGTCAGCAAGTGTTATATTCAGTCAGCAAATGTTTCATTAGGTCAGTAATGAGTCAACAAGTACTTCATACTGGCAACAAGTGTTTCATACAGTCAACAAATGTTTCATACAGTCAACAAGTGCATTATTACGTCAGTAATGAGTCAGCAAGTGTTTCATACGGTCAGCAAATGTTTTATCAGTCAAAAAGAGTTTTGTTCAGTTAGGTATGTGTCAGTAAGCGTTTAATTCAGTCGGTTATGAGTCAGCAAGTGCTTAATTCAGTCAGTAATGAGTCAGCCCGTGTTTCGTACAGTCAGAAAGTGTTTTATTCAGTCAACAAGTGTTTGATTCAGTCAGTATTGAGTCAGCAATTGTTTCATGCAGTCTTCACGTGTTAACCTCAGTCAGTAATGAGTAAGCAAGTGTGCCATACAGTCAGCAAGTGTTCCATTCATTCAGCAAGTGTTACATTCAGTCAGTAATGTGTCAGCAAGTGTTCATACAGTCAACAAGTGTTTAATTCAGTCAATATGTGTTTTGTACTGTCAGTTATATGCCAGCAATAATTGCAGGCAATAATTAGTCAGCAAGTGTTACATTAAGTTACAATGAGTGTTTAGTTAAATCAGTTATGAGTCCCCAAGTGTTTCATACTGGCAACAAGTGTATCATACAGTAAACACATTTTTCATACAGCCAACAACAAGTGTTAAATTAAACAAGTAATGAGTCAGCGAGTGTTTCATTCAGTCAACAAGCGTTTCTCATAGTCAGTAATATGTCAACAAGTGTTTAGTTCAGTCGGTACTGAGTCAGCAAGTGTTTAATTCAGGCAGTAATGGGTCAGCAAGTGTTTAATACAGTCAGCAAGTGTTTTGTTCAGTCATCAAGTGTTCGATTTAATCAGTAATGAGTCAGCAAGTGTTTCATACAGTCATCACGTGTTTACCTCAGTCAGTAATTAGTTAGCAAGTGTTTCATACATTCAGCAGATGTGTCATACATTCAGCAAGTGTTTAATGCAGTCAGCAAGTGTTTAATACAGTCAACAAGTATTTGAATCAGTCAGAAAGGGTTTAATGCGCTCAGTAATGAGTCAGCAAGTGTTTTATACAGTCAACAAGTGTTACATTCAGCCAGTGATGAGTCAACAAGTGTTTCATACAGTCAACAAATGTTATATTAAGTCAGCAAGTGTTTCATTCAGTCATTTATGTATGAACAAGTGTTTCATACAGTCAACAAGTGTTACATTCAGTCAGTAATGAGTCAACAAGTGTTTCATACAGTCGACAAGTGTTTCATTCAGTCGGGCAACTGTTACATTCAGTCAGTAATGAGGCAACAAGTGTTTTATATAGTCAATAAGCGTAACAATAGGTCAGTAATAAGTCAACAAGTGTTTCATGCAGGCAATGAGTGTTACATTCAGTCAATAATGAGTCAACAAGTGTCTCATGCAGGCAATAAGTGTTACATTCAGTCAGTAATGAGTCAACAAGTGTTTCATACAGTTAACAAGTGACCATACATTCAACAAGTGATTCATACAGTCAACAAGTATTTCATTCAGTCAGTAATGATTCAGTAATGAGTAAACATGTCTTTCGTACAGTCAGCAAGTGTTTCATTCAGTCAACAAAAGTTACATTCAGTCAAAAAGTGTTTAATTCAGTCATCTAATGTTTAATTCAGTCCATAATGAGTCAGTTAGTGCTTCATACAGTCAGCAAGTGTTTCATTCTGTCATTAAATGTTTCATTCAGTCAACAAGTCTTTCATTCAGACAGTACTGGGTCATCAAGAGTTTCATACAGTCAACAAGTATTTAATTCAGTCAGTTATGAGTCATCATTTGTTTCATACAGCCAGCAAGTGTTTTATTAAGTCAGTAATGAGTCAGCAAGTGCTTCATTCAGTCAGTAAGTGTTATGGTCAGTCAGTAATGAGTCAACAAGCGTTTCCTCAAGTCAGTAATGAGCCAGCAAGTGATACATTCATTCAGCAAGTGTTACATTCAGTCAGTAATGAGGAGTCAGCAATTGTTTTATTCAGTCAGCAAGTATTTCATTCAATCAGTAATGAATCAGGAAGTGTTGGATTCAGTCAGTTAGTTTGTCAATCAGTCAGAAATGAGTCAGCAAGTGTTTCATTCAGTCATTAATAAGTCAGCAAGGGTTTCATTCAGTCAGTCAGTCAGTTTTCAGTAAGTCAGAAATTAGTCAGCAAGTGTTTCATTCAGTCAGCAAATGTTTCATTCAATCAGTAATGTGTCAGGAAGTGTTTCATTCCGTCAGTTAGTTTTTCATGCAGTCAGAAATGGGTCAAATGCATTTCATTCTGTCAGCAAGTGTTTTATCCAAACAGTTATAAGTCAGCATGTGGTTCATACATCCAGCAAGTCTTTGATTCAGTCAGCAAGAGTTTAATTCAGTCAGCAAGTGTTTCATTTGGTCAGCAAATGTTTCATTCAGTCAGTGACGTGTCAGCAAGTGTTTCATTCCGTCAGCTAGTTTCTCATTCGGTCAGCAAGTGTTTTAGTCAGTCAGTAATGAGTGAGCAAGTATTTCATTTAGTCAAAAAGTAATTCATTCATTTAGTGAGTGATGCATTCAGACTGTGTGTAAAACATTAAGCATTTGAGTGTTTCATTCAATCGGTGAGCAGTTCATTTGGTCGCCACGTGTGTTTCATTCATTTAGTGAGTGATTCATTCAGTCTATGTGTGTTTTATTTAGTCTGTGAGTGTTTCATTAGTGATTGTGAGTCTTCCATTCAGTCAGTGAGAGATTTATTCAGTTGGTGAGTGATTCATTTGGTAAGCAACTGTTCCATTCATTTAGTGAGTGATTTATTCAGTCTTTGAGTGTTACATTCAGTATGTGAGTGATCAATTCATTATGTGAGTGATTCATTTGGTCAACAAGTGTTTCATGCTGTCTGTTAGTGTCTCATTAAGTAAGTAAGAGGTTCATTCAGTCAGTGAGTGGTTTATTCCTTCAACAAGTGATTCATTCAGTATGTGATTGTTTCATTCAGTCTGTGAGTGTTTCAATAAGTCAGCGAGTGGTTTATTCATTCATCAAGTGTAATATTTATTCAACAAATGATTCATTCAGTATGTGAGTGTTTCATTCAGTATGTGTGTAGTTCATTTGGACAGCACGTGTGATTCATTCAGTCTGTGAGTGTTTCATTCAGTCTGAGAGTGTTTCATTCGGTCTGTGATGGCTACATCCAGTCTGTGATTGGTTCATTCAGTCTGTACATGATTCATTCAGTCTGTGAGTTTTCCATTCAGTCAATGAGTTATTCATTTGGTCAGCAAGTGATTCATTCATTAAGTAAGTGTTTCAGTCAGGCAGTGAATGATTAATTTGGTCAGCAAATGTTTCATTCATTTAGTGAGTAATTCATTCAGTCCGTGAGTGTTAAATTCAGACTGTGAGTAGTTCAGCATGTGTGTTTCATTCAGTCTAAGAGTGTTACATTCAGTCTGTAAGTGTTTCATTCTGTCTGTTAGTGTTTCATTTAGTCTATGATTGATTTATTCAGTATTTGAGTGATTCATTTGGTTAACAAGTGTTTCGCGCATTCAAAATGTTTTTCATGCAGTCTGTGAGTGTTTCATTCAGTCTATGATTGATTTATTCAGTATTTGAGTGATTCATTTGGTTAACAAGTGTTTCGCGCATTCAAAATGTCTATCATGCAATCTGTGAGTGTTTCGTTCACTCAATGAGAGGTTTATTCATTCAACAGATGTTACATTCATTCAACAAGTGATTCATTTAGCCTGGGAGTGTTTGATTCATTCTTTGAGTGATTTATTTAGAATATGAGTATTACATTCAGTCAAGGAGTGTTTCATTTAGTTAGTGAGTGGTTCATTCATTCAACACGTGTTATATCCATTCAATAAGTGTTTCAGTCAGTCTATGCGGAATTCATTCAGTCAGTGAGTGGTTTATTCATTCAACAAGTGTTTCGTTATAACAGTAAAGAGTTTACAAAAATGTTCTATTCAGTCATCAAATATTTGGTTCAGTCCGTAATGAGTTGACACTATAAACGATATGTAGTTAGATAAAGGTGGTAAGGTGGTCGAGCGGATAGCCTGCTTGACTGCTGATCGAGAGGTCCCGGGTTCGATCTTCGGCCGGGGCACTTGATCATTTCTGAAACGCTTTTCTGTGTTTCCCACCTAACTAGAGATGAACTGGTTAGCAACCCAAAGGTAGTCTCGCGTGTATCGGTGCTATACACCGGGCATGTTAAAGAACCAAGGTGTCTCTTCGGAAAGAGCTAGGGCATCTCGCCCGGATACATTGTATCACACCACTATCTCTATCACCTGCTGTCCCTTCATTAAAAACACAGGACCCCATTGGAAATAAGTGCTTGCACTTTCATGGGTTATCCTTGACCAAGAGGTTTAAATAATTACATACATACAGATAAAGGCAGGACCCCAGATTACCAACGCCATTTTATCATTCTACAGTACACAATATAGCAGGATTATAAAATGACCGAAGAGTACCAATGACATTCTATCACATTACAGTATAAAATATAGTTGGATAAAGACAGGACCTCAAGGTACCAATGCCATTCTATCATTCTACAGTACAAAATATTGTTGGATGTTGGCAGGACCTCAGGGTACCAATGTCATTCTATCATTCTACAGTACAAAATATTGTTGGATATTGGCAGGAAGTCAGGGTACCGATGCCATTCTACTATTCTACAGTATTTAATATTGTTGGATATTGGCAGGACCTCAGGGTACCAATGCCATTCTATCATTCCACAGTAAAAAATATAGTTGGATATTGGCAGGACCTCAGGGTACCAATGCCATTCTATCATTCTACAGTACAAAATATAGTTGGATATTGGCAGGACCTCAGGGTACCAATGCCGTTCTATCATTCTACAGTATTTAATATTGTTGGATATTGGTAGGACATCAGGGTACCAATGCCAGTCTATCATTTTACAGTACAAAATATTGTTGGATATTGGCAGGACCTCAGGGTACCAATGCCATTCTACTATTCTACAGTACAAAATATTGTTGGATATTGGCAGGACCTCAGGGTTCCAATGTCATTCTACCATTCTACAATATTTAATATTGTTGGATATTGGCAGGACTTCAGGGTACCAATGCCATTCTACTATTCTACACCATTTAATATTGTAGGATATTAGCAGGACCTCAGGGTACCAATGCCATTCTATCAGTCTACAGTCCAAAATATTGTTGGATATTGGCAGGACCTCAGGGTACCAATGCCATGCTATCATTCTACAGTACAAAATATTGTTGGATATTGGCAGGATCTCAGGGTACCAATGCCATACTATCATTCTACAGTACAAAATATAGTTGGATATTGGCAGGACCTCAGGGTACCAATGTCATTCTATCATTCTACAGACCAAAATATAGTTAGATATTGGCAGGACCTCAGGGTACCAATGTCATTCTATCAGTCTACAGTACAAAATATAGTTGGCTATTGGCAGGACCTCAGGGTACCAACGCCATTCTACCATTCTACAGTATAAAAAAATAAAGTTGTATATTGGCAGGACCTCAGGGTACCAATGTTATTCTACCACATTAGAGTACAAAATATTGTTGGATATTGGCAGGACCTCAGGGTACCAACGCCATACTATCAGTCTACATTACAAAATATTGTTGGATATTGGCAGGACCTCAGGGTACCAACGCCATTCTATCGTTATACAGTATAAAATATAGTCGGATATTTGCAGGACCTCAGGGTACCAATGTCATTCTACCACATTATAGTACAAAGTATAGTGGGCTCTTGGCAGGACCTCAGGGTACCAACGCCATTCTATCAGTCTACCGTATAAAATATAGTTGGAAATTGGCAGGACCTCAGGGGAATGTCAGCTTATTCAACCCCAGGCTCATTCAACCCCAGAAAAGCCAGGCTCATTCAACCCCAACCCTAGGCTCATTCAACCCCAGAGATATTGAGGCTCATTCAACCCCAAATATTTTTTTTTATAATGTAGTTAATTTAATGTTTTTTTGTTTATTGTTGTTTGTTAAGTAATTTCATGAAATCATGTTGATATTTATAAACTGATTTTGTGATAGGCATGTACATTGTCAAACAGGTGTGAACACGGGGTTGATAAATAGTGTGATAAATACCATTCTGTATGCAATGAAACAGAGTGTGAAATGTTCAGAGTATGTATCTTGTTTTTTTTTTGGTTTGTTAAATTAATTATAAGTAAATTTCTAGGTAAGTGATATTGACATGGATTGAAACTATAAACTATGCATACATGTAGTCAAATGCGTTTTTTTTTCAAAAGAAGTAAAAAAATCATTGTTATATACATGTATGCTAATTATGTGCTCCTGATATTGTTATATTTCTTTTGATCTTGTTAATTATATAATTACGTTAATTATATAATAACTGCATATTCAAACCATAGGTGATAATCTGCAATCAATAGTGTGATAAACTGTGATTTAACATATACCTTGAATTAACAGTTTGATCTGTTAATGATTTGATTTTCAAAGTCTTTCTATAATTGTATATAATTATCTATAATTATTGTAAATAAACCCAACTTATGATTGTTAAAATATGTATTCAAATTCAATGTAAAACATACTTTTTCTAAGTATTTCTATAATCATTAATTTTATTAATAACTATCTAGATCTATATCTAAATAAAAACACATTTATCTTTTAACATACAGAATACCCCTACCAAACATATTTTTTTCATTTGGGTTGAATGAGCCTTACATATCTGGGGTTGAATGAGCCAAGGGTTGGGGATGAATAAGCTCGGGGTTAAATAATACTGAAAATAGCTTGGGGTTGAATAAGCTCGGGGTTGAATGAGCCTGCTTCCCCTCAGGGTACCAATGCCATTCTACCACATTACAGTACAAAATATTAATAGATATTGGCAGGACCTCAGGGTACCAACGTCATTCTAACATTCTACACTACAAAATATAGTTGGCTATTGGCAGGACCTCAGGGTGAGTGTAGGATAAAAGCCCCTATGGACATAAGCCCCTACGCTCATTTTTATACATGAGGACATAAGCCCCTACGCATTTTTTTACACTAGGACATAAGCCCCTACATACTTTTTTACATTAGGACATAAGCCCCTATGCATGTTTGTTTGCAACATGAACAACTCAGCCATGTACCAGTGTCTACAAGTTCAATTTTTTAAGTAGTAATTATTTATCAAATGAGACACAACATAATAATAAATATTTATTATATTTATAACAAGACTTAGTATCTATGAACAAATGAGTGTTTAGGGGCATGCTACAAACAGATAGTCACTACAATACATGATAATTGATCTTATTAAGCATTTTGTAGACTAATTTTCTCTCAATTTACTAATTTTATACCTGAAATTAATGCATATTTGTAATAAATAAACAGTAGATACAAAAGAACAGTTTGTACTATAATTATTTCTTAATTACACCATTTAATAATAGAAGAAAACATAGAACGGTGCAAACAAACAAGTATAGGGGCTTATGTCCTAGTGTAAAAAATATGCGTAGGGGCTTATGTCCTAGTGTAAAAAACTGCATAGGGGCTTATGTCCTCATGTATAAAAATGAGCGTAGGGGCTTATGGTCGTAGGGGCTTATGTCCGTCCCCCCTCAGGGTACCAATGTCATTCTATCAGTCTACAGTACAAAATGTAGTTGGCTATTGGCAGTAGAGTACCTCAGGGCACCAATGCCATTCTACCACATTACAGTACAAAATATTGATGGATATTGGCAGGACCTCAGGGTACCAATGTCATTCTACCATTCTACAGTATAAAATAAAGTTGGATATTGGCAGGACCTCAGGGTACCAATGTCATTCTACCACATTAGAGTACAAAATATTGTTGGATATTGGCAGGACCTCAGGGTACCAACGCCATTCTATCAGTCTACATTACAAAATATTGTTGGATATTGGCAGGACCTCAGGGTACCAATGCCATTCTACCACATTATAGTACAAAATATAATTGGCTATTGGCAGGACCTCAGGGTACCAACGCCATTCTATCGATATACAGTATAAAATATAGTTGGATATTGGCAGGACCTCAGGGTACCAATATCATTCTACCACATTAGAGTACAAACTATTGTTGGATATTGGCAGGACCTCAGGGTACCAACGCCATTCTATCAGTCTACAGTACAAAATATAGTTGGATATTGGCAGGACCTCAGGGTACCAATGTCATTCTACCAGTCTACAGTACAAAATATAGTTGGCTATTGGCAGGACCTCAGGGTACCAATGTCATTCTATCAGTCTACAGTACAAAATACAGTTGGCTATTGGCAGGACCTCAGGGTACCAATGTCATTCTATCAGTCTACTGTACATAATATAGTTGGCTATTGGCAGGACCTCAGGGTACCAATGTCATTCTACCAGTCTACAGTGCAAAATATAGTTGGATATTGGCAGGACCTCAGGGTACCAATGTCATTCTATCAGTCTACAGTGCAAACTATAGTTGGATATTGGCAAAACCTCAGATTACCAATGTCATTCTAACATTCTACAGTATAAAATATAGTTGGCTATTGGCAGGACCTCAGGGCACCAATTTCATTCTATCAGTCTACAGTACAAAATATAGTTGGATTTTGGCAGGACCTCAGGGTACCAATGTCATTCTAGCAGTCTACAGTGCAAACTATAGTTGGATATTGGCAAAACCTCAGATTACCAATGTCATTCTAACATTCTACAGTAAAAAATATAGTTGGCTATTGGCAGGACCTCAGGGCACCAATTTCATTCTATCAGTCTACAGTACAAAATATTGTTGGATATTGGCAGGATCTCAGGGTACCAATGTCATTCTACCACATTATAGTACAAAATATAGTTGGCTATTGGCAGGACCTCAGGGTACCAACGCCATTCTATCAGTCTACAGTATAAAATATAGTTGGATATTGGCAGGACCTCAGGGTACCAATGTCATTCTATCAGTCTACAGTACAAAATATAGTTGGCTATTGGCAGGACCTCAGGGTACCAATGTCATTCTACCAGTCTACAGTGCAAAATATAGTTGGATATTGGCAGAATCTCAGGGTACCAATGTCATTCTATCAGTCTACAGTGCAACATATCGTTGGATATTGGCAGGACGTCAGGGTACCAATGTCATTCTACCTGTCTACAATGCAAAATATAGTTGGATATTGGCAGGACCTCAGGGTACCAATGTCATTCTTTCAGAGTACAGTGCAACATATAGTTGGATATTGGCAGGACCTCAGGGTACCAATGTCATTCTATCAGTCTACAGTGCAAACTATAGTTCGATATTGGCAGGACCTCAGGGTACCAATGTCATTCTATCAGTCTACAGTGCAAACTATAGTTGGATATTGGCAGGACCTCAGGGTACCAATGTCATTCTATCAGTCTACTGTACAAAATATAGTTGGCTATTGGCAGGACCTCAGGGTTCCAATGTCATTCTACCAGTCTACAGTGCAAAATATAGTTGGATATTGGCAGGACCTCAGGGTACCAAAGTCATTCTATCAATCTACAGTACAAAATATAGTTGGCTATTGGCAGGACCTCAGGGTACCAACGCCATTCTATCAGTCTACAGTATAAAATATTGTTGGATATTGGCAGGACCTCAGGGTACCAATGTCATTCTATCAGTCTACAGTACAAAATATAGTTGGCTATTGGCAGGACCTCAGGGTACCAATGTCATTATATCAGTCTACAGTGCAAAATATAGTTGGATATTGGCAGGACCTCAGGGTACCAATGTCATTCTATCAGTCTACAGTATAAAATATAGTTGGATATTGGCAGGACCTCAGGGTACCAATGTCATTCTACCAGTCTACCGTGCAAAATATAGTTGGATATTGGCAGGACCTCAGGGTACCAATGTCATTCTATCAGTCTACAGTACAAAATATAGTTGGCTATTGGCAGGACCTCAGGGTACCAATGTCATTCTACCAGTCTACAGTGAAAAATATAGTTGGATATTGGCAGGACCTCAGGGTACCAATGTCATTCTACCAGTCTATAGTGCAAAAAAATAAAGTTGGATATTGGCAGGACCTCAGGGTACCAATGTCATTCTATCACATTACAGTACCAAATAAAGTTGGATAAAGGCACGACCTCAGGGTACCAATGTCATTCTATCATTCTACAGTATAAAATAAAGTTGGATAAAGCAGGACCTCAGGGTACCAACGCCATTCTATCACATTACAGTACCAAATACAGTTGGATAAAGGCAGGACCTCAGGGTATCAATGCCATTCTATCATTCTACAGTATAAAATAAAGTTGGATAAAGCAGGACCTCAGGGTGCTGCTTAGTGTCATTTTATCATAATGCAGTGCAAACAAATACATTGGATAAAGGCAGGACCGTAGGGAACCAAGACCATTATATATTAAAGTGCAGTGCAATTTATATTGTGGACAGAGGCTATCAAAGCTACATGTGCATTATGATTATAGAATAGATCTACTGCAGTTCAACAACTATATAGCATATTGGGATAAAGGCGGAACTCAAAGAGTTCCACGACCTATTACATTAAATAACATGATAATGGTCCGTAATGGTCAATTGCGCAGGTTTAATTGTATAATACACGGACACATTAAAATTCCTATGGCAACAACAACAATGTTTCCTATTCATAATTCAGACGTCTGCCGTACTGGCTTTATACCTGGCTGAGTTAGCTGCCCGCAATTACACACAAACACAATATTAAGAATGCAATAAGGCTTCACACACAGACATGCACGGAAAAACGGTACAGCAAAGACAAGACCAGAGAATTGTACTTTCACTTTCGTTTTAAGAAAAAACATTCTATTATGTTGAAACTGCTTCAAAACCACACTTGCAATGTACGAAAACATTCTACTCATGTTCAAGTAGATGGACGCTGCACTGCCACGCTTTATTGTTCTAAGAAAAATGGATAAATAAAGAAATATATTACCTGCACATACATATCATATCCGACTACTAGTACACATGAGTCACGTGTTAATGTTCTGCATTTTGATTGGTTGTTGTTGTTGTAGCGAATAATCAGTCCTGCCAGCTTGATTGTGAGGTCCTGCCAATAACTTCTACGGATGTATACGCTATATACCTGATACAGAAAAAACGGGGAATGATCAAAAGTGTATGTTTTCGTTGGTTGTTTTCTTAATTTTGGCGTTTGTTGGTGTCATGACAATAACAGCCAGGGTCATATGACTATAAGTTTTATAATATACATGTAGTTCATCATTTAGTTGACGATATCATGACTTATAAAATTATATATCGCAGAAATGCAACAGGCAAACACACCACAACTCTTTGAACATATGCAGCTTTTATAATATATTTTATAACAGGTGTAACGGCATATGTGGTCTGATCATGGCGAGTACTGTGCTTGAGACGGTTCAGAAAAACTTGTTGAAATATTTTAATCAGATCAATCGGATGCAGATCTATATCCTGCATAGACGCGTTCGTAAATTTATTACATTATATATCACCTAAAATTGCCAAATGCTTAGGGTAATTAAGTCATATATATATATATAAAAAATCGATAATATCGGCCGGTGATTGCTTGACAATAACTTGTCAAAGCTGCATCTCAGTAAACAGACAGGAAATGTCCAACAGTTTTATCGGTAAAGAAATCATGATTGGACAAATACCCGACGTCCGAGTGGGCCTCGGGGAAAGGCTTGAAGTCTTTATTGTAGTGTAATTGATAAATCTTAAAGGGTGCAAGATATCACCGCAAGCCGTGGAAATCGCGTAAACCATATTGACTTTGTGTGATAGGTGTTTTCTCAAATGTCTAATTCTGTTGACTTAAACCAGTCTTACATATGTTGTAGATCCGAAAACAGATTCGTGTAATATCTACTTTTCTACATATACATGTCTTCCAAGTTTTTACGGTCCCAGTAGTCGCTAAAATCCAAACACCCGGGACCTTATTCACCAACGTTATAAGTCTATAATTCAGACTTAGGCTTTATATTGCCAAATGTTCTATCCACTCTCATGTTGTTATAAATGTACCGATTTTAATATAAATCGGTATACATGTTAAGTGGGTTACACACAGAAATCAGAAACAATGTCATATGGTTAAACCTTATTGTTAAGAAATGGCAGTGATAATGAATATTATCAAGTTTAAGTCTAAGTCTGAATTTTAGTCTTATAACGTTGGTGAATAAGGCCCCTGTTCATGTTGAATACTAATAGGGTTCTATTAAATAATCCTCCTCCATATACGTACATTGATAAGTGGTTAGTTCCTAGACTAGCTATGTTAAAATACAGTTTCCTACGCAAACGTATACTGGTTGAATGAAAATATTAATCAACGGCACTCCTAATTAATCACGCGTACAAGAAAACGAATTTGTCTTTAAAAGAACCTGCCCTCGATATCCAAAAAAATATGATCTTGAAAAAACCCCACAAACAATAGATTTGTTGAATGCTGCTCACAAGGCAAATGTACCTAACGACTGTTATTTGATTTCAGAACTTTACGTCAGGCTTATAAACAAAAAGTAATAAAGATATATATGTCATTTTTGTGGTTACTCGGGGAATAAATTCAATTAACCCTACATATAATTATGGCTTTTAAAAAAGAAAATTCCTGTAACGCAGTAGCCTATGTTTCATCAATCAACTTATTGAAGAACCGTAAAAACACAACAGTTGAAACGAACAAACAGGTCCGTCAGATCTTTCTAAAGTATAGTCATGGAGGTATATTAGATTGCATGTAATTCTCAATGTAGATTTCCCAAAAACTGACGCATTTGAAGACTGTTGAGGCTTAGTCTAATAACTCGAGAATATTACGTTACAAATAGATCTAGCTAGATTTCTAGTCTACTAGTAAACCTATACTTATAATTCCATCAATTAATGTCAGCATTAATATTTTAATGGGAAACTTTTTGTTGGTTTAATTTACGTTCGAGGTCACATAAAAAAAAACAATCCACAGGTAGCTCTGGACAGATGTATTTTTTTTAAATTGAATAAGATTCCTTTTTTATTCGTTTCATTCTTAATATCCGATATATTCTGATTTTCAAATTTTGTTATCTTTTTCTCCCGTATCGAAACCCCTATCAACTTTCTTTATCTGCCCTTTATTTGACATAATTGTTAAGATTTGAATTTGATAATTTCGATAACTTCTTTCCCGTAGTATTTAACTGATAAAGAGTTAATTCCCTTAGGCACGCTACTGGCGGGAACAACACCGCCGCTGATTGGTTGATTTTATAGACCACGTGAACCATTTATATATTGAGCATCTAAGGGAAAAGGCGGCCAGACGACCTACATAGCACAAAGAAGGACTAAAGAACACCAAGTTTACATCAACAAATCACTGCAAAATGGGTATGTCAAGTTTTGATGCTGATTGTGTTGACATATAGTCTGATATTGCGTATATTTTATATGATGCGAGTGCTTAATTATTCTGTAATTAATGAAAATCGGAGATTTTCACGCGATGCCATTTTTGTTTGAGAAAACAGACCGGTCAATCGCAGCATTTCTTGTTGTGTGGATATTGATTGGATTTTACCGTATTTTTATGGTGGGAATATGTGCATTTTTGTTATTTACACGAATATTTAGCGATTTGACGCCTTTTCTTTGGCAAAATTGTTGCGATCGTCCGATTTAATTAATTTATGAAGTTGTTTACAAAATTGTCAGACGGAGTTACTTCCCTTCTCCTTTGTTTAAGAGTGCGCGGTGGTTCCATAGTGATCTCCCTTAGTAAATATTTTTAAAACACGAGCGCGTTTTGTCTTATTTATTGTTAAATGTTTTGTAACACTTTATTACTGTTTTATTGACTCCCTAAACAAGTTATTATTTTTCTATTTGTGAGTTAATTCAACAGATCATGCTAAATTAGTAAAATTGTTTTCAATCAGTCAATTAATTTCCAATTAGCAAACTCCATGATCAATCAATTAATTTCCAATTAGTAGACTAAGAAATTTTTTAACTTTAAAAATGAAATAACCATGTTAAAGTGTAAAGAGCTACATTTAAATAATCATTCAATGTAAAAATAATTACTTGCATCGTTTTTAGTATGATACTAGACTACCTAAGTCCTTAATTGCAAATTAAAACTTTGTATGTGTTCCGTGTACTTTGATTCAATCTTCGAAAAATAGACGATTCTTATAGTTTCATAGGGTGTTCTAGAACACTTTCGTATGAAAATGGACAGTTTGCATGTTCAATAAATCACAGTGAGACTTTCTGTTAAAACTGAAGCGAAAAATGATCTAATGAATATGAAAGTATAATTGTTTTTCAGTTTTTGAAACTTTTTAAAAAAATATCTGCTGATATAGCTCTATACACTTTAACTTATTCACATCGTGACATGTTTTTATTAAATCAATGAAATATTTATTAAAACAAGGATATTTCAGGTCCAGAGATATTTTAGCTGTGGTTCTCAGCCTTTTTAAGCACAAACATTTTTGTTACAAGTTTTGTAAGTCTTCAAAATAAATTAATGTACCAGTCAATTGAAACCTACCTGCATGACCCTGGGGGGGGGGGATTTTACCTTGAGACCTCTCCTGGGGTTGCGGGGGCTTGGGTTTCAATTTACTGTTGCATTATATTTAAGCTGTCTTCGTAGAACTAAGAGAGCATGTTCACTTCAGTACTATTTCCCCCTTCTAAGTCCTATAAATCAACATTATGTTTAATGCTTAACTTTATATTTCAGGTCGTGCAAAACCAGATTCTAGACAAGGAAAGAAAGCTAAAGATCCAAACAAGCCAAAGAGAGCAACATCAGCTTATTTTTACTACCTTGCACAATGTCGAGAAGATGCAAAGAAAGCTGGTAGATCCTTGTCAAAGGTAAATGTTCATTCCTTATATTTATAGCATAAAAAAATTTGTCACAATTTATTTGCACATACATTCATGAATCATTCAATGGCATTATTTAACAATAAGTAAAATGCCTTGGAACTTATTACATGATTTCTGGATTTTGTGTGTCTTGCACAAATTTGCAAGAAAATTTGGTTGGTACTAGTAATGCATTCCAGAAATAAGTTATTATTTAAGGTGAATTGGTTAACTGTGGTAAGTATGTATAACTGAGAAAGAAAATTGTTTAACCTGAATATCATTATTCAATACGTTTAAAATGGGGACAGCATGGATTTTAATGTTTATAAATATTCTCAAATCAGAAATTGAGGGAAAAGACTGTGCACAAGTGTTGATGGTTTGATTGAGTTGTGCGTTGTTTCTTAGTTATTATGCGTTTTATCACATAATCTTCTTTTCAGATTGCTGAATTCACAAAAGAATGTTCAGAAAAATGGAGAAATTTGGGAAAAGATAAGAAACCTTTTGATGATCTAGCACTTGCTGACAAAGCCAGATATGACAGAGAGGTAATTTATTCACCTTGGTTGCAATTCATTGCAGACTAGCTTAATAATGTGAAGTGAGATTTAGAATTCTGTGACAAATGTAAATGGCGGCTTACTTATTTCCTTCCGTTATTAAGATTTTCTTAATTCGTTTACAGTGAATTTAAGTACTTGCACTTTGGCATCAACATTTGGATAAATTGGTGGTCTTAATTTAAATAACTGAGAAGTTAGTGAAATTTATACAAAAATCATAACAGCTTAAAATTGCAGCACAATTTGCAAATATGTATTTTAGTAAATGTCAGAAACTGAAACATGAAGTTATCAATATAAAGTTATGTATAACTCGCCTTTTGTTTTAACAGATGCAAAGTTATGGTGGAGGTAGAAGTCGGGGAAACAAAGATCCAAATGCACCAAAGAAACCTTTAACAGGATATTTCTTGTTCTTAGCAGACTTCAGGGAACGACACAGGGGAAAGGATATTCCCAACAAAGATTTGTTAAAAATGGGTATGTAATGTAATGGTCTTATCCCAAGTTGTTGGATTTGATGTTTTAAAAATTCTCTTAGTTAAAGATAAACATTTAAAGCAATCTTACATTTATATGCCTGTTTTGAGTTGGGGCACATATTATGAAATGAAAATTATGAAATCACCTTAGTTGTAAAGGAGGTATCCCTGCAGTGATATCTTTTGGTTGCTAATATAAGTCATATCCGTATGATATTTCACAATAACCGTATTTATGTCAAGTTGGTTAGCCACGGCACCAATGTTGCACCAAATCTGTACATTTACAGGGCATTTCTGCTCATTTTGTGACAATTTGGCACTATTGTTTAAAAAATTATCACTTTAAATAATAAATAATATTTGTGAAATTTAAACCTGAGTGAAGTAAGTCTACCAATTAGTGTTCTATGGTCAGTTTTCACTATAATTATACTTAATTTGAAGTTATTTCAAGTAAAATATATTGCAATTTTGTCTAAATATGCTTTCAGCTGGTGAAGAATGGCGTGAATTGGAAGATCATGAAAAAATGCCATATGAAAAGAAAAGTCAGGAAGGACAAAAGGCATATGAAATCAAATTGGCTGAATACAGAAGAGTAAGTTCTTGATCATTTGAGTTGTATTTTGTGTGATTTTTGAAAAAGTGCCATATTGGGGGAAAAAAAACCTGTTAAATGGTGTTGATACAACTTTGATGGAGTCCTAATACTGTAATTAAGGGGTAGACATTATCGTATATAAAATATTTTGATTTTGTGCAGGATGGATGACACACAGTTTGTCCCCGCTTGTTCTTAATGCTATGACTTGTTCACTTTCGTTGCAACTTCTTGATTGTAAGCCTAGTAATACATATTGTCTAGATTGAGTCAAATGTTTAAAGCCGGAGTTAATTTTCTTGTAAGACATGAATTGAAGTTGAAACCTAATATCATAGAGTATCTTTCATTTTGGAGCAATATGAATTTTAGATATGACTTCCTGAATAAGCAACCATATGATATACCTTTTATATAGTGCGAATGGAAAGAAATTTGTGTGAATATTGTATGATTGTTGATGTTATATTACAGACGGGTGGCGTACCACAAGCAGCTAACGGAGGTGGAGCAAGTGCCGAGGATGATGAGGAGGACGACGATGATGAAGAAGAAGATGACGAGTAAATGTTGATACAATCTTTCCTGTTGTGACTTCTATCTAGAACTTGGTATCAATATAGTTGTCGTCTCGGTTACTTCAGGCTTAAAATCAGAGATCGGAGGAATTGATCTCTCAATTGTAATAATAATGTGAACCAAGTGTTTTTAAATCATTCACAGTCACTTTGACATTGTGAGAGCAACTCGTGTGTACATTATGCAGGGCTTTGGATATTGTTGTCTCTGATTTATAGGACAATGGTTGGAACTAACTTGAATGCAGCCTGAATTTATTGATATCAAAAATTAGAGCGATACAGTGAACAAATGGAATCAACCAAAAAATTGTTTTGAGGAGAAAAATTGGGACTCCCGAAAACAAGATGCGCTTGTGCTCGTTAAACAAATGAATATACCTCAAGTGCGGTGTTTTTACTTACATTTGAGACTTTAAAATAGAACATTATACACAAAGCCACAATTTTCATATCATCATGTTCATTTTCTATATCATCTATATTGTGTGTCATTGCATCATTTTTCATACCTATACCCCTCACATCTCATTCCATTTAATTTCTTATTAGAGATAGAAAATCTACTAATTTTTACTCATATATGTTTTTCGATCCATTTAAAAAATCATGGTACAACTTTTTAAATTGAGCTGATTGTATGTCAAAGTTTATTATGAAAGATGAATATTAAATGTCTCATTCATCTCGCTGAACGTTACCAAGGATCTCAGGGATCTTGTCTCCCTTTTTATGGCATTTTGACCATTCACTGATAGACTACTGACATTGTTTGGTTTCTTTACCTCTCAATCTTTTCCTGATAATTCTGTAGAACTAAAAGCTGAGCAATCTCAAACAAATATTTATTCAAGACTTATTTTTTCTGAGTATTTTTTTGTGATTTTAGTCCATATAGTTTTATGCAATTTTTTTCAGTGAAAATATTTTTTATGTTTAGCATTGTGTAGTTTTACATAAATGTATCATCTGGCATTTGTTAATAAACCATATTTAAAAGTAGTTACTTGTTTGTATTTATGTGATTTATAATTATTATTTTACATACATGTGTTGTGATCTACATATCACTGGCTTAGAATGACATGGTCGTAAGTTCAAACTCAATATTTTGAGAAAACAAGAAAGAACTCTGAAAACTAAAACAAGCTGATTCAACTAAAGTTGGTAAACATGACAAGCTCCGATTTTCATGAAAATAAGCACATAAGAAGCACCTTATGATGCAGATATCAAATTGTCATAACTTATGAGGTCACTAAGCCAGTGATATGTTCTGTAATTCAGGAGTCTGATGTGAGAATTTCACGGGATATGTTTTATAAATTAATTCTGCACAAGTAAATTTAGTCTGCCCATCTGAAGAGGCGTAATGGGCACTATTGTGGACACAAGGTAGACCTACTGTAGCTGGGCTTTCATTTGAAACTTGAATGAATTTTTACAAATGGGCCAATTTTGACTGATGATAAATAAATCTGAAGAGACGTAATACAGTATATACACATCTTGCAGTATTTTGATGACACTTTGGAATGAGTCATTTGACTCCACATTTTGAGGCCAGTGAAAAGCCTGGTTTTGACATGACTCACAGATAGAAAACAATGTAGAATTGTAGATGCTCATGAAGAAATGACTTGTCACTGCTACAATTTTGTGCTGAATTATGGTCATTTATTCTTTCAATCTTGTAAAAAAAAGGATATTAATAAAATGGATAACACCAAACATAAATGGAACAATGTCAGTTTCATTTTTAGCTCGACTTCGAAAAGAAAGTTGAGCAATTGTCGTGACATGATTGTCTGTGTGTGTGTTGGTGAAGCTTATTGTCATTTTCGTGAAGACTATATCATGTCCACTTGAAACTTTGCATAGTTATTCACCATCACAAGGAGTCCATACTGAGTTGTAAGGCTGATAACCCTTGGATCTATATATATGGAGTTATCTGCCCTTGTTTTGGCTCAGTTTGTCTACAAACACTATCAAAGCTTTCATCTTAATTAACTAAACGCTTGTGGAATGTGATGACTTACATCCACTGACAATAGCTAATAATGGATACATTCTAGGTGAAGTACAAATAATGTTGACCTTAGTCCTTTGCTAAACTAGAATTACTGTATAAGTAGTTTGTACTGCAGGGTTAGTTTGGAAAACCCAGATTGCATTGAATTCCAGAGTAAATCTATTATATCCATCATTTTAGTATTTATTTTCCTTTTCTGACTTAGATTATTTGACACAAAAATGACAATTTCTCTGAGGCCACCAAAGGTATTTACTTGAAACATAGTTTTCACCATCACAAGAGGAGTCCATATTAACAACACTGGTTACCAATATTTAGGTCACATGGTATGATGGCATCATACCATGTGAGCGTGACCTATACATTGAGTTTTCACTGGCAGATGAGCAAGGCTACTATTAAGTACGAGAAAGTCTAGCGTCCAGCACTTTAGGGGGTGCTCTTGTTATCACCAAACCTTTAATTTCAATTATTGTTTTGGGCATATTTTAATATGCAACAATCAACACGACAGTGCTACATAGCACTTTCCATGATGCAGAGTTGTAGCACTTTGTTTAGGCAGACCTGTTGTTTTTTTCAGGCTAGTGCTTGATTTCAGGCTTTTGAATCCTGGAATTTCCTTTGTCTATATTCAAAAGTGTAATTTCAGGCTTTGAAACTGAGATTTTCATGCTTGAAATGATTGCTAATTACCAGGCATGATTGGCAATGGACACCAGGGGTGTCAATTTTCCTGATTTATCCTGAAGTTCAGAATAATTTTCTGAAAGACCAGTCAGGGGACCTACAATTCAGGACTGGTTGCATTGCAGATTTATAGGAAAACATATTTTCTGCATAAAACAAAACTATTTGATTAAAAATTCAAAGCATTGACTTAAAATTAAATTCTTAAATATCTGAGTTATTTTAAAAGTATGGAAAATAATGCCATTGAGTGCCCATTGTTTGACAAAAATATTCGGCCATGTACACTTTCCCTGCTTTTAATTTGGCCTTGGTGAACTTGACACCCCTACACCTTAACTGTCTGAGAACTTCACATCTAGAAGTAGAATGTGGGTGATGTGTCAGGGTGTAGAAATGATTACTATTACCCTTGTCATATTTTTCTCTAAATGATATGTAAGGAGGGGTTTGTTTTATTGATTTATTGCGTTTCTTCATCCTCGCTACTGGATAATCCATATGGGCAAGGCCCCAAGAAGAGCGCATGATAAACTCCAGGAGATGCCTCAACACAAATAGTGGCTGTGGTCACTCAAGCTTGATGTGTGTACTAGACATCCACCCAATCAGTGGTTACTCAAGCAGGATGCATTGTGTGTATACTGAAGTACCCCACAAACACAACATTGCAATAAGGCATACAAATTGAGTTATCCAGGGATACAACACATGTGAGTTTAATTGCAATTTTAAAAATTTAAATGCTTGTCTGTAATTATATATCTTTGGATGGTTTAATGTTATTTTTGCTATAAATGAAACGTTGGTTTCAAATCAGTTGTTTGTTACGACGCATTTGATTGGTTCCCCGGCAAACTGTTGAACCAATTGAAATCATCGATACATTTGTTGTTCGGCGCGTCGGAGAATATTGAAAAAAATAAAGGAGAAAAGGTAAGGAAATGCTTTCATGATTTTATTGCACACCGTTCCAATATGTTGTGAAAACCCAATATACACATTGTCGGTTCAAATATATACGAGAACGTTTGCCCTTCTTATTGAATTTCGCAATTGTCATTAGTTTTCGCGACGTACATTATTTTCGATTTGCTATAACAAAATTAAAAATACAGTTTTTCTTCAATTTTATATATGATGCCTTTTTTTGTTTGATAACTTAAACAATGTTCTGATACTGTTGCAACCAGGGAAGGGTATGCCATCATCGGCCCATGGGAACAGTCCAGTGTATTTTTTTATGTTTTTATTTTGCGATGTCTGCACTGTTGAGTTGGGGTTTGATTTGAGGCAGTGGCTAGGATTACGGTACCGTAATACTAGACCCACAGGAACTTCCGTAATCCTAGCGAGTCCTAGCAAGGGCTGTCTAGAATTACGGAAGTTTTTATTTCGATTGCAATTAAGCCTAATCCTAACCACTGCCTTGATTTGAGGCATCAGTCAGTTTCATCCACTGCCACTACCATAACGTGTAGAATGGCTTGGAGTTTATTTGTGGTTTTCGAAACCCCTGCTATTCCGTGTATTCCCCCACTCTGCGGGGACAGCTGATTTCAAATTCTTCCATATTTCCCTAGTGCTAATGTTAGACCCTGCTTTGCTTCACGGTATGCTCCACTATGTTTCACAAACTAGGGTGCTAATTAAACCTTCTTAGATGTCCATAGCAGATTGCACAATTCTTTGTCGCTGTTGGGTGACCGATTTAGAGCATTTAAAATCAATATACAGTTAAAGCACACCACACATGCCTTCATTATAAACACCTTTCCTAATGTTCAATACCAATACTTGCAAGAACACTAACCTCACTGATACACAAATTAATCCAGTTTCACTTTCACTGCCAAATTACAGAAATTTCCAGTATGTTGACAAACAACAATATGGCGAATTTTTATTAGACGAAAAAAAGTGGCTAAAAGCCGGTATCTGGAACATTAAATCCGGAACGATAATTATGGAGTCCGTCAAGAACGACTACTCTGTACAGATTAATTATTTCGTCTAAGACATGTGTGTCTTCTTTAGATTACCAAAATGGGGTCAACTGAAATTGATTCACGGCGGCTGTCAGAAAAACGTTTTATCTAATATTGGTTGCGTAAAGGTAAATTTAATGATGTTTTTGTCGTTTATGAATGAAATAAGCGTTGCTATGACCATTTAAGCTGTTAAATACAGAATGGGTGATTTAGTTTGCAAATTCCATGTTCACTGACTTTGCTATGGAGAGCTATTAATAGACTGATCAAACTCAGATACCGCGACGGATCTGAGTTTTAGACTAGAACTAATATTTCCCCGGCCCCTTAATTAATATATACTGGATTCTCATCGACTCGAGTCCTAATTATTTTGGTCTAATAAACACACTTATCCAAAACATGTTAAAATCTGCTGGAAGTCTTATTTCAGTCACAACAGCAAAATAAATGTGTATGAAAACAACTTGTAATCATTCTGTGATCACTAATAGCAACCAACCATGAACATCCATTTTGGTAAGCATCAACACCATGGGGTTCTGTTGTTGACGAGTTTTTTATCAACAGATTCGTTCACTTTGATTAAAGTCGGTGAATATCATCTGAGACGATTTAACTTTATGTCACAAGACTAGAAACTGTATTTTTTGAAGAGTTTTCAGTCTTTGGGTTAATTACAGGCTTCTTCTTCCTGTTTAGTATAGATCCCACTCTGGGGCAATGTCGTACTACTTAAATGGCGTGATACAGGCTGACCAATCAGAGGGCTCGAGTCGATGAGAAAGTTTCTGAATGACATAGGCTCTAGACTGGTACTTGCTTTATTGCAACAATAAAAGCTTTTTAATGGCAAAAATATTTTGTTTTCATAAAGTTAAGTAATTTCTCTGTCAGTAAAAATGAAATTGGTTTAAGAGTAAACTTTAGGAAGTGTGCATGCAAGGCTTTTAGCTGTAAGGGGCTCGACTCAAGGAGAAAGCAGTATAATCCCCGGGGTATTGCCATTGGTTCGGAAAAGAAAGAAAGCTGAAAGGTAAACACACGGCCATTTCCCCGGCTATCCCCTGCTCATCCAAGGGGAGGTGGGCCATGGTTGCAATTGCATTAGGATTTTTGTGTGTTTACATTATTGAAATCAAACTAGTTGGACAAGTTTTGAAGAAGAAGGACCTTGTTTTTATCGCCCACTAACTTGTAAGCTTTCGTAAACAAACTTTAAGCCTGTGTGTCACACAGTGTGTGTATGCATACCGTGTACAGTACTACATAGTTTATGTACGTCTCCTTAAAATGATTGTTGATATCACAATCGGCAAGATCATATTATTCAATTACAAAAATTAAGAATATTCCGATTTTTTTACATGAACATATATATAGTTACTTGTTTAAAAAATACTGACTTTATTCTTTAGTCTTTACTGCTTTTAGTTACCATTATTTGCTATGTTTTCACAGATGTTTAATAATTTATGAATACATAATTTTAAACACAATGTGAATAATATGTATTGCCATTTCCAGCTCTTTCATCCATACAAATGATCCCAATGCAAAACGATGTCCCTTTTTTCCAAAAAAAAAAGAACAACCAGGAAAAATAATTTCTGTGTATATTTTATTTTAGTTAAAAGAGAATGAGTGATTCTGACGACTCACCACCACCTGCTAAGCAGCAGAAGTTATCATCGTCAGTGACAGAAATATCCTCCGAGGCAGATTCCAGCTATGTGGACGTTGAGACACAGAAAGCGTTGGAAGACATAGACAGTTGTCAGAGTGATATTGATACATTAAATGAGAAGGCTAGTGAAGAGATCCTGATGGTAGAAATGAAATACAACCAACTGAGACGTCCACATTTTGAAAAGAGAAATAACTTGATACGACACATACCCAACTTCTGGGTTACTGCTGTATCCTTCTTAAAAATGTTGCAGTTTTGATAGCCATTGTGTTTACAGGGTTGACTGTCACCTTAGTTACTCTAGTGTGATAACATGTATGTCCACTTTAACTTTAAGGATGATGATGTGTAATCTACATGGACATTTGTCTATGCTATCTCCCTAGTTAGTAGTGTAAAGTGTTAATGAGTTATTCAAAGCATTGTACCAAAATAAATCTGTTGGTCAGATATTTAATTATAAATTGTAGCTAAACAAGGTTGAAGAAATGCATGTATTGTTTAACGGAAAACCAGCCCTAGATTATGAATGTGATTTGTTGATTTCATTTAGGTGTCAACTTTCTTGAAAATATTTAAATTCATAAATTAATTTTATTGCCTTCAAAGGTTTTAACAACTCAAATGGAAATTTGGTGTCTAGCCTGCCTTTCGACTGTTTACTCGAGTTTACATGTTAGTTGTTGTATCAGGTGTCCATTCTGACTGATAGGATGTTTGTTATTATCAATACAAAGGTTTACAAATGTATTCTTTAACATACACCTAGTTTCTCAATCATCCAAGAATGGCAAATATAGTTGAAGAAGAGGAGGAGGAATGTTTACACTACCTTAAACAGGTAAACCCCATTTTTTGCAAGAATGTTCAGCTATTGTCATGACAGGATCGTGGGCATCTGCATGTGCTTTGTTATGCTAATTAAACTGTATTTGTAAAATTTGTAGCCTGTATGTTTCGAAACAAAATATTTCTGAGAAATGTTTCTTGTGTTACTGGGAACTTACCCTCTTAAGAATTCCTTCTAGAAATGTTTAAAAGGTCATGACTGCCTTGGTGTTAAAATATAAATGAAGTTAATAAATCATGGAATCATTTTCTAATGTGTATTAAATGCAGCATTATTTTGCTATTTCATGATGTGATGTTACACATTCCTTAAACCTAGTCAATTGATGCATCAGTAACAATCCTTTAACAATACTAGCTTAGACAATTTTAATTTTATGTGTTCATGCTGACTTCTTGAGGTGCCCACTACCATCGGTATATATACTGTACACATGTATGTTATATTTTTATGCCCCCGGAACCGATGGTTCGGGGGCATATTAAAATCGCACCGTCCGTCCGTCAGTCCGTCCGTCAGTCCGTCCGTCCGTCCGTCCGGATTCGTTTCCGCTCAATAATTCAAGCAGTGTTTATCCGATCTTCACCAAACTTCATGAAAATGTGTAAGGCCATGAGATCTAGGTCAAGTTCGATAAACAGTCAAATTGACCTAGCCGCTTCAGAGTTACGGCCCTTGACACATAGAAAAATGGCGTTTTTTTTGGTTTCCGCTCAATAACTCAAGCATTTGTCATTGGATCTTCACCAAACCTCATGAAAATGTGAAAGGCTACGAGATCTAGGTCAGGTTTGATAACCAGTCAAATTGACGTAGCCACTTTAGAGTTACGGCCCTTGACACATAGAAAAATGGCGTTTTTTTTGGTTTCCGCTCAATAACTCAAGCATTTGTCATCGGATCTTCACCAAACCTCATGAAAATGTGTAAGGCTACGAGATCTAGGTCAAGTTCGATAACCAGTCAAATTGACCTAGCCGTTTTAGAGTTACGGCCCTTGACACATAGAAAAATGGCGTTTTTTTTGGTTTCCGCTCAATAACTTAAGCATTTGTCATTGTATCTTCACCAAACCTCATGAAAATGTGAAAGGCTATGAGATCTAGGTCAGGTTTGATAACCAGTCAAATTGACGTAGCCACTTTAGAGTTACGGCCCTTGACACGTAGGAAAATGGCGGTTTTTTTTGGTTTCCGCTCAATAACTTAAGCATTTGTCATTGGATCTTCACCAAACCTCATGAAAATGTGAAAGGCTATGAGATCTAGGTCAGGTTTGATAACCAGTCAAATTGACGTAGCCACTTTAGAGTTACGGCCCTTGACACGTAGGAAAATGGCGTTTTTTTTTGGTTTCCGCTCAATAACTCAAGCATTTGTCATCGGATCTTCGTCAAACCTTTTGAAACATGAAAAGGTGTTTGGCCATAAGATCTAGGTCATGTTAGATAACAAGATTTCAAATTGACCTACACGCTTAAGAGTTATGGCCCTTTACACAAAGAAAAATATGTCAATATCACATTTGCCCAATATATTATGACACATCTGTGACGGTGCTGATATCTTAACGTTACGTTACTATCAAAGCATGCACGGGGGCATGTGTCGTCCTATGGAGACAGCTCTTGTTTAATGTTTTCTATTGATAGATTGATGTGGAAGAATTTGCTGACATCAAATCCGGCTACTCTATCCGCTTTCTATTTGCAACCAATCCATACTTCAGTAATAATGAACTTGTGAAAGAATTTCATTTAGCGCCAGCAGGTTAGTTCATTAAATTTAAATGCTGTACATGGCTTTTATTTGCCAGTCAGCATTTGTTTGACTGAAATATGGCAGTTGTATGAGTGCCACCAGTTGCCTGATTAGGTGGCTAGCTAGAGCCTGCTATCCACTAAGCTACGGAGGCACACATTGTGTGATGAAAAAACTGATAATTTATCTGGATATCAATAATATAATGTATGTGACATAGATAGTCAGTGTAGCTATACCACATGACTTTTGGCTACAGTGCCAAGATGAAATTTGCTTCACTTCAAAAACAGAAATAGCCATAAGTATTTTATTACTTCTCTGATTTCTATAAAACATAGGTCACACTTAGGGAAAATATGTAAACTTTCAATGAAAGGATCCGTATCAGCAGTTGTGCCGTTTTCTTAAGCTCCCTGTAGAACCTTAGGGAAATACAGCTTGAAATTGTAGACCTACATTCCGAAGGTTTCTTAGAGTGTTTGCAAAAATGGCCCTGCTGCGGATTGTGTTACTATAACCTGAGGAACGCTCATGTGTTTTCACTTAGCGTGGGGTATGTTAAAAATATTGGCGAAGAAATAACATACTTACGGCTATTTTTGTTTTCGAAGTGAAAACCATAAAATACATAATGTTTAACATTCGGTAAGGATTTGGAGGAGGATAAATTCAAGGGTGAAATGATACTTTTGAGTTGTGTGCATTTCTACTGGTTTTTCCATTGAATCTATTTATAATTGCATATTTAAACCTCCAATGTTTTGCTTTCAGATCTGTCCAAACCTCAATCCAAGTCTACAAAGATTGACTGGAAGCCAAACATGAACCTAACCAAGTTTATTCAATCTAAGAATCACAAAAATCACAGATCTGTGGGAAGATCTTTCTTCTCCTGGCTTGCAGATAGTATGGAACCATCTAAGGATAGAATTGCTGAGGTTTGACTTTTAGTTTTTTTTCCCAATGCCAGTCCTTGAATATGTAAGGTACACTAATGACACTAATAATCTGATAGTAGGTAAACTAATGCCTGTAAATTTGAAATAAATAGTTTTAATAAGGACACTTTCAATATTCGTACTGTTGCTTCTATCAGTTCTGCACTCTTGTTAATGATAATTGAATCTCTAGCACTTGATTTGGTAATTATTGGCCCATTCTTACAATTGAGCAATAGTTGAGCTGTTATTTAAGACTCATATTCTGACACACATTTGTTATAAACTCTGTACTGTTTTCAACTTTACAGTCATAAATGGACTTTTAAAACATTTAGCATATTCACATTGATTTTCCATAGCTTTGAATGTAGAAGCTGTTCACTAAACCATCTAGAAGACATATCAGATAAAAACTTAGAATCCTTGCTGCAATTGAAGATTTACGATCGTTCACATATTTTTATGCAAATGACAAGTACAAAAGTTGAGTAAATTTACTTGAAATGTTGAGCTGATGAAGTTCTGTTATATTTCAGATGGTTAAGGATGACCTATGGCCGAACCCTCTCCAGTATTATCTAGCCTCGGATATTGAGGTAGAAGAGAATGGTATCACAGATAGTGAAGATGATCATCATGTGATAGATGATGATGCTGTTGTTATTGTTGGTGACGATGATGATGATGATGACCTAGATGATGGTATGTGGAAATATTTGTGTTCCTTTGTTTGTTGCTTTAAATATAGCATTTGCACATATAGAGTGATACGAATTCAAGACATTAAGTAGGCTTAAATAGCAGCTAAAGTGTTCATAACATTAGTATAGACGTAGCGGTACGTAGCGACTTAAAAACCTGACAATTTGTAGGAGTGAATATGCTGAAACTCGACACTACATGCAAGTTAGTATTTGCAAAACTAAATTGGTTTACAGTACATGTATAGACGTTGCAGTTTACAAGAATGTGAAATAAAATATTTTGCCATAGGGCTTAGATTTTGCTGGTAGAGTTCAGCGGTCTTAGAATTCAGAAAAATTAGGAAATCTTAATTTGCTGCTGGCGAAAGAAGTAACTTTGCTACTTAACTCTAGTTAAACGACTTGTTTGTGAATCTGTGGCTTTTACTGGAATTTTCAGGTTTCTTGTTTTGTCTCAGTTTAGATCTGTACTGTTATGTGGTTGTGATGTTTATGTTGTCAATATTGCTATGTCACTGATGTGTTTGTTGTTGTTATGACAGATGATGTGTATGAAGTTAAAGATGATGATGATGATGATGGTGATTCAGTCGGTGAATTTGAAGAAACTGTAGAATCTATAGAAGTTGATGATGATGATGGTTTGTTCTTGTTTTATATTTGAGCCGCGATCTGAGAAAAGGGCCCTTAATGAAAAATTTTCGATTTTCATTTTTTTGCATTTTCCGAAGAATCTATCTTTCCTGTGTACAAGAAAGAAAACTTTTTGTCAAAATTTCTAATATTAACAATTTTATGACCTTTTAAAGGAACCAATGACATGAACATTTTTGGCAAAAGATGGGTATCTCAACATGGACATATTTTGTTACCGTTTGGTGTTTAAGTGGCATTTTCACACTGCTGTTAATCTGCTCGGATTTAATTTATCATTTGAATAATGATACACATTCGGGAGGAGTAACATGTGTGTGTATAAATATGCTTTTATCTTATTTTTTGTTGCCATAGCAACCATTTATTCAATTACTAAAATATGCAAAATTCTCTGGTTTACTACTAATGACCAGGAAAATATTACAACTGCAGTATATGAGCTTTGTATAAATAAAAATGCAGTCTATGTTTGGAGCAGAACAGTAATACTGAATACAGAAGTTATTTTATTTCAGGGTATGTATGTAAAAATAAGTCCCCAACCGGTTTTCAAACGGGCCTATTGGTTTGCCCTCCGTCGGTCAGTCAGTTCGTTAGTCAGTTACTTTGTCAAAAATCTGGACCCTGATATAACTAAAACACCTTTCAAGTTATGTTTAGCAAATTTGATATGTGGATAAGGGGCAATAAAGAAAATTATGCAAGTCTACTTTTATTGTGGCTGAAATTGTGGTTGCTATGGAGACAGAAATAGTAAAAATATGTAAAAAAAGACTGGACCCTGAAATTACTCATACAGTTTCCAAGTTAGATTTATGAAACCTGGTATGTAGGTAGGTGACAATAAGAAGAGTATGAACATCTGAATATAAATTCATTTTAACAAAGAATGTGGTTGCTATGGATACCGCAATATTGAAAATACTTCAAAATCTGAAATTCTGTCATAACTCAAAGAATTTCCAATGTATGTGTTTGAAATTTTGTTTATGGAATTTGAAGGAAAAACATAAAATGATAACATTTACGCTTGAATATTGTTATATTTTGACAAGTATAGAGGTTGTCATGGCAACATAGATGTAAATATAATACAAAGGGTCGTAGATTCAAATATGTAGGCCTCTGTCACGCCTGCAATTTTTAGTTGCGTGTTTATGTTAAACTTCATGTTCTTCATTGTCTGGTTTTCTCAAAAAGTTTTACTTATATAAACCAATTCCGGCATACGATGATATATGATGGCAAATTGATTCCGAAATTATTGATATTTATTTCATAACATCATTAACGGCAGCACAGTTCCAAAAATATATTACGTTAGGATTAACATCAAACTATTGACTTTTCAATACTACATTTCTATGAAATGAAGATATTTGCTGTTTTGATATGTTATTAAAAAATGTACTACAAGAGACTGCTAACTCATTACATTACTATTAATCACCCATAATAATTAATGGTTTTGTGGTCTGTCGATTCCAAAATTCCTCATTTTTTAGTTTATTTTGACTTAGTTTAACAACCAAAAGTCGTATTGTCTTGACTCTCTGTCACTAAAGTTCGGACGCTGTAAATGCCAATCAGTATGTACATATTACAGGCTTTATATCGAAATTAAATTATTAACAACATTGTAGTTAGCAGATTCCAATAAACAGGTTTTTCTTTTACATTGTTAGTGTTTTATCCCAAAATATCGCATTTCACACATGTTACTCACTTTATACTGAAATGTTTTGATGTATTAAGCAAATTGTTACAACCAACCTAACACAGTAAGTTCTTATTAAATGCCATGATTAATAATTATATGGTCTTCTGATTCAAATTTACTTAACTTAATATGTTTATATTTTGTAATGTTTTACCCCAAAAATATCACACAATGAGCAACTTTTTAGAATATATTATTAATGTTTGTGCAGAATGACAACATGTGCCTATTCGTATTGTTCAATTATCAACTAGAACAGTATGTGGTGTTGTGTTTAAACCGATTACAGAAATCATCAATTCAGTTTATAGTTTGTAACATTTTACCCCAAAACATGGTATCTTCAACAAAAGCTTTAAGTTATCAATTTCTTACTATATATTATACTACAAGTTATTACAAACCGATTGCAGTTATTTTGGATAAAATATGATTATGAATAACATTGTGATCAATTGATTCCAATAATCCTGAGTTTTGTTAATATATTTGACTTTTTTACCCCAAAAGTAGCTCAAGACATGTATCACTTTGAAACTAGATTATAAATATCTTCAGCGGAAAGACATCATGTGACTATCTAAGTGCTTTGTTACTAAATAATGTGATTAACGGCATTGTACTAAACAGATTCCAAAAATCACCATTTTAGTTCATAATTTGTACGATTTTACCCCAACATATTATATAGTGATCCAAATGGATATATAATGTATTATTTGATATATTAAACTTTAACTTACTAACTAATTGCAGTTGTTTTAGATATAATACGATTATAAATGTCAATGTGGTCAATCGATTCCAAAAATCCTCACTTTCGTTTAATTTTACAATGTTTTTGCCCCAAAATGTCTGAGAATGGACAACATTTAAGAAATCAGATTAGCAATATCTTATGCAGACAGACAACATGTGTCCATCATACTGATTTATAATCAAATAAAACAATAAATGGCATTACAGTAAACCGATTCCAAAAATCACCGTTTGTGTTTATATTTCGAAGGATTTTACCCCAAAACATTGTATCTTGATCAATAACTGATAATTTTAAATGCTATATAACACTACAAAATACTACACTCAAATTGCAGTGGTTTTCAATAAAATACGACTATAAATGAACATGTGTTCAATCGATTCCAAAAATCCTCACTTTCGTTTAATTTTCAATGTTTTTGCCCCAAAAATGTCTGAAATTGGACAACATTAGAGCCATCAGATTAGCAATATCTTATGCAGGCAGACAACATGTGTCCAGCATACTGATTTATAATCAAATAACATAACAAATGGAATTACAGTAAATCGATTCCATAAATCACCATTTGTGTTTATATTTTGAAGGATTTTACCCCAAAATATTGTATCTTGATCAATAACGGATAATTGCATAAGCTATGTATTACTACAAGATACTATACTCATATTGAGGTGGTTTTCAATAAAATAAGACTATAAATGACCATGTGGTCTGCCGATTCCAAAAATCCTCACTTTTGTTTGTAATTTGTCATGTTTTAACCAAAAAATATAGGCGTCATGTGTTAGTATAGAACTTCATATTAAGTATGTTACAAGGCAACAATTATGTGACAGGATACAACATAAAACATTTCTGTGCATTTTTTGCCTCGTTCTGAAATTCGCAGAAAATGATGTCGTAACTTTAAACTCAATTTTCTCAAATTGATGTCAATGTCATTAAGGGCCCTTTTCTCAGATCGCGGCTCATTTATACTTAAATCCAGTAAAATCACTATCAGTTTCAATCACTGTTTCTAGTAGGGAGGAATTCGATATCAGAAGGAATGGGCTATACTGATATCTTTGTGTGGGCTTTTTCTTTGACTCAATAAAGAATTGACAAAGTTCAAATTTTATTATCAACTTTGATTAAACAATTTAAAAGATAAATCTTTGCAACAAAGAAGTAATAGTTCTTGTTTAGTTGTGGAACTTCTTAATGACAAGGGAAGTAATCCTTCCAATTCATAATTTTATTTCAAGCAGAGTGGATTATTGAACATAGCTAACATGCCCTCAAATTTATCTTTAAATGGCCGAACATTACGTGAAACAAGGTGTCTTTAAAAGCGACTGGTAACTTTTCTATCAAGTGAGATGCTCCTATCTGGGTCACAGATGCACAGTGTGCCTCCATAACTCTGTTTCCAGCGCACTTGCCATCTAATCTGGTGACTGGTTCAAATCCACGTTGTGACATGTCGGCCATGCTTCAGCTGAAACTGTCAAATATTGGAATAGAGTTAATGCTGGGAATTATTATTTTTACAGCACCGATGTTGGTATGAGAGATAAAACAATATAATGAACATGTTTCTATATTTGCGGTTAGATTTCTATTTTCCTTCTTTAGATGATGACGATGACGCAATAGAAGTACTTGGTAGTGATTCAGAAGCTGAACTATTACAAGAACAATCAGAGATCTCAGAACAAGATATATCACTAACAGATAATACAGACAAAGTGGTTGCAGTTAGTGAGGAAATAGCCGAAGAAAATGTTGATTCCTCTCTAGCCGGTGAAAAGGACACTGAAGATAGTGTGAAACTAAATAATGAAAGTGAACTAGATAATAACGATGGCAACGATTCAGATTTATTGAGAGACGATGATGATGATGATGATGGTGTTGAAGGGGGTGGGGCTGGTGGTGGGGGTAGCGGGGATAGTGATGATAAAAATGGGACTGAAAATGGAATTAAAGACTCAGAAGTGTTGAAAGATTCAGAGAAGGAAGTATCCGATGAAGTATTGAAAGATTCAGAGAAGGAAGTGGCAGATGAAGTTGACAAAGCTGAGGATGGTGTTGATTGAATTCAACATGTGTTGTTGTGACTTGGGAAGCTTGTCTGTGTGAAATTGTGAAATAATATTTACATTATTGTATATATAGTGCTTGTATGATTTTGTACAGTTTCTTATGTGTAGTAAGTGTGCAATAATATCAAACTCCTCGCAGCAGTGTTTGTAGGTAACCCCTGGCCTGCTATAAGTAACAAATATTTACTAAAACATACGGCATGTGATGTCATGTGACATTTAAAGGGTGACATGCCACATCGAAACCTGTCAAAACTTTACTGTGTAGTGTTTGCAATACTTCTCCAGTCATTTACTGCTGCTGACCAACCATGTTGCTTAAATGTAGCATCCTGAATGCAACCTTATAATATAATATATCAAATTTTGTGTTTCCATGATCATAGTTATTTATGAAATAAGACTTTTCCAATGCATTCCGGTGATTAACGCTACTACGTAATGGCTCTTTTTGGCAAAATTGTATGTTGATTTATGTAGTACTGTAAAATCATTTAATTTCGATGGGACGAAATTCTGTGGTTTTGGTAAAAAAGTCTGTTGGCTGGGACATTAATTCTTGGATTTCACATTTCAGGTAATACATACAACTTTATTACAAGGGTAAAATTATTGTTAGATTGGATTTGATTTCGTGGTTGAAGTTGAACCATGAAATCTACAAAATTTAATCCCCCACGAAAATCAATGCTTTTACAGTATCTCTTTAGATGGTCATCGGCTTGTTATGTGTTTATACATGTATAATAAATCTTTAGGCTTGTTCATCCCTTACAATTGTCCTGTATGACAAATGATCTTGAATTAATATTCATTAAATAGACATTACATTTATAATTACGCTAGATTTTCATTTCATAGTTGTTTATGTTTTTTTTGTCATTAGTCACGTATTGTATTGTAAAATTTAATTCTTCTTACAGAGCTATTATAGTCAGAAAGGTTGTAAAACCAAGTGTCTATTATAATATATTATTGATTTATGTCCAAGTGTTTGATGAGTACAATAAATGCAGAATATCACTACTGTGTGTTGATACATTAGGCTGTATTGATACATTAGGCTGTATTACACCATGTAGCTTGCGTAATGCTTAATTTCACGAGATCCTGAGGTTGAGCAACAGGATTAACTAGAGGTTATACCGGCTGACGGATCAAAACTACAGCAGTGATATTCCTTTTATTCTGGACCTACTCTAGTTAAGTGCTTTTATGCATGGAAAATTTTATAAGCATCAAATGTTAAAACATTGTCATGAGCCTTATTGGCATATTTCCAGCATTTTTATAATAATGCATGGTATGGAATAGTCAGTACAACCTATGGAATATAAGTGTGGTTATGAGAACTTTGAATTTGTAAATTTAATGTTTTTTTAAGAGTTACTTCCCTCTTATTGAAGTTTTTCAGTAATGTTTGGTCAGTAAGAGCTGCAGTGACTTATTACTGAGGAAGATTACAATGTTCAGACAATATGCCATTCAGTCCAGGAACTAACATAACTGACATCGAGACCAGAGTTGATTTTGTCAGAATAGAACAGAAATTTGGTTTACTTATGGTACATTACAGGACATATTTGTCTAAAGGTCTAGTATTGTCAATCTACATTTTTATGCGAATATGTCCCATTACTTTTCCTATAGTCAAATAATATATTGCCATAATCATTAATAATTACATTGCTAAATGTTGTTATGCATGCCTGTAGGTTTCATATTTTTATTGCTTGAAGTTGTCATAAAGTTTGATTTCCATATTGTGACATGACTGTCTCAGGGAATTCATGTATCATCCATCTAGATTGCATTCATATTGTCCCATATTGTTAATATTTTCTTTCGTGTACACTGTGTATATTTCAATCGAACTCTTAACTAAATACTGCTATCAATAGTTGATTGATTGAGTGATTGATTGATTGATTGAAAGAGGGATTCAACGATTCACTGACTTAGAATGAGAAGGTCCTATTAAAGCACAAAAAAAATATTTTGAGAAAACAAGAAACAAATGTCCGAAATTTACTCTTTACATATGGTTAAACAAGCTGTTTCAACTTCAGTTTGGTTAACACGACAATTTTCGATTTTTATGAAAAAAGGCTCATAAGAACACCTTGAATTCGAATATGTATCAGTCGTATAAGGTCGTAAGTAGTACTCACAATCTTCTCATTCTAAGCCAGCAAATTGCTTGGATCTTGTCCATTCTAACCGAAATCAAATCTTGTTCATAGACGAACATTGTGTGGATTGAAGTTGTATTAATGATAGACATTCTCCTAACAGTGCTTTATTAACACTGAAAACTGCAGCATTTGTTGAATATACAATTCTTAGATATAGCTTATAGATTAATATGAGATATTCTTAATGAATTTTGTTTGTATTTGTATTAAATATGAATGATTAGTAAAACTGTACAAAATGATTCCCAAGTGTTGTTTTCACTATAATTTACAAATGGTTACGAAAATAGTTACTTTTCAACTCTGAGGACAGAACAGGGTTGTTTGTAAAACATGTATGCCCCAAATAGCTAATGAAAGGTTTTGGTCACAGTGACTAACTCAAAATCAGGGGGTCATCTAATGCTGCTAGGCAATTTCCATGTAAAATTTTGAAGATCTCTGGGCAAAACACTCCGGTAATTGAATAGAAACATTTGGCCTATCAGCCGCCAAAGAGACAAGCGGACTGAATTGAAGTACAGTTCATCTTTGAACTGGTACCAGGAGGGATTTTTTTCTACATGTAGGCATAGTGCTTTACTGGGTTTATTAGTTTCTGTTAGCGAGTTGACCAGCATTGGTACTTGAAGGATAGTCCATGCTTCCTTAGTAATTTTTAAACCACCTGCACAACATATGTGTAAGGGGGTATACTATTTTCTGCCTATCTGTCTGTAAATGGATTCTTGTTAACACAACTCCTACAGTATTTCAGGATTTTCTTTACACATGAACAGCCTCAACATGTAGATGTGAGTGAAGGAAAGACTTTGGGCTGCAATGATTTTTGTCAGAATTATTGCCCTTGCCGACATGGGGTGTATAAGTTTGCTGAATGCTGTATGGCGACAGCTCTAGTTGTAGCTGATTACAGAATTCTTTAAAAGTAAATTATTTATCATGCTGATTTTCTTGCTGATACACTTGCTAATACACTAGCTGATACACTTGCTAATACACTTGCTGATACACTTGCTTAATCACTTGCTAATACACTTGCTTAATCACTTGCTGATACACTTGCTAATACACTTGCTGATACACTTGCTTAATCACTTGCTGATACACTTGCTAATACACTTGCTGATACACTTGCTTAATCACTTGCTAATACACTTGCTGATACACTTGCTTAATCACTTGCTGATACACTTGCTAATACACTTGCTGATACACTTGCTTAATCACTTGTTAATACACTTGCTGATACACTTGCTTAATCACTTGCTAATGCACTTGCTAATACACTTGCTGATACACTTGCTAATACACTTGCTAATACACTTGCTGATACACTTGCTTATACACTTGCTGATACACTTGCTAATAAACTTGCTAATACACTTGCTGATACACTTGCTTAATCACTTGCTAATACACTTGCTGAATCACTTGCTAATACACTTGCTGATACACTTGCTGATACACTTGCTGATACACTTGCTTAATCACTTGCTAATACACTTGCTAATAAACTTGCTAATACACTTGCTGATACACTTGCTAATACACTTGCTGATACACTTGCTTAATCACTTGCTGATACACTTGCTAATACACTTGCTGATACACTTGCTTAATCACTTGCTAATACACTTGCTGATACACTTGCTAATACACTTGCTAATACACTTGCTGATACACTTGCTAATACACTTGCTGATACACTTGCTAATAAACTTGCTAATACACTTGCTGATACACTTGCTTAATCACTTGCTAATACACTTGCTAATACACTTGCTGATACACTTGCTGATACACTTGCTGATACACTTGCTTAATCACTTGCTTAATCACTTGCTGATACACTTGCTGATACACTTGCTGATACACTTGCTTAATCACTTGCTAATACACTTGCTAATAAACTTGCTAATACACTTGCTGATACACTTGCTAATACACTTGCTTAATCACTTGCTAATACACTTGCTGATACACTTGCTAATACACTTGCTGATACACTTGTTAATACACTTACTCATACACTTGCTTAATCACTTGCTAATACACTTGCTAATACACTTGCTGATACACTTGCTGATACACTTGCTTAATCACTTGCTAATACACTTGCTGAATCACTTGCTAATACACTTGCTAATACACTTGCTGATACACTTGCTGATACACTTGCTAATACACTTGCTTAATCATTTGCTTTATCACTTGCTGATACACTTGCTTAATCACTTGCTTATACACTTGCTGATACACTTGCTAATACACTTGCTAATACACTTGCTGATACACTTGCTGATACACTTGCTAATACACTTGCTTAATCATTTGCTTTATCACTTGCTGATACACTTGCTTAATCACTTGCTTATACACTTGCTGATACACTTGCTAATACACTTGCTGATACACTTGCTTATACACTTACTGATACACTTGCTTAATCACTTGCTGATACACTTGCTTAATCATTTTCTTGATCACTTGCTGATACACTTGCTTAATCACTTGCTAATACACTTGCTGATACACTTGCTGATACACTTGCTGGTACACTTGAGAAAACACGAACCTTTAAGAAATTTACTAGTAAACAAGTTTCCTGCTAAGATGCTTTGTGAAAACTACCTTAATAAACTAACCTGCTTTTATAGACGAGCATGTGATACTGTCGGAATTTTGTCATGGAGCACTTCCAACTCTCCTGTCTGGCCTACTCAATTCTAGCCCTGATATATTTTATGATGATGAGCAAATATGTTTACATTCTATTTAAATAACGTCGTCAGTATAATTGAAAGACCATCTAATTTTAGCTGCTGTGTGTTTCGTAAATATGCCACCAATGATGCATACCTGTAATGATTGCCCTGTCTGTCCGTCCGTTCATCTTACATTGTCAGTGTTTTATTGCAATGTAACAATATCCAACAGTTTATCTGAAATATGGCCGCCGCTCGACTTAGCTACTTATGGTGGACAAGACTTACATCGGGACATTATCATGAATTAATCATGAATTAATATCTCAAATAATGATGATAACTATTCACATATTCCCAGCCCGGGCATCTTTAGATAGGAAAAGTTCTTCATAGTTCTTTCCAAAGAAAGCAATATTTAATATTTTAACAGAATGGAACACCAACAAAGCATTGCATAGCGCTTTTAGTTATTCAATGGACCCCAGTTACTTTAGGTTCCAGTGATGCTGTCATACCACGCATGAGGATGATGTGGTTTTAAATATAACGATTTCACAGTTAGTGTCCCATTGATAATTTTTCGCACAAAGCGCCCTCACTCCAAAGCCGTTAATACTGTAATGATGTGTTGTATTATAATTGTATGCAAATTGGAGACTGTGTACCCCGCAGTTGAGATTGGCCCATTTCGATTCGATTTAAACAAATTTTGTCAAATATCAAGTGGGCAGATGTTGTGCACCAACTATAAAACAAGACAGTTGAATCATGCCACTAACAAAACACATCTGTCTTAGTATGATATTTGCGCGCAATATGCCGTTAAACACTAAGCAGAGACCCGGAGAAATAACAAACCGTCAAATGTCTTTTGAATTATTTTTCTGGTTTATTTGAATTAAATTTATCTGTTGCAAAACAAGTTATTAAACTGATGGTGACTACCCCTTCCTGTGTTACTAACCGACATTCGCGTGGATTTAAGACCCACTACTTACTAGTATTTCTACCTCGCTTATTTCGATCGTTAAGCCATTGACAGTCTTTAAAAGTGACACTGACAAAAAATCTTGCCCAACGCACACCAAGACGCACTTTTGTTAAAATCGTGAAGTTATTATACCCCCCTGACAAGGGGTATAACCTAAAGCATGGAGAATGGTGGTTTAAGTAAGACTTTCCATGGAGATTGGTGCCAATGGCCGATATTTTGATGTTTTTTGTCACTTGACGCACACAATTCCACCAAAGTAAGTTCATTTTCTTGTTTTAAATGGTTTGTGTATGCGATAACCACCTAGCCGTGAGTTTCAGCCACCTATTGGCGGTCTGTTTTAGTCCGTCAAGCCTGATGGTGACATCGGGTGTCCGTAGTCCGCATTGATTTTAATTAATTCTGAGGTATCCGGGACATTCTGGATGGTTTTGCTGTGTTTGCTAGGTACTTCATGCATAATTTAATGGTTAAAATACTGTTTCTACATATTTAGGAGGCTCCATTTGCATATTTTTAACGTTTAAGACGATTTCATGGAGAATCGTCAACTATAAGACCCGAACTGTGGAGAATTAAATCAATGTAAGTATTCTGTTGTAAAATGTTTTGCAGAATAGTGTGTTACCTTCGTTGATTAAAAATATAGTTTCTATTTATTTTTCAGACTCCTGGTTTGAAGAATACGTGCCAGAGAGACGTTACTTCATTCAAGGTGGAAGTGGCAGAAAAGAAAACGGAAGAGAAATTTTAATGAAATCTCATTGCCTAATAAAAGTGTAACTAATAAGCTTTGTGTCGCAAATTAAACACTAAATACGCCGTCACCATTTACATATTCGTCATCAAAAAGAAAACGATTAACTTCAGCATCACCTGGTCATTTGTATCGAGCGGATAGCCCGCTTGACTGCTGATCAATAGGTCCCTGGCTCGAACCTCGGCCGGTGCACTTGGTTATTCCTGGAACGCTTTTCCCGTGTTTCCCACCAAACTAGAGATGCTCTATTTGGTAGGTAACTCTTATGAATGTAACAAACAGTAAATCTTCACTTAAAGACCACCTCAAAATTAAAACCTCCAGTTTGAAGTCAATTCCCATGATTACATGTACTCTTGATTTATAATATAACCAACTCTAAAATATGACAGTTCAAGTATGATAAGCAGTTATTAATATATAAACAGCTATGATAAGTATGTTTTAAAATAAATAAGGGTGGTCGGATAAGTGAGGTTTCATTGTGTTGTTTTGAATATTGACGTACAATATACTGCCACTTATAAACTGCTGTAATGGTTAACACGCAGTGTTTGTAACAAGCAATCTTGGTATGATTCCCAGTTGCTTCAATTTGTCAATGCTGTTTTTACTCCACATATGGCCTGTAGCACACATTTCCGAAAAAAGGTAATATCCATCTAGTAGAGAAGACGGCTACTACTAGGCCTTTTGTCAGTTCAACTGAATATCATTACAGATACACAATGCACCGGTCAATTGAAACCCTTAGCACGGGGAAGGGTGGGTTGACTTTTTAAACTATGGTAAAATCCCTGCCCGAGGGCCTTACAAAAGTTAACAATCTCGCCCTTACCAATGAAACATATTCCCGGCTGTATTTCCCATCTACGTATTTAGGTGCGGAGCAGAAGTCCTCCTCTCATTCGCCAGTGCGGGGTCATCAAAAGTTAAAAACTCGTGACTATACCCCGGGGTTGGGGAGCCAGGGTTTGATTTGACTGGTGCATAATAAACAGAGCACACAATTATAAAAAATCATTCTTTATTATTATATGCATATCTTTGGAGAACAAATAAGAAAATCACATCACTTGTTGCAGCCAGGTGGTGTTGTCACTGTATTTGGTTCCAATAATGTGGTACTCGCCTAGCCAAGACCCTTTGTAATACGGTAGCCCTGAAATTGGTACAAAATAGAGATTACTTCAATGTTTATAATACCAGTACATATGACTTACAAAATAATAACAAGTGTCCATGGAAATGGTCTTAAAGTTGACGATTCTCCATGATACAATTTTAAGGGGTATACATTTTTCAGCTTGTCTGTCTGTCCGTTGACGGATCCTTGTGGACGCAACTCCTCCTACACATGCTGCAGTTTTTGCAGGATGAACTTCAAACTTTCACAGCCATGTAGCTGCGCACGAAGGAAATAATTTGCACTGCGGTGGTAAATTTGCCTGAATTATGGCCATTTGTCGTCGTGGGTATGTTTGTCGCATAGCGACAACTGTAGTTTGTATTGGTTTTTGGTCGAAATCACAAAAATAGTCACCTTCGAGAAATGAACTGTTTAAATTTAGCCTATATCAGAGTTGAACTGTAATGATACCTGAGACACAGACCGTTTAACTGTCAATCAAGTTTACGAACTAATTATTGAGCGGACCATTCGACATAAAGATCCATTGAACGGGAAATACCCGTGACAAACTTATGCTAACCAATAAGTCGATAAGTCATTAACCGCTAACAAGTTCAGGAAATTGTTCTAGGAAATGCTTTTCATTTTCATGCCGCGTACGTCCCCAAAACCCACTTACCGACCCCAGACACATTAATTGTGTGGTTAAACAATTACAGAAGACCTCCACTAACCTGAAACTAATTGTTATTAGATATCACCTGAAAACTGTCTCAATGTTTATGATCGTCGATAAGTTATAACTGTAAAGCAATATAAATCAATCGGTTTATACAAGCGACGATCGCGAGTGCCAATAGAATAACTTTCTGATAACGCGAAATACCAATATACTTAACTTTTACTGGTTTGAACTTCTTACCGAGGGGTAAAGTCAATAATGTTTTAGTCCAGGAATAAACAACCGTTTATTTTACATTTAAGCATTCGGTCAAGGGTGTGTGCCATATGCGGTTGCTTATAGCAGTTGGCAGCTAAATGCATCACATGTAATTGATTTATACAATAATTCAAGGTACATAATTATGTACTTGGTTGATTCAACATTACCTGAAGGAGGTTCGAGCTTTTCATAGAATGAACACCGGACACTGAAAGGCCATTTGGAAATCATGTTTCTCGCAAGCATGTCCCGTGGCATATCAGGTTTTTGGCAATGCGGTTTCACTCCCAACGCGTATGTTTCTATGGATACCACCCTGTTAAATAAACAACGTACACGAAGAAAGAACAATGCGCATTCTTCTGAAGAACATCACCGATCACATTTCAGTTCATAGTTGAAATTTGTTCTAATAATACAATTGCACTCGTGTGCTTGAAGTGTATGAACACTTCAACAATATATCAAATTTGGGATAATGCTAGATACGGTACTGTAATGTTTGTTTTTATTCTCCCTGAGATAAACCTCTTGGAACAGTTTTATACTTAACCAACACACATCCTTGCTGTATATACGTATTAATTCAATGTGCATTGGAGCTCACTCTTTGAATAACAAAATGAAAGCGTATTAATAAAATAGTCTAGTATATACAGCGCTATAACACAAGATATTCCTTGTATCCAGGTTAGTATAGCCAGTACATATAAAGTTATACGTACCATGTGTAGTACAGGTATTGAGTTTTTCCAATAAATCAATGCGTATTTTGCGTTTTTAGTGTCATATGATATAAAGAATCTATCACTCGTTGTCAATTGATATATTTATATTAAACTCGTTCAGGAAATATTATTAGGGTCGCCAGAGGCTCGCTTAATAAAGTTTCCAAAACTCGTTTAATATAAATTTATATCAATTGACAACTCGTGATAGATCCTCTATGTCTAAACATTTGATTTCGAGGTACATCGTATGTCTGGGACTTGACTTTTACCAGGTAATCGTTTCTCAATAAATAATCGAATGGAAGTTTAACCCCGTTATTGGTTGAATACTTACTTTTTAATATAATATTTTATTGAGCCTATTGGTGGCGATATAGCTTTAAAAAGCAACCGACAATTTATAGATCAGGAATATGTAAAGATCTTTGACTTTGAACCAATTGAAATTTATTGACTTTATTAGGCACTATAAGGTTAGTGTTAAACAAAAATAGTAAGTTTTCTTTTGAAGGACGCAGTGATTTTGAAAACACGATATAAATAACGGTGTAATAATCTTACATTGAATATTTATCGAAGTCAAATTGGCGAGTTACACGTTTTATGGATATAACGCGTCCGTAGGGTAAGTGCTTTTACTTGTAAATTGGTATTTTTATTGTTTGATTTGAATTTACTTATATAGAACATGGCTGACTGTATTGACGTTATTTTGTATGGTTGTCAACACTGCTTTCTAACGATTACTTTCTACTGTATGTTTGCTATTGTACATGTTTACGGAAACCTCTGAATATATAGTTCCTCATTTATATAATTCTTAGACATTATTGAGCTAATTTTGTACCTGGTATTTTGCCCAAACGGTGAACTAGGAGTAGGATTGCGGTCATCACACATTAAACTTGACAGAGGTGTAAAACTAACGTCTGCTTAAAATTATTGAAAGTTTACGTGACCAACGTACCAACTAAATTTGACTTTTGCTGATTAGGAATGTTTGTTGAAAAAATGCCATGTGTTTAAAAGTACATTTAGTTTCAAGGTGATCTTTCAATTTGAATAATTCAGACGTCGTATATTTACTGACTCGACACCATATACTTACGGATGTACATGGAATGACAAAATAACATTGTTGGTTCCGTATACATCATGACGATTCGGTGGTCTTTAAATGATCATTTAGAATTAAATAATCACTTATATATGAATCGGTTGTTTAAGAAGAGAAGTCGCTTTATTCAGATGACCACATTGACAGGTTGACTGTACTAGTTTGTGTAAATGTATTCTATATCACTAAGAACTAGTACCCCAATAATACAAAAGCACACCCCTTCAAAATTTGAACTTTAATATCTATTTAAACTATTTCACCATGAAAGCATTCGTTGTGTAATGATTACAGTTGAACGGTATATGGAACATTGGTTCACATTCGAACATTAAATCCGTATAGGAATAGTTGTACATGTAATTATTCGTTGACATACCTACATTAAACCCGTTAAGGAACAACGCTTATTAACAAAATGAACAAAAAAGCACAAAAATAAAGCATCTTGCACAATCCTTGACTTTTGATATTTCAACTTGAAGGGACTAGCCTTCAATAAAACCTTAAACGTATTTATATATAGGCCAATACATTATGCTTCAGCACTTATACCTTAGCACAAAAGGTATGCGCCGTTATATTTGTTTTCAATAGTACATTTTGTATGACTTATGTACATGTAGTATAAACAAACGTCATAGTTTGTAAAGTATATAATTTACGTCCGGTTTCATGAAAAGCTTCTTCCAAGTATTTAGCTTGGAAAAATATTACCAATTCATATCTTGTGAAAGTATAATACATTTAAAATAACGACGAACAAGAATGGTATTGATATATCTAACTTAAATAACAATTGCACATTTTCAGTTTCTGTCGTTTCTTCCGTTTACGTCGGGTGTTTTGGCCTAGACGGTAGCTTATTACTGCTTCAGTCGTCCACCAGAAACAACAACAAAAAACACCAGACACTTCAATTGTAATTACGAGAGTCAAATGTAGCCATGTACTAGTAACGTGTCAAAAAGTCAATTTATGGATGGGTTAATGCAAATCTAACAATAATATGCTGATATGATTTTGTCAATGCCATCCTTACAATAGATCCCATTAGCGCTTTCATGTAGAGCTGATATTTCAACTTTCGGGCAAGTGCCATGTTTTACCTAGCCAAATAAACGTACGCACATGGTAATAACGTTCGCCGCAGAACATAATCATGGTATTCCTATGTATAAGTAGCACTTTAAATAGTCAACTGCAATATTTGTTGAACTTTGTTTGAAAAGTTGTTCAAGTTTTCCCTTCTATTATATCAGTATTAAGCTTCTTTCTGTTTATATATAACATTAGGCTTAACGTGTTCGTTGACAGTAGGTGGTATTTTGGTGTCTTATTTAGAAGTCAGTAAACATATGCTCAGACAGACAGAATGTACCTGTAAGCCTATGTGTAATATATAAGATCTGCAGTTTACGTTGGCATTATACTTTAGGAAGATATAATTTAATCGTTCTTAGACTTATCGTTTTCATGAATGCATTTACAATAATATAATATGTGTGCATGTCCCAGTATTTAGGAACGGTACCCAAATGTTATGATTATGATTATACCGTTAAATACAAAATGTATACTTAAATGCTTTAGGGGATATAAATGTGTGACCCCCTGGTTTTTAATCTTTAATTCCAATGTTATATAAGTTACATGAACACTTTATGAAGCCATCAATCATGCTTTGCCAAAAAGGCACGCGATTATGAGTTCAAAATGAAAATAGCGTGTTATGCTTTTCATACAAAGAAATTAATACTTTAATATAATATGCACGCATTTAGTAACAGTTTCCAAAGATTCATCAATGGTATGGCATTGTATGTTATATTCCCGGCGTTCTTGAGATGTTTTGTTTTAATATGTATCACCAATATAAATAACATGCCATGATGGCCACACTGACATAATTGAAGTAGGGGATTCTTCAGAAATATTAGACATGCTAATAATGATTTGTACAAATTTGTACACAACGAAAATATGGCGTGCTGACCTTAGCAATAATTTAGATTTACATAAATTATGTAATTTTGGTAGTGCAGGCCCGTAGCCACACGGAGGCATGTCCATTTGAGAAATTGCCAAAATATTAAAGCATCTTTTTGCCTCAAACAGAACCTAGGAAATATTGCCTTTTTTCTTTGCCTCTGGATAAGGGCCTGTAACTTGGCATTAAAGAAGGTACGCGGCATACTTGTCACTAAAGTTTGTTTGCTAACCTGAAAACCTGAAGGGCCTATTTCGAAAACCTATTAACCGGGTAAGGTTCTTGCAGACAGACTGCCTATATGTTATGCAATTGTTCTATTAAGTCAAGTTCAGAAGCATACAACAATTGATTTCTTGTTTTATTCGAGTGTAATCCCACTTGACAAGTCCATTAGAGGAATTGTGTAAACCCATAATTTACGTTTATAGGGTAATAACTATAGATAAACATAACATTTATAACGATTTTGTGATGAAAATAGGCTTATTGAATTTTCTTATCAAAACTTGGTGTCTCCATTTTATTTTCAAATTGTACTCGAATAATCCCTTCAGTCTAAGTATACATCCTAGATACCAAGCAATGCCGCGAGCCATTACTGTCAGGATCCGTGTCCGTAGTCGTCGACATGCTCGCATACCAGACTGCTTGTTCCAAAACTACGTAATTTGCGGGAAAATGCAATGTTAGTACTAAAGTCCGGATTGTTTCGTACCTTATTAAACCCGGGACATAGAGATCTCATAATATTATATCAATACATTGTGAATTGTTAAATTTTTACCAACGGATAGACATTAAAAAAGAATGTTTAATAGTTGAATAATTTCTTTTTCAATGAATATTTGATTTATGATAGGATATAGATTATTTGACCGAAGTTAGACCTCAATATTTGCAATAGAGATATCAGAACGTATCCGAATCTAGGTAAACCGAATACTGTCATGCAGAATATGTCTTTGATGTTAACAGTTTTTATCAAATCAATGAATTTGCTGGTTGATATGCCTTGTATCAATACTTTGATTAAATATTTATTTGCTGTTTTGTTGTGCAAAGTGAATGTTAAGTCAATATTTCATTCAATTTATTAATCTATTTTGTGGGCGTATCATCCTTTTGTTGGTTGTATTTGTTGATGTAAAGTAGGCTGTTACTTTTGTATAAATTCAATACAGACGGCTTTACTGTCCCAAACAATCATTTGATAAAACCTCAGATGAGTGTTTGATTTTTTTCAGTCTGAAACGTTCATAATATTGTCAACAAACATTGTAACCTCAAACTATTATAACAACTTGTTTAAAATTTGCTGGATATGTACGTACATGTGCGTATGCTTCGTCATTTTGCGCCGATCTACATACACCAAACCAGTTCATAATGATGCCATTATGTCTGAATTGATAGAAGCCATTTCTTATATCACGTCGAAGTTTTACTCTACAATTACACCACACATAAGCCGGTTAATATGTTTTTGTATGGACCGGTCCATCTAAGCAATTGAGCGGTCCATATTTAGAACATGTAAGTTTGTCCATATGATGGACTGGGTAGAAAAGAAAAAGTTGAATACAATTGATGCGAGATATAACACTTGCAATGTTATTTACAAATATAATAACGCTATGTTGGTCTTTGCAGAATGTCAGCGTAATGATATTTCAAACTTTTGGCAATCCAAATCATGCACACCTATGCACTAACGCCAAACAGAATACATGTACATGTGTTATAGTAAGTACATTTCTAGTTTTCTATATAATGCTATTGGCAGACCGGTTGCACAGAATTATCACAAACGGCAAGACAATAAAGCAATTATTTTAAACAATCATTACGAACAATGGTCGATAAAACTTGTTATTTATATTGAATATGCAGTCTTTGAAATCGAAGACGATATTGCATACAGAAATGATTTAAAGGTCTAACGACATTGTACCCACTGCCTTACTCGTGCATTATTTAAGAGTGCCATGTTTAAATCATTTTAAAATATTTTCTATTTGCATGCCGGATAAACGCGTTCTGTCCTGGGGGTAATAGTCTAAAAATACTTTAAGTAAAACTTTCTAAAGAAGTGTTGATTAAGAAATTAAAATAGTGATCAAATGTTTAATAATGTATTTTTATATGTTCTCCACTTTAATCCCGCTGTATTTTGTCACGGCTGTACAAGGACGGGTATTTGATATGAAGTTGGTTTTTATTCTCAACCGTTCAAGTTTTCAAAAAGCAACTTGAAAGCAGTTTGCATTGAACAAACACACCGGGGCAATTTGTCAACTCATTAAGTGGTTTGTTATGTAAAATGTGGACTTTTTTCTTGACTTATTTCAATAGCTTGTCGAGGCTCTCAGTCTATATATTACCACTTGTACCGCTATACAATCGCACTGGAAGCCGTATATGCAATAATCTACAGTTACACCAATTCAAGTTGTGACCTTACAAAAATAAATGTTACATAAAACTTTATGTCAGTATTTTCTTAAAGTTTTGTTTATCTTTAAGTTTTTTTATTTGCTTATATTTCTATTTAAGTGATTACGTATCTTGTATGTGTATAGTTGCTATAGCCGTATTAACTTGCGATTAGCAGCAGACAGACCTTTGGTAATTTTTGACTTCAGTCGGCCCGGTGATTATAAATGTGTTCCAATTTTCATACTCAAACTATATACTCTATGCTCAATATGAAACCCATATCATATGTTTCCATTCAGTAATAAAGAAGTTATAGCAGTTTTTCTAACCAAAACATGCTCCAATTAGCAAAAAAGATATGTACACCGTGCAATTGCCATTATTGAGTAGAACGACAATAATCCAGTTAAACTTTATGAAAGTTGCCCGAAAGCTGACTGCAAAAAAGTCTGTTCCGCAAGAAACAATCAATCCCATCCAACAGACTATAAAATGCTGTTGAAAAGCAACTTGATATTTCCATATTATAATTAGTACAATTAAAATACAATGATTATTATAAACGTCAATATTTTGCCTTTGAATAATTAACAAACTGTATAAATAATTCAATATTAACTTTATGGAAAGCTTGTTGAATGGACAAACAATATAACAATAGACCAACTATAATATGGACAGACGTAACGCACAGAACTCGTACCTCTAAACGTTGCGTCAAATGACGTTGTTTTGTTGACTTGACGCGAAAAGCGTTTATTGCGTTGACTATTTTTAGAAAATAAATACACATGTATGTGCATAATCTTTTGTTACTCTTGTGTTAACCAAACACGTTTCTACGGTCTATACACTTACGGACTTTGAAAACGCACCACTTATTCAAACCACGAAATTTAATAGTAAACATTGTTTAATTGTATTAAAAGTTTGTCTAAAGATAGCTTAATTTATGTTTTAACATCTAGCAAAATTTCAAAACGACAGTTAAGAATGTTACTAAGTCACGTGACATCCACGTGCTTAAGTCTCAAAACCAAATTCACAGTTATGGAGAGTGCGTGAAAAGTTATGTTTTGATGCGTTCACAACAGCAAGTACTCATAATAATTGCAATCTGCTTCTGGAGATTTTTCCTCTATTCACCAACAAAGGTTTGGACAACCTTGTGGGTAGATCGCGTCATGGAACTCATACTAGGACTCAAGTCTGAAAGAACATGTCATATGTTTTCGGTGGAATCAAAATTTGGGACATTCCATCACGCAGATATTGCTTTCTTCAAGAAAATTGACTGTTATTCGTTATTTATGCGCATGGATATATTCATGCTGACCAAGGTTAACACCCCTGTCATCCGGAAATAGTAATACAAGAAGGATGTGACTGCATGTTGAAGCACGTGTTATATGTTAGATGAAACAAAAATTTGCAGGGTACTAAGTGAAAATGTTGTATTTCATAAATAAACGTGTTTGGTATTTTTATTTGATGATTTAGCATATCTATCGACACCAAGCATTTTTTGACAGGCACGGTTGTTGACCGGAAGTCGTTATTTTGGCGGAGCATGCGCATTAATTTATCCGAATTATGTGGCTTTTTAGGCCTTTAATCCCTATTTGAAGATCAACGGTGGTGTCAGTTGGCATAAAACGCTATTGTAGACGAATATTTATTGTATCATGACAATGTAGTCGCGCAAAAACCACGCGGTGGCTACTTCCGGTTAGTAACATGTCTATACCTCCAGACATATCAGTTTCAGATTGACATTAAATGTAACCTTTGGTTTTGAAAACTTAAAATGTGTTGTTTTTTTGGTATGCTAATGAATCGTTAACACATCGTCATTTACACAGGTCGGATATTGTCATTCGTACGAGTCTCACGTGATAAAAATGAGATTTGACCACGTGGTCACTACTAGCGATTCGGTTAGTAAAAATGGATTAAAATATACTTTACCAACAGCGTTCTAACCCTGGAACATTATTCCATTGGTATAAAATAATCCTAAACAGTTCATACAAAAAATACCGACCCCTGAAAAGTGGTGCGTTTTCAAAGTCCGTAAGTGTATTTGGTTGGCATAATTAACATTGTAATTTGATAAGAAACTATAGCTGAATACCAATGTGCGACGTTAATTCTCGCAAATCTGACAAAATTAGTGAGCGAAGAAAAAAATAGCTGCGCTTATCGAGTAAACTTCCAATTCAAAAGTTAAAAACTAATTTGTAAACTTCAATGAAAATGTATTCTGGCATTTATTTCCTTTTGAGGTTACCTTTGCGATAATGGGTATAAAACGACCGCTGAAATTGCATGTATTATTTTTAACGTTAATTCACGGACGTAGAACAAAATCGGGGGACAAAGAAAAACAAACGGCATTTTTCGAGTCTGTCTTCAATTTAAAAATGAAAAGTATTTATGTAAATTACGAGAAAAAGGTATGTTGACATTTTTTTCTTTTACGGTTATTTTAACTATAATTGTCTTTAAATTGTCGTCGAAATTTCTAATTTTAATTCTACCGTTAATTCACGGGCGTATGCTAAATTCGGGGGGACAACGAAAAAGTAACGGCATTTTTCGAGTATGTCTCTAATTTAAAAATCAAAATTATTTATGTAAATTACGAAAAAAAGGTATGTTGACAATTTTTTCTTTTGCGTTTTTTTAATCAATAGATATCTTTAAAATATCATCGAAATTTCATATTTCATTTTTAACGTCAATTCACGGCGTATGTCAAATTCGGGGGACAAAGAAAAACTAACAGGATTTTTTTAGTATGTCTCCAATTGAAAAATAAAAATAATTTACGTTAATAACGAAAAAAAGGTATGTTGACATTTTTTTATTTTGCGGTTAATTCAGCGATAAATGTTTTTAATTCATCGTTGAAATTTCATGATTTATTATTAACGTTATTTTACGGACGTGAGGAAAATTAGGGGACAAAGGAATATTGACGGCATTTTTCGAGTACGACTCCAATTTAAAAATGAAAATTATTTTTGTAAATAACGAAAAAAAGGTATGTTGGCATTTTTTTCTTTTGCAGTTCTTTTAGCGGTGAGTATGTTAAAATTATCGCCGAAAGTTAGTGATTTATTTTAAACGTTACTTTTACCGACGTGGGACAAATCTGTCGACAAAGTCAAACAAGTGGCATTTTGCGAGTTTGTTTCCGATTTCAAAATAAAACTTATTTTTGTAAATAACGATAAAAACGTATATTCATAATTTTTTTCTGTTGCGGTTCTTTTAGCGATAAATATATTTTAATTGTCGTTGAAATTTTATGTTTCATTTTTAACGTCAATTTTACGCGCGTGGGACAAAATCTGTCGACAAAGTCAAACAAGTGGCATTTTTCAAGTATGGCTCCAATTTTAAAATCAAAATTATGTATGTGAACATCGATAAAAACGTATATTGACAAGTTTTTTCTGTTTTGAAATCCGTTGCAGTAAATGGTTAAAAATAACGGTCATAGTTGACAGTTTCATTTTTTCGACGTCATTAATAAAATTGTGACACGTTTCTGGAAAATGTGTAGCAAAATAAAAGGCTAGGGCATTTGCTGAGTATGTCTCCAATTTCAAAAAAATAAATACATATGTAAATTTCATCATAAACGTATCATACGACACTTTTATTCTGTTGTTCTCATTACGATAAAGAGTCTAAAAGTATCGCGAAAATATCATGCCTTCACTTCTCCTGCAAAAACGCAACGTTGTGACAGGTCATTTTTCAGTCAAATTTTATCTTTGTTGCGTATTTTTCATTTCAAAACGAGTTGTCGTCTCCACGGAACTTATATTATTTGATGCGTTATTGTATATGCTTTCTAACGATATGTGTATCATTTACATAGCACCGTCGGATATTATTCAGTAGTGACTTGATTAACGGCAACACTCGATCTTTACGGAGTGGTTCAAGTTCTGTGCGTTACGTCACAATATTAACATTTATACCTCGAACTAGGTTATAATCACATCGGTAGTGAACGTTTGAATAATAGAGCAGAAACAATAGTGTGTTGTAGTCACACGAATGAGTGTGCGCATTGTATTCTAGAAGATATATTCGACTTTCCATAGATTAGGCAGTTTTGTTCTCTGCAGTGTATATTATTTGGAAAGGAATACTCACAAAGGTAAAACGTATTTTGAGGTGGGTAATGAAATATTGAAGAACTTTATATTGTAAACGTCTTAATGTTTTGAATAACACGTACTGTGAGCCAATGGTGCCCAGGCTCAGTCCGCGATATACAAGCAGCCCATCAAAGCCGAGCTAGTTCTGTTCTGCTCTAGGTCACTTACCCGACGTTTGGGCAATTATAGGAGCGAAAGAATATACTTAAAACAAAACTCCCCATGGGACTTTACAAATGCTAATCTAAATCAACACTTAAAATTTGAAATAATAAAAACGTGTATTAAACAATTTTCTCGGCAGTTCCGGCCCCGATCTCCCGAAGCATCTCAAGCAGAAATCTCATCTCAAATTTTGATTTTCTCAAATTAGGGTCTGAAATTATAATAAATCTGAAGTTAGAACTTATTAAAAATTACTGGAATGAACAAAGAACAGTAGATGTTGGTTTTGATGCTAATTTTGAGTCTATCTTTCCTTTGAAATTATCCAAACGACTCATGACAATATTTGAGATAAGATTTATCTAAAAATTGAGATGTTTCTGGAGATCGTGGCCAGGTTTTATACCTTCATTTCCCTTGGTCAAAACGAACTTGTATTAAACGTATGTCATGTTGTTATTTTCCCGACAGTCTATACATCTCTTATTCATATGGGTGTTACAGTATTTCAACTTATCTTGTATGAATCATAAGTCTTTTAAGAATTTTCAGATTAATTGGTATATACCCTTCAGATGTCTTTGTAAATATACTCTGAATATATATACAGATGATAGAATATATGAGTAGCTTGTAAATTGTTCTCGCTCCTTACTGTCATTTATACCGACATCTACACTTCATAATCAAACAAGGATCAAGTTGTTTGAACGTATGGTTAAAGGACAAACTCTACTGTTTGTTTGATCATGATTTGAGGAAGGTGACTTTGCTTATAATTTATATTATACATCTATGTAAATTTACATTGTAAATAAGGGTAGTTTTACAATTTTACCCACCTTTTGTTCAGATAAATATTATTAAGCATGGTAAGGAATTAATACAATTATTTAATAAATTGACAAAAAATAGAAATGTAATTGGTTTGGTGCTAGTTCTAATTCTGTTTATTAATCACCACGGAGACTAGTGCTAAGTAGTTTACAATGATTTGAATGACACAACCTGGTCACGAGTTTTGTAGCACGCGAGTGTATGACGAAACAGTACTGTACCAACGAAATAATACAAATGTACAAAAACGTTTGGAGCTCTTCTTAATCGTATTCTTGTTAAGGTTGATTAATGAAGAGAAATCAAGTCAATCTATACATTTTAAAAGAACCAGCTTTTGCATATGGCATGGTATTATTATCATCCAGGGGCGGTACTGTCGACCCAGTCAAGGTACAGACCTGAGCGATAAAGAGCAGGTGTATGCCATTTGGACGTTGTTTTTTGATGCCAAGTTACTAGGACATATCCAAACATCATTTAAAAAAAACTAAAATAGGAACTTTTGCTGCCTTTGAAAAATCCCCTGAAATGGTCTGGTAAAGTACATTTGTATATTGAATACAAAACATTAATCTTCATGTTAAAATGATCAATACATTTTAATTTCACCAACTCAACATATTGACGAAAGCAATCTATTCACCATTTGACAGCATACGGATTTAAATACATTGGTAAGGCCTTTCTATAATACCATAATCTTTAAGTTTCTTTAATTATTATTAGCGCATGTCAATATTACCCTTTTTATATTTAAAAACCCGTCGCTGATCCCGCACAAAAACCTCAGTAGTTTGTGTATTCAGACCATATAAAGTGGACTGTTTATTCCTTGACTAAACCCCATTGAATGTTCGCCTATTTAACCATTAATGGAATTCAGATATGATTTTTTTGCGTTTTAATACCTCTATATCCGCAGTTTAATCGAAAAGCTAGTTTTAATGTTTTTAATTAGCTTACTTGTACGTCATACGGATTTTGTGTCACCCATGTATTTAATCGATATTCATTAAAAACCGCAATTTCAAAATTCATTAATGCTAGAAATTGGATCAGCTCAGGTATTTAATAGACATGTGAAGTAACATGAGTGTGAAACAGTAAAATGGCTACCGTAGAAAAATAGATCGATCTTTATAAATGGTTTAGCTTTTATCAATATAACGTTTTTACACACATTTAAAAGATTCAATAACAAAGTTTCAGGTAAAAAAGTTATGATGAAATCAGACAGGGAATAGAAGTTTCCATATGATCCCGTTCGTGTGCCACATGATGCTTGTGGCATCCGTATTTGTTAAAATCATTGAAGTTTTCAAGTAAAGCCGGCAATCTGAATCTATTAAGTAGAGCACCTGCTGCCTATTTAGTACGCTTAGTTAAGGTTTGAGAAACAACTTAACGGCCCAACAACTATGCACCTAAACAATGAAAAAAGCCCGTTTAGATTAGAATGATCCGATCTCTAGACGAGGCGATTCTCCTAAAACTCAATTGCATAAAAGCTTAGTGACAATCATTATTACATCATACCTTATAATTGTATAATTCTTTATGCAATAAATAAATATTTCCCTTTAATCGATTAATACTTAACGCAACCATTAAATACAACCTGCATACAAAGCATAATGTGTGATCATAATCATATTTGATTATTGTGACATATTATACCATTCCTTATAAAATGATCTTCAGAAGTAACCAACGAACATAGAAACGTCCAAATTGCCTATTCGTAAGTCCCGAGACACAGTACATGCTGAGACGGTTCGAATCTGTACAGAAACAACGACGTGTCTAACCAAGCACACAAGAAACAGTCGCAGAACGTATCATCCGTATTCCCCATGTTTAGATTTTGCTAAAACCTGAGTTCGAATTAAAAATATGAAGCTCATGCTTTTGAAATATTGCTGTAATAAACCCAGAATGTCATTTCTGTACAGTAATGCCAATTTTCAGCCAAACCTTGCAGTGGAATTACCATTAAAAATATGCCAATATTTGAGACGAGATCATGCTCAGATTGAGTTGCTTCTGGAGATCCGGGACAGTACAGAATTCAGAATGCAACCAAAAGGGTTATTGTGTCCACTTGGCAGAAACCAAAAACAAGACACGACTTCTTCCCATGACTTACAAGTACCGCGTGACCAGAATGTCAAGCTGAACCATAAGAACTTTGTATATAATTTATGTTCCCAAATAATATTATCTCTAATCCGACGTACAAACGAATTAACCATTAGACACCTACAAAAATTATATAATTCATAACTTGATTTATAAAGACATTTACGTTAAACAGACTTATTTCCATAAAAGTGTTAAGGTTTTAGTTACTTTTACAAATCCTATGTACGGATTAGCCATTCTTTAAATTGTTCGAAACGATTTCTATAAAAAGTTACGCTAGGGTATATCCCCTTTCCACACATTTATTACGTTTAAGATTAAGCGCTTATTTAGTGTCAAAGTGACTTCACTCGTGGCTTTTTATTGTAGCAATATTGGTAAACATTAGCCGGTAAAGATATAAAATTGTCAATTATGACACAGTGTTATATATTTTCACGTATTTAGTTATATAAATTCTTGTGTATTTATATTTAGATAACATTTTTCATTTTTCCTTCCAGTATGTCACGTTGTGGGATTTATTCGGATAAAACATTGGAAATGTTATCAGAATTTTAAATCCCCGCCGATCGATGTAGCATGAAGTGATAGAACTGAGGCATTGTCTTACAACGTGGGAATTTTGTTATTAAAAGACTGTAAACTAAACATAAACAGATCTAAATCGTGTGTTTGAATATACATTGTAGAATAATGACGCTACAAATTTCTTAGGTATTACCGAAGAAGAAGCCATTTGTTATTACAAAGATTATTTACTTTTCGTCCGCGGTGAATACATGCGAATGTAAATATTGACGTGAATAACAATGGCAACGTCGAACTGACAATTTTCACTGCGGATTTTAAATCTATAATAATGAAAATTGACAAAAGACGACGATAAGAAATTAAAAAGGGGAATTCATTTTTAAATTGGAGAATGGAAATCGAAGTGGTTTGTAAATGTGTGAAGGTTTTTGGATTTATATAAATACCAACGCAGACACGTAGATATGAATTCTGACAACGAAATTGACAGCCTTTGTGCTGAATCAGAAAATAAAGACATAACCGGTGATTACAATGTGATTCATTGTAATGATGAGAAACAGGAAAACAAGTCCAGGGAATACGGAAATGTAGAAAAAGTGGACCAAACGAATGAAAATCAACAACAAAGTGACAGCAAGTTAATTGAACACGATTTTGAAAAGCATGATTTTAGTGATTTACGGGAGGTGAACAGCACTGGTCATTCCGATGCCATAGATGGACCTAGTGAAATGCTGGTAGATGCCTCTAAAGAAAAAGGCGATAATGAAATAACAACAAATGGTGCTAAATTAGTTCCCGATACAGTTGATAAAGAAACGGTTGCAATATTTCAATTTTCTGATACTTTGGCGGAAACTATTCTACAAGAAGCGCTTCTTATAAACGACATTTACACTAGAGACAAAGTAAATATAGACAATTTGACAGAATCCGAGGAATTAGAACGGGATTTGAACATCAAAAAGACACTGTTTCCCGGTGACAACGGTGTTATAAGTGGACGCGAATCTGGAGTTGGTTATGATCGTTATTTGATAGATAAATTCCTTCGTTCCAAAGCTGATCCAGAGGAAATACCAGATGCAGATGGTTTCGATGGAATTGAAGAGCATTTCAAACGAGATAAAGAGTGTACGTATCCTGGTCTGGACAGTGATGATGCCTATGTAAGAGCTGGACTTGAGCGGCCTGAATCAGGTAAATATAAACATTATACTTATATACAAAGATGACTGATATTTTGATTTCCAAGTTTGACAGATTCTGCTTGTTTCAGGAATGTGTCCCCTTACTCCAGAGAAGTTGCAAGTTGGAAGAGCAATAAGCGTAGTACTGGTAGTTAACTCCAGGAAAACTGGATAGACCAACTGTCCGCCGTAAAAAAACTGAAAAAGGTGTAAAACCAAATGTCAATGAAAACTTGCATTTTGGCAATATGTGATTGCAAACGTACTGCATATGATGTTTTGGAAAACAAATAAGAAAACGTATGCCTGTTGATTCGAATTTTATTGACTTACTCATAAATTATTATTTTTATAGAATTTCTCATTGACTATGTTGATATTTACTACTGTGACCAATTTGAGTTTGTTGCTTAATACAATATTATAAGTATTATTATACGAACATTCACGATTTCGATATACACTTTGTAATATATCACTTTCTAAAACGTGATACAATGTTAAAATTTATGACAATAATTCTATAAATACATGATTTATGAAAATGTGTTACAGTTTAGTAAATATACACGTATGTTTGACTTATGTTTGTGACATTGCGCATAAAGACTCAGGACAGAAGCTATGAAATTTAAAAGTGTAAGATATTCATGAACAAACGCAAATCAGTTTTGCAATTTGCTGCATTTTTCAGATGCAAAATCTATTTTTCAAAAAGGTTTTATAGCAGGTTTTCTTTGAGACCCGCTCAAATGTATTATAATCTGTTTTGGTCCGTGTAAAATATACAGGACTGCTAAGAATTGTTATCATCAAGTACTATTCACTAAACGATTTCAAATAATTATGTTTATATTGCATGCATGCACATTCATCCGTGCTAAAATTGTAACGGATGCAAATACGATAAAGATTACACAAACAAATCTAATAAAACATATCCAAAGAATATTTAACTTTAATTATATATCTTGCAGATCGTGAAGCCAGTGATAGAAATAATAACCAAATGTCACCAGGAATTATTGAACAATTTGACGAGAGTATTCTTCAGACGATACATGAAGATGCAGAACTCGTCATAGATTACGCAAACGATGTAAAAGAAGGAGTAACTATAGAACAGGTTGCTATTGCTAACCAAGATGACGATCTGATTGACGAAGGTGTTGTTGAGGACGTGGTAGGTTTATAAATAAATTATCTAAATATTCTAGACCATTTACTAATTTGTCATCATGCAATACATACGAACTAAGTTATCACAAAACTGTAATATCGAAGCGGACAGGGAAGACAACATTTAAAAGAAATTACAGAACAAGAAAGGCAAATACAAGAACAGCAGGTTTTCAATACATGACTTCTAATGTTGCAACAACATGAACCGTCAAATATTCTGTCGTTACCCGATCAAGCATCATTCGCCCTTCTTAGTCTTTTAATAAACTATAAATATTCTCAACAACAAGGCAACCATTTTCTTTTAATCATTTTATTTGAATTATAGCATGATTTTCGATGAAGTTATTTAAAAAAAATCACATGCACAATTAATCTCTTTACGCGAAGCCTGATATCAATAATGAATTGGTGCTAATGATAGACCCTACGTATGTTTCACGGTATGATACACTATGTTTCACTTACTAGGGATATACTGGAGCATATTGATACCGCGACAGGTATTCGACTTTTAGGCTAGAACTAGAGATCAATCAGATATGGATACTGTCTCAGGTGAAAACAAACATACAAATTAAACAAAAGTCCATTTGTTTTTGCACATTCCTTTTAAACCTGCTACTAATAAAAGAAATGATATTTATTTATCAAATGCATTTTGTTCTGTACTCAAGTATTTGCCAGGCAATATAAATGCAAAGGTTTGCGCTGATCTCATTTACTTTTTACCAACAATTTGTTAGCAAACTAAATAATAATAATATATTCACAGGCACCCAACACTGATGAAGCCGATGATGTTCTAGCAGACGATGAACATGAAGAGAACGAACAAGAAAAAGTATCTCAACCAACAGAGGATGCTATTGAAAAAGAAGAAGTAGAAAAGTCGATTCAACCCGATCCTGAAGAGCCGGTAAATATTACATTATATCAATTTCAATCTATTGATAACCATTAGATATCAAATCACTACATGTATTTTGTGACGTTGTTATTTCGCAATGCTTGAAATATGTAAATTGATAAAGGTTTAAAATATATCAATTCTTGCAAACGAAACATAAGACTCGAAAGAGTCATTCGCGCCACCTTTCTCCCGGACAAAATCATTTTCCATCTAACGATTGGTCAAACAACACAAGTCATTATTCTTCTATTTGAAAACTGATGTTTGAAAATGTTCTCGACGGTGTCTTTTTGGTTAAACATGGTATCATATTTTTTTTATTCAAAATCGTTTTATGGGCGCTGAGAATACACGCGTCAGAATAAATTTGAATGAGCTAATTACATATTTCACGATTTTATGGATAAGGCGTTTATTTAATTATAATGTTTACCAATTTAAGAGAATAATACGTGATCTATCGAATCCCAGTGCTTTGAAATTCAATCCGCATAATTAGGTGGTTATATGTAAACTAACCCTGAACCTAAAGGAACTACTCGGAGCGGATAAATAAACCCCGCCATTACTCTGCAATTAGTTACCTGAAATATGCAACATTTATCGGTCCGTGTGGTAGGCTGCCAATAATGTGTTAACTTGTGATAACATATTGATAACATTATGTCAGATAGGGCATACAGGATCAAGGTAGATCCAGCTTGACATTGATACCGTTAACTATTAAATGTTCCATTATCTTAGACTTATCAGTGATTGTAGGACATGTTTTGTGTGTGACAAGGTCTATTCGGATCACCTGACACAAACCCAGACTATTTCTGTATATAGAACTGGCATGTCTTTAATGATATTAGTGCATACATTCATTAAATAAATGGTGATCAGAATGCTCGTTAATATACAGCGGACTTTTAAACACGAATATATTCTCTGATAAATACTTTGCTGCCACTTCTATTGCTAACTTTACTAAACTGCAAACACGGCTTATGTTGAGTTGAAGCGGGTTAAGCATGTACCAGTAATAAAGTTCATTTGATCGTCAAGTAACATCAATTAGTCAGTATCGCTGTCATTGCTTCGTGTTTTGCAAAGAGACTTTCTCGTTTTCATTACACATCTTTACCCTATACAATGTTCTCTTGTTTTCACTTTCTCTAGTCTCCTCTCTATAAATGTCGCTGTCACTTGTTCCCTCTATACAAGAATATGTCACACTCGCACATTCTTTTTACTCGGCATTGTGCTGTATATATATTTGTGGTGTGGGATGTTTGTATGCTTTATGTTGTATGTGCTCGGTGAAGTTGAGCTCTACCTCCCCTTTACGATTTTCTCGCATATTTTTCAAACTCTTCGGTATCACTGTAAAAGTTTTCCTCACTGTCCCTTTCTTCGCTTCGTCTGTAACAATCAGTCTCTTTCAATAAGAATACGAATATTCTCGTCAATTCTTACTCGTCTGTCTTCTATTTACACATACGTACGAGACCAAATCAATACAAAAAGACAAGTCAGCGATGCGACCCTTTATTAGTGTTATGTTTGTGTTATTGAGGTTCTTCTGTTTAACGTGCTTTACTCAGAAAATAATCAAGCTCTGACAATATTTTCTACGTAACAACAGGACAGTAAAACACAAGTGTAGTTGGAATCATTCTATTTTTGTAAAACGTACATGCAAATTCTGATTTCCCGATAACATTCATACGGAATACTTCAATTTTCTCTTTGTTCAAATAAATGATTTACAAATGTTTTAGAAATAAGCTTAAACATATTTAATTACTGCATTCAAAACAGCAAACGGTTTATAACTCAATCCAATCGATCTAAACATAATTTCATTTCTTTATCGAGTATATCTGATAGTAGAGTCCTGATTGGAATATAATTACTACTCAATTTATAACGCGTTATGAAATTTGATCAATAGTTCAATACTGAAATATTAAAGGCTTAATTTTATAACAGTAATGAAAACATGTTGACGTATATAACTCTTCAGTGGCAGAGAAATTATGAAAAATGACCGCCTGTGACCAGTTATGTTTGCTTGATATTAGGCTTAATGTATATTTCGGTTAATTCCTTTTATGATTAAGTATGTCAGTCTCTAACTTGTTCATATTAATCTTTACTTTTAAGAGTTCAGTCGTTAAATCTTGTACATGACGTATCAGTGTGTATTTAGTAAAACGAGTAGGACATTTGCGTACTATATTCAGAATATTTGCTACTTTTCAAAAGAACATTACAATTAATACATTTCACCAAAATTAATATGAGCATTCACTTTACAATACAAATTGTGTCAACATAACAGTAATGGATAACTTTAGAGTATAAGAATACCTACCACCTCTAGACTTGATAGACTGTTACGATCAGAGATGCATCCGATTCCGTGTTGGGTATGCTATGTCCTTCTTGTAATATTTTAAGTTAAACGTAATTTATTGTCAAATACTTACAAACACCAAAGTACAGCGTCGAAACAAGATTTCAGTGGAAATAAACTTGCATGCTAATCAAAATCAGTTTCGTATGGTATTAGCTTTCACCACCCTCTCCTTTACATAATTTTCCCTTCGCTGAGGCATTTGAAAAGAAATTTGGCATCGGAATGGGAGGTCATATGTTCGAATCCGACAGGGGTATGTTCATATGTGACCAGCTCATCACTCAGTGGTTTTAGATCTAGTTTAGTAATGATAGCCGTTGTCTTCATGCCTTGTACATTGCATTGAAAGATTGGAATCGGCGCCCAACACCACTATCAAAACTGGACCCTACATCTATTTGAACAATTACCCTCGGTCCTATTGGTGATGTCCCATGTTCAACTCGTTTTATCTTTTGCAGTAGATTCGTTTGAACATCATGTTTACTACTGCGACGTTGCTAGATTTATCGTGTTGTGCCGTTCTCGCTATTGCTGGACCAGGTTGGTCCATGAAAGCGCGCCTTTGTAGCTGTTCAGTATCTTTTCTTGTTCAGTAATATGTAGTGTTTCGTGTGATATTCGAGTTTGTTTTTTGTCTCTTCTGCTTTTGTTTAATGCTGCCTTCCCTGGTCCATATGTTATCCTTTAGATGAAAATAACCTTGACATACATGGCTTCTGTTTATACTACTTTTACTGTACAAGTACATTTAATCCTGTATTAGTACTAAAGTTTGAAACAATGGCGGCCTAACAAACTGTTAAGACATGCATTACAAATTATGTTGACCTTTGTAACAACGGGATTAATATTTCGTCTGCAAAGCTCTCGAGACAGCTTTCCCTTGAGAAAACCAGCCAAAAATGTTCATACTTCTACCATACATTGCATTATTATTGTTACTTACCCGCTATATGGCTTAATCACTATGCATGATTAATAATTAATCTCCTTGAATTCATGTAATTAAATTATGAATAATTTGGCAGACTTAAAACCTCTGATGAAGTATTACGCATTTTGTTGTAACCAGTCGTCATTGTGTTAGTGAGTTACACCATGCGCATCAAATGCTTTCTGGTACTGAAAATATCAAAGGAATAATATATAAGACCAATGATGTGATGTGAAACTGGTTTTATTGTGTTTTTATATCCTGGGGTGCTAATTAAATAACCAATATGGAGTTATCTAGTCGTGGAACTCACCTAACTGTTATGGATTTTATTGACTTCGATTTTGATTTCCTTTCAATCTCGGATACAACGGTATGAAACACTGTTACAAATGGAATATTTATAAATGTATTTACTATCACATAGAGTAATATTATGTATGAAAACATTAATTATTGTATACCAGCAAAATAAAGATTTATATAGTTGATTCAAAAATCTCTGTCATAACCGCGTAAACAAACATTCACCCTGGTCGATTATTAAAGGTGTATCAGGATTAAATTCTACCATCAATAATACACTTAAATGATTAAAAAGCGGATGGTCCTATAGCGCAGTGGTTATACTTGCTGCAAATAGCTATTCAGAGATGGAACATTATGGCGGTTTTGACAGACATCTTTGAATCGACAATAATTCCAATACTCAGCACAAAGTCATTGTGATGATTTAATGTAAATATCATAATTGTTCCAAAGTCCCCTTTTTCAAAATGTGTCTTCGCGTCACCTTCTTCTAGATTGTAAGGGTACACCGTTACAATTGAGTGTCTTTCGCATCGTTTTACCTTGATTCCTTGTCACCTAAGATGAATCTGGCATCTTACCAGCGTTATTTACTTACTTATGCACTTAGCACCTCTGGGGAACATATACCATTTACGAATTATCTCCATTTGTCTATGTTTCATGGGAGTTTGTTTCAGAATGTTCCAGGTTTAATCACTTCCTTTCATTTCTGTTTCTACATTTCTTCAGCAGGCGTTCGGTGGGCTTTTCCTTTTTTCTTGTGTGAGTTTCATGATGTTTGTGTTCGTCTTTTCGAAAGGTGTGACATATCCGTCCCTATTTTCTTCTTTTTATTTCTACGTCGATGTGTTTTTATTTTGTGGTGATCCAAACATGTTAATTGCATACCTTTTCTTTCCATTTTATTTCCAAATTTCTCCTAAAACGGTAGTTTGTGAAGCTCTGGAGTTTTGTAGTTTGGTTAGCGTAATTTTGGTAGATTTCCATGTTTCCAAACCATATAGGAGGACTGATTTAACAGTCGGGTTGCGTATCTCTAGTTTCATTTTTCTGGACATGTGTTTACCATATTATATTTTTAAGATGTTAAAGGTTACTGTAGAATTGTATATTCTAGCTTTTACATCGGCATCAGTTACTTCCCACATAGGAAGGGGTCTACTTCTTCTAAACTTTTGTTGTTGATATTAATTTGTTGGTTATTATGATTCCTTTAAATTTTAGTACCATTGTCTTTGCTGATTTTAGTTTTAGTCCCAGTGTTTTATTGCATTTGTTGCTATGTGTTGGATAGAGGAGATATATCACCAGCAAATTCTTCAGGCTGTTCTCAGAAAGTCCAAATTATTCTCTTTATGCTCCCTTGGGTACATTCCCTCATTTTTCACTCAATTGTGAGCAGAAACAGGAAAGGTGAAAGAAGAAAACATAGCACTTACCTGCAATAGTTTGTCAATATGTAGTTGTAGATATGGGTCTCACATAGCGTACCTATTCTCTAGGGTATTATCGTAAGTTTTTACACGTTTCAATTATCTTCCGTTAAACGTGACTCCTATATAAATATATATATTCTTGAACATATTATTGGAGAATGGGGGTCTCTGGTTGATATTAGTTGTTGTATTTGTAGTCGATATCAAGACGTTCGTAAGGATGGTCCTGTCTTGATTTGGTTTGTCAGTATAGGAGACACTGATCTAAGGATAGGGTTGTTGAAGACTTCTCTCAGTCCTGTATTTTGTTGGAAAGTTTAGAAGTTCACATTCATGTTTTCTCAGCGTGGGACTTTATTTTCAGTATTTTTAATTCGACGGGAGTGTCTTCCTTTTCCTACTTATTTTGGATAGTAAATGTATGTGTTCGTCTACTGTCATGTGACATACTTTGAATAAGTCTCACAGTTGTTCTTCTATATTCTTACCTTTATCGATATCTATAGCTTCAAGTTTGGATATATTTTTCATTGACACTTCTATCTTGTGCAATTGCACAAGGTCGTACTTAACTTTCGTGTCAAACAGCGCTTTTATAGCCGGGCACGAACATCACAAACTATACAGGGCCTTATCAAGGGACAAAAACACCCAGGTAAATATTGTCTAGAGTATCTTTGAGGGGTTATTGACAAGTCCTTACCGAGACAAATGCCTCAATGTGTCTTTACATGGTTATGTATATAATGTAACACAAATAAAACAGCGGACCGCAAGTGCCCACCACACTGATGGAACACAAATAAATGAAGAAAAACAAACAAACAAACAAACAAACAGAAAAACGACATTACACAGAAGGTACAAAATCCTTTTGAAATGTTCATTGACCACGAGGTATAATTCTTTGTGTGGTTATATTTACAGACTGAGACAGGAACGGCTCATGTGATTGAGGATATTGAGGATAGCGAGGATGAAGATGAAGAAGCTGACTGTTGTGATATGACATATCGGGAGAAGAAGGTAAGATTTTAAACATACCGTTAAGATATAAAATGGATCATGTAATGCCCATGCTCTAATAGTTCGCACAATTCAAAGAAAGTAAGAGATTTAATGTCTCATCTCTCGTACATTATAATATTCTCTATGCCAATTCTCGTTCAGCCATCGTATGTTTCATCTGCAATATAGTCTAGGGACTTGTCTAACCATTAACTAACGAGTATGTCAATGCCATGACTGTACATAGCCTGTTACAGCTATACACGTACTATGTGATACTAACCATGCATCGAATACAATCGAACCTTTTGAGAGTAGAAGATAATTTCTGTACTTGCACGTACACTAATTGTTCGCAAAATTCAAATTGTGTTGGACTGTTTGGTGACATCACCATCTTGTACAGTACAATCACTAATAGAGGAATAATAAGTTAATGTGGTCACTCATTTTGCAAGAACATAATAATTATATAAAACTGAAATACAAAAGGTTTGGCAATGTGTTGTGTGATTGGGACATGTATGTTTCTGTCTTCTGTGTTCGGCTGTTTTGAACAGTTCAGTGCTGCACCACATTGCCTTTCCGTTTTTTTTAATAATTATTTTATTGTTTGTTCATGAATATTATTTCTTCCAGATGATGGTGAATGCCGTCAGACTTGGTGATATAGATAGACTAGAAAGACTTCTAGAGAAAAAGAACGCTGACATGAACATGAATTGGGTAAGCATCTTCAATATCATTATCATTGTGCTCCTTCTTTTTTTTATATATGTTTATATAAACAGTTATACGCAGTACTAGTATTTGCAATAGGTGGATGTAGCTGACACGAGTTTGGCCTGTAATCATTGAACCATGGTATCGCGCTCTTACAGTGTTCTTCCTCATTCGAACACAATCAAGCACACTGAAAATAGCATATTGGTCAAAGTCATTGACCTTGGGGATAGGACGTTCGGATCACAGTAAAGGCCTGCTTTGATATGGATGGATGACGAGCCCAAGTTTGTTGAATAACATACACCATGCGTATACATGTACTACGCATTTTTTGTATTAAAAGGTAGTGCTCAGTCAAAAAAAGCACACGTGTTCAGTTGAAGTTTTGGCTTTCTTACAAGCCAACTATGATGACCGTTTAAGTAGGAGGTTACACTATAATAAAGTATCCACATTAAATGTACTTTTACCACATGTAGGGCATCAAATACAATGTCAATTAGGTTCGTACTTCACCTTTGAACCGTTATGTTTCGGGATTCATTGTGAGGTTGTACATATATTACCCTTCACTTTGATATACTATTTCCAATCTCTTCTGTCATTTCAACCTGTTTAAGGATATCCGGGTGTAATAAAGAATCTCCTCGTGAAGAGTTCTCAAGTTCGGTAATTTTATGACAATTTGATTGATTTCCTATAGGTATTGGGTTCAACCCCCACTAGAGCCAAAATATTTTTATATTCTTTTTTTATTTATTTTTTAGTTATAAGACAATGTTTTGGCTTTGTGACATCACTTTTTAGTGTAATTTGGAGAAAAATATTTTTTTTCTTTAATTTTATAGGAGTAAAATATGTGGTATATAGACGAAAATCGGGTTACTATTGATTTCTGAAATGTATATTTTCAAAACCCCTCGGTAAAATCTTTCAAAATTTTCTTAAAACATTTCCCACACCTTGAAGTTATTTTTGAAAAAAATTCAATGGTGCCAATTGTTTAGACCATATTTTATTGCCATTTATATATAGGGTACTTATTGGCAATATGCGAAAAAATGCCTTGCTTTCAAGGAGGGTAGGGTTACATTTTTATTTTTATCTACTTCATAATTAGACCACACATCATTTTCACACTTTTGATTGAAGAAATAATCATTATAATTAGATTTAAACACACTCTTGTTGTTTTTATTGTGTCATCTGTTGGAGACTTATTATATTTATCATGCAGATGACTCCATTTATTTTTGCAGTACGTTCTTACGCTAGGTGTAGGGATATAAAAAAAGAAATTACTCTCTTAAATGACAATAAAAGTGTTTTAAAATTCACATGCAGTTGTCTTAAAGGGTATTCAATAGAATAAAACCGTTTAAAACGCAGTCCTCAATATTTTTTTAAAAAGTTTTTACACCCGGACATCGTTAAGTTTGAATGAACATCCCTTTAAAACAGCATGACCCAAGTGTTTAAATAAACATTTAACTGTATAGACAAAGTTTTAAAAAAGTTTCGTAAATTGAAACCGCAAGATCATTATATACCATCTAACCTTTCGACATTGATATAAGATATTCTCCATATCAATAGAAGTCCCGTCAAATTTGACAAATCCGCATACTTGCCAAGTCTTTGATGATAAGTAGCTTACCGCACAAGGGGTGTTAAGTCGATGACCACAATATCATAAATCGATGAGATTAAAACTGTTTGTGCTTAAAGGGAGACAACTCAGTGTACGTTAAACCAAAATGCAAATACTTTAACTTGTTCGCAATTGTCTGCCTTCTCTTTGATTGGATTTGTCTGACTTGAACCTAACAGATTTATGCTCATAGTAAAGTCCAGTTCTAACCAATTCTTTTAATACATTTAACTATATAACTATCAGCTGTTTCGGAATCATGCTTCATGACATTCAAATTACAAACGTTTCATTTGTTTATACAATCTTCTTGTATCACATGTATCAGTATTAATCGTTTACAAATTCATACTACTTAATTGTTGATGTCTTAATCCTTTTTCTGTATATTCCAGTATGGTGAGAATTTGTTAATGGTGGCCATACGATCAGGAAAGGAAGCAATGTGTGAATTCCTCATTGATAATGGTATTAATTGGCAACACCAAAACAAACTTGTGGTAAGTAGAAGCTTTAAGAAATCACAGTTTCAACACCAGGCAAAATTATCTTAGGCTCATCGTGATACAAATTATATACGGACTTACTTTAGTCACCATCATCTCATCTAGTTCCTGTTTATATCCATCGCCTCAATGAGTATTACATAATAACACGACTTTGAGATTTTAATGATAAGTGACAAAGGTATAAATGCAATAAATATGCGTCTTTGTGAATGCATGCTCTTTTCATTATTTTACCCTTTTCAGAGAACACATTTCATAGTCAATCCCTTCATATGATATTCCTGTTTCAAATAACGTAACATGCGTCATGGCTGTATTTTCTTATTCGTCCTAGATTCAAAATTGTATATAATTTGTCTCATATGTATATTTCACTGTGTAATTCTACTTTCTCTCCTTGCAGGAAGTTGACGAGAATGATGGAGAAATATGTGTACACAAAATAGGAGCCAGACAAATGGCGTACGATCTGCACCTGTTTGATACAGTGGAACTTCTTGATTGTAAATCAGACAATTTGTTCCCTTTTATTGTGCCAAAACTTCGGGAACCACGCTTAAGGGAACCAATATTTCCCATGTGTCCCCCTCCATTGGATGAAGGAATACGACAAGAAGTGTTTATGGACCAAGATGAACTGTTGAAGGAACATAAAAAAGACCTTGTTGAACAAGCTAGGATACGAGCGGAATTAATAGAGGAGAATTTGAAAAATGAAAAGTTGCGAAAAAGTGTAACAACAACAGGCCCTGAAGACGATACGTTTCATACTGTTAAATCTAAACATTCTTGTTCTGATGACGACATAAGTCAAGTCTTCGGACCGGATGAGGGATACGAAACAATGTCTCCTGATTTGTCGCGTAGCAACAGACATGACTATAACCACGTGTTTGAACAACCGACGAGCATAAGATCTACACGCGCGTGTAATCTATTAAAGGCACATAATGCGAAAGTTCATTTACTAAAAAGATCGGAATCGCCCGACTACCCTATGTACAACAACAATCTAATAGAGTCAGTTGGTAGTTACAGCTTTGAAAGCAGATATTGGCACATGCCTAAATCTGCACCACAGTTAAGGAATTATTCGATGGAAAGTTTAAACGACACTTCCGTTCGTATGGGACTTCCGTTTGTACACGGTGACACTAGAAAGAGACTCAATACTACCCCTCAGAGTGCCAGACCGAGTGTGGCTCAAAGACGCACTGCAAGTGCACATACGAACATTTCGCCATTTTCGCAAGTTGCAAAACTTTTGGAACAATCTAGACTTTTTAGCCCACTGGAAAAATCAAGGGCAACAACTCCGCATTTACCCTCCATATCAAGCAGAAAATCAAGCGCTGTTAACACAACACATACCAGAATAAATTATATCTACGCAGACAGAAATTCTGCAAAAACATCGGACACATATTCTGAGAGGTCTGATCTGTTACCAAGAAGAAAATTGAAATGCTAAACTATTTTTTTCTGTATTATATTTTTATTTCTATATAAATATGTTTTGTTAAATTTAAGCTTACAGGGTACTTTTTACAAGAGACAAACTATACACTTTGCTCTTTTGGTGGTACACAGAGAATCAGGTCTTTTTATGTACACAAAAGGGATGCCCAACAATAAGTGATACAATTCCTTGAAATTGGAGTTAATTGTCCAATATTGTTAAATTTTGAGATATTTTGCATTTAGATAAGAACATGGTCGTTTTGTAAAGATGCGTTGTCATGCATTTAACGGCTACGAATCTTCCTGCAATTTGGCCTGGCTGTGCACATGTTTCGACAAAGATCTGCTTTAAGGGGAAATATATATCGCCCAGCCTTTTAATACTTTCGATGTCGTTGTAAGATGGTTGCAACAATGATAGGGAGAATCCTTAAAACATATTTAAAAAGGATAAACATGCTGTGGTTCGTTTTCATACCATGTCACTTGCAATCTAAGGTCGGAAAGAGTTCCCATTCTGGTTCCCCGTCAACACATATTGTTATTTCTTCTCAAAGCTTTTTTGTTAATATTGTCATCCTCTTTACTGTAGCAAAATTACGTCAGGTTTTGATATGTACGAACAATTAACATACACAGTTGTTAAACCAAAACGACTGCATGCAAATGGACCTCATGGTAATGGTTGAGAAAAGCAAACCTGTTCTCCACATCAGTGTAGTTATCATTAATAATAATTCCTTTTATGGTTAATTATGCACAAAATTCAAAGTCCGCAGTGTATCATCCAATGCCATGCTTGATATGTCCAATGTCTGACTTTTGTGTGGTTGGCTACGGACGCCATCGTTTCTTTGTGGCTTTGGATTGCCTTTGCGTTACTCTATTAAACATTATGATATTTATGACTGTGTAAATATGAATGTATAAAATGTTCATAATATGCATTTTAGTTCATGTCGTAAAGCATGTACAATGTATATGTTTTATATAATTTATGTACAGTATGCATTTTTATATTTTGTATTACTAGTAGCCTATATAGAAGTAGACAAATCTACCAATATGTGATAGTTATACACTAGTCATTGTAATAAACAACTTCCTATGTGTGTTAAGTTTTTATAAGCTTCTAAAGCAGTTTTCTATATTTGTTGTGATGAGTATTTTCATGTATTTCGCATTTATCCATTTAATGTTATCATACTTTTTATGATTTTATGCTGAATAAAATTTTATACAATGTTTAATCATACTTGTTGTGTTTTAATCACGCAGAGTCACATAAGGAGTGTTTCAGTCTATATTACTGCATGTTCCCCTAAAACGTTTTTTAGCTACGTTTTGTCTAGTGAGTTATCTCTGAACGTTAAATCGCGTGCCTTATACTGCCAACTACGTGCTTTTCTGGTACGTTGTCCTTCCATTGACGATCCTGTAGCCATAACACAAATCGAACGCAATGCAAGTTCCTTATACTTAGTAGATGTGTAACACGAAAAGAGCTAAGTTACATTTGCATGCTCCAAAGTACGTACGGAGAGGGTACTTACCACGTACGGACAACACGTCATTGCACACACGGATGTGACTGTTGCTTTAGCGTGAAAAGGTTGGATGTTAAACACGTTTTCAAATATAAGTGGACGTCTGACGCCCAACAATGACATATGTTAAGAGGAACAAATGATATGAGTAAGTGGAGATAAACGTGTATGAATCAAAATTTGAATTTGGTATGATGCGGTGGACCAAAGCTGAATGTATTCCGTAGAAGAAACTACTAATTCACCAAGGATCCTACAATTCCTCAATAATCCGGAAATCCAGATTTGCTGCATAAGAAAGCATCATTAGAAAAGATTACCTTTTATCTGTACCAAATAAAAGTTATTTTGATAAAAAATAAATTTTAACAATCAAACAATGTTTGAAACCCAGTTAATGTGTGGTGGTGTAAACTTTGCTAAGGGCCCCTGAAACTGGCTTGTTTTCAAGATTGTTTATATGTACCAATAGGACCCTGACGTATTCTAACTATTGGCATAAATCGAAAAGGTAAAGAATTATGATTTAGCTATATTCAAAGGGAGGTAATTTGGTGCATACCAACATTAGAATCAATCTGCATTAATCAGCTTTAGGCATTCGTTTTTGGAATTACTTTCCTTTACAATGTGTGTTTGTGTTTACAACAAGCAGTTCATCTATTGTAATTACATCGTTGTTTTTAATGTTATTTAATATCACATATTCTCCTTTTTTTCTTCTTTTTTTTGATATATATTCGGCAGACAAATCGAAGAAATACAACAGAACCAACATAAGGGACATAACCAATATGACACAAAATACGAGTACAGTCTAAGTTATCTCTATAATCATTATATAGCTTTTCACAAGTGGCAGCTAGTCAGCTAACATCCAGCTCGTCGTCACCGCATCGCTCGTTTTGTAGAAAACGAAAAATAATGACTGCCAGCCTCATGTTTACATTTGTCGATTCACTCCTAAGTTTAACATTGATTTGCCAGCTAGCAGCCAGTTCGAAGTTAGTCAATATTTGGGTTGACTACTATCACCTCCGTTCGCAATAATTGCTGATTTGCTAAATGTAGGCAGCGAGCCTTCAGCTTTCAGTTGCCTAGTTGCCTGTGGCAGATTCGAATTTGCAGCTATCGCCATTCGAATTGAAATTTTGCTATTAGTTGTAACCTCGCAATAACCGGGTATCATGTGCAGTAAAGACAAATGTAAGTCTAAGTGCCACAATCGACTGCTAGATCAAATTCTTTCTGGTAGCAGGGATGTGACGTTAACTAGCAGATCTCAAAATTTTCAACGAAACGGAACAAGACCTTACCCTTTGAAAATGTCATTCCGTACATACGGACCATTGTAATTTTATAATACTTGCCGACAAAAATATATTTATCGTGTTTCACCTTAAAGCAACTAATTACTGTTTAAATACCTATCAACCTGAAAGATGAGAACCTGGCCATGAACCCCATCGATCGTACGGCAATGTTAGGCGTTACCAAAGCTCTGATGTAAACATAAATGCACTTCAACAATCCGGTTGAAATATCAATTTACAATGACAAGGCCGGGGTGACAGTGTGTGTCAATATTGTTCAATGATGTCGGATAATATAAAGAGGTTTTTGTTACCGATAGTACTTTGTGTATATCAGATTTAAATTAAACATAATTAACGTCAATTTATCTATATCGATATGAATAGAAACTCCAAATATTTCCCCGTATAAACCCAGATCAATTTAGCTATTCAATAATAATTTTGATGATTATTGTAAACTATTGCTTCCATTTATTGGTCAAACTTAAAAGTACATTTATAAATTGTATAGGTGCGTATGCTATTTACAGTCGACCGTACCACGACTGCATGACGATGCATTCCAATAACTTTCAAAATAACTGACTGTTTTTAGTAAAACTTAAACTTCGTAAAGACGAGCGTTGATATAACGAGCACTCGGCCTTTGTAGAGCAAATTTTGCAGTCCCGGCGAATTTGCTCTATACTGTACATTAATGACAAACATTTTCATTGCGAGCACATAGTTTATGTCGAACAAATGACATCGTCCTTTTCACAATTTCAATTTGTATTTCCATTTCAGTACTATTTCTATTAAAGTATGTTCAGAAAAAATAACTAGCACAGCAAGCATCGCCTTTGAAATAGTCTTATTCCAAATTTGGAATGTCTTCGTTTCTTTATCATGCCCTTTCTCATGACGGCGAAAACTCTGCTACTACACAACATATCGTTAAATATCATTTAAGATCCACTGGTCAACAATATTTCAGTCATATGGAAACTACCCAATCATATTTTCCTGGCACTAGACGAACCAACATATACCTGGAACTAACTATGCCGAAAGTCAAGCAAAGGAACATATCATTCTCAGTTTAATTGTCTTTGTTATGTCACGGTCTTGGATTGACCTCGAGGCTTCTAGCACTCGAAGCGTAGGAACTACCTAGTACGTTATCGAGCATTATCTAGATATCATGTGTTCGGTAATGTACCCTTGACATATGATGCACATCCTTGCTCTTCACACATATTGAAAAAGTCGATTGTCAGGAGCTTGCAGAAACAGTATGTCCGGCCTGATTATTTATAGGAATACTCGAGCAGATCAACTTACACGAACGCCGTGTACGAATGCAAAACTTGAACCACACACCTGTAATTCCTTATTGTGCATACATGATAGTGTTTTTGTGATGGCACTGTAATCAAATACTAAATCTACACGACACTGACCGATAAAGCTATAAGATGTATTTACAAAACATGAGCATGTGTACCATCACCCATGCCACTATGTGAATCATGATTGAACCAATATGTTGCTCCATGGGTCACTAACCCTTATTTTTGTCCTGCCAATTGTTGGGTAAACATTGTGTACTGGTATATGTTTCAGACTTTGCAGCTTTATTGTCTGTTTCCAAAATCGCATGATACAATTATTCTTTATACAGCGTATATCCTCTACTGTCGATTCAATCAGCAGTACTGACGAGAGACCTATCCCGTTCGAAAGAATAGTCGGAACTTTAGTTAACCCAGGTATACCCACTTAAACCTGAATACATATTTTACCGGACGGACGAGCTAATGTTTACAACCGTTAATAATTAACTTTGAAGTTGACTGTAACCTTTGACTTCAATGAGCATACTATGAATGTGTTTGTTATCTTTGAATGTAGCAATTTTCTAACCATAGTCTGGCATCAGTCAGAAACTATGAGTACTAGTCTGACCTTCCACAAGTTCCTAACACAATTTCCAGATGAATCCTAAAGTAACTGTATGGTTTGAAATGGAATCCGGACCTTACCGATGAGAATCTAGTTCGTCAACAAGTAACAGGATACGGTATCGATCAATATGTTCATGCCCACATATTTATATAGCAAAAACTACAATTACAAACGTGTACTATAAGTACAAACTGGCGGCACAGGTAACTGTACTGTATCGTAGAAAACGAAAAAAAACGAAAACTTTTTTTTGGTGATTTTTTTTTAAATTTTCATATTCAGAGAAAAATTATAAATTTTAAATTTTTATTTTATTTTGAACGATACAGTTACCTGTGACTGGCGTTTGCTCTAAACACAGAAAACAGCTCGTAGCATGTATCACAGTATGTATACAGGCCAACTTCCGGTTATCGCAATATAAAGCATGCACGTTGAAATATATATTCGCTCACAATAAGTCATACAATAATCGGAAATCACAGATGCTTTTGCTTTTGAATTGTGTCTCAATAATTTATACCGTGTTTTTTGTTTGTACACTAAGATGCTTTTGTTCGCAGCAAGTCATACTAATTGAACTGTATGGTCTCACAATAGTCCATAAAGTGATCTATAATCAAATATGCCTTTGCTTGCAATAAGTCATACACGTTGAATTATAGTCTATTATAATAATGCATACAGTGATTTGGTTTGTTCGCTTTGTATACTATACGTGCAATCTACGATATTCACAATTACAACAGTTTAAACCGTCTTATATCATATTTAAGATATGTCAAATTTGATTGATTTACGATTTTAGCTTTTTGTTATGCTCTGATTAACATTACTGCAGTACGTGCCTATTGTAATGTGCCGATATTTGTATAACAAATAATGGGTTATTTTAGTAATGGAACAATATGCAATGATGAGTCGTCCTATAATACAATTAATCAATGACAAAACTCCTCCTTTATTTGTTCCAGTTTTCAGTTTCAGCATATTTTATTCTCACGCGACATATTAAAGTATTGTCGACAAGAAAAAACAATATTTTTATAACGATACACCCGTATCAAACAATTATGATTATCATGCAGTACTGTTATGACGAATCTTAATAGACATCTATCTTCCAAAAAGATATGAGAAAATCGCACATGGAAGGCAGCACTCAACTTAACCAGCACAGAAAAACATAAACAAGCTACACGTTACACATGAAAAGATATCCATACATAACCTAACGAAAAAAAGGAAAAGCCCAATAGCCTACAAGTTCCATTGTAAAAGAGGTGGATAAACTAATTTCACAAAGGTGTGCCAAAAACGGTGATCTAAGTGACCAAAATGATGCGTTGCTGTGACTTGACCTAGTTACCCAATTCCCAAAGCCTTTCATATAATTATTATAATGTACTCGTGCGTAATACTAGTGCATACTCATGAAGCTAGTTGCACTGTTACTATAACTTAGTCGTTAATCTCATTAATAACCATTTTAGCAAATAAATAATTGTTTTGATTCTAGGAGGAAATCTTCCAAGAAACAAAACATTACGATCTAAGATGATCCCTGAAATTCCGTAAGAGTGTTTCTTTTTCTTAAACTCGCGCATTTTTATTCCCATTTTATCAGAATCAGTTATGTTTAAAATCTGAAAAACTAAACTACGCTCGTATATTACAATGATATAGAAGCTCGATACATTATGATCCACTTCAACTACCTTAAATTGATTATAACTAGGCTAGTAAACATAGTACAAGAATCCATTATACTTTTAGATAGCTATAAAACATGAAATGTTCACTCATATTGGATACCTTCAAGTGCAGACGTACGCTTGTTATGTCAATTAAATCGACTTCCGTTTAAATTACAAAGAATAAGAGTTATGTTCAAAACATCTAAAAAAATCGATCTTTTTGCATATAGCTGGTCCTGATAAGCCATTTCACAATGTGAACAACCGCGATAAGCCACCAATCTAAACACGATCTCGGACAGAGATTTTTTTTAAATTCGTACATTGAAATTGTTATTTCTATACGCGTACCTTAAAGTAGGCCATAGTTTGGCAGATGTCCAGGAAAACAAATCGAAACATGTAAAATAAATATATACACTGACTGTTGAGCTATTCGTGGTTGCTACATATGCCAGTTCAGTTTTATTGATTTAACGGAGTATTTTAATTTTACAAAACTACAATTTGTGTCCGAATGTTGTCGTAATTTATACGACGCGCGTAAATGTTGGATTTATCACACATAACTGCTTTTATATTTTTATTCTGTGGAGGAATTTAATCACAATCGTGGAATTAATACAATTTATACAGACAGACCAATAATATGAAACTGCGTTCTTCAGAATCTAGTTCGAATATTGTCGATAGAGGTAGGCATATTGTCGGCGGTCTGGATACTTCGTGCTACACAATAGAAAAGTGTATATAGTTTATATAGTTTGAATGAAGAGTTCATAATTTAGATTGCACTTGGACCTTTTCACTAGTAAAGTACACGTGTACTTTTGCATTTAAAATCATAAACTGTTTATCTTTTCCATCCTAGCGAAGTTTCATTATTAATTGCCATAGAAAAGTGGATGTAAATCAGACGAAAGACAAATACTTGAAAAAAAAGTAAAAAAAGATATCTAAACAAAGTTATGAAAACCAGATTTGACCAGATTATTGAATATAACGTTGTATAAACTTTACATCTTGTACGGAGCTTTTATCGTTGAGAGCACGGCTGATAGTTTGCATGGAAAAACGCACACTTGTTTGAAAGCCAAATGATCGAAAATTTGATAAGTTAATCTACAAGCGAATACAAAGTCAGCTAGATTACGGAACGGTGAGTTGTATGTTCAATAAAACAGCTTAATCAATGCGGTGGATAAGGAGTTAAATTGAATTAAATGTTTCATCTGTAAACCTAATGTATAACTTGTATTTAAATGCCTTTCAATGACTTAACGGCGATTAGAGAATGATATCAGATTAACGTTTTGTTTGGAATGTGGAGTATTAATTAACTGTATGGCATTTCAATACATGGTGGTACCTTATAAACAAATAAGTTTATGCGCTGATTACTTGAATGTGATATTTGCAAAGTGCTATCTATCTGGAAGTGGGTTTGACTTATTGGTAAAATAAAGAAATTTGGATAGTTACACCAACTGTTTTGGAATTAAGCTGAAGGGCACACGGTTTTGATGTTCAAGGATATTAGTTTAAACTAATAGAACTGACCGAGTTTCAGTGAATCAGTTTTACATGCTAACACTGCACAAGATTATTCCTGGGATTTTATAAAAGCTATAAACCTTGTTTCCAAAATGAAGATTACGTAATACATTGCTTGTGCATCTAAATATTTAATAATGATCACGACTTGGTATAAACTATTACAAAAATCAAAGTGGTGCTTGGCATAAATGGTTTATCGCTTTACCATAGAATAACAAGGCTTTTTTTGTATAAACTTATACCAAATACCTGCAGAAGTGAAGAATTCGGTCACAAAACATAACGTGCAAATTATACAAAGTGATAACATACGCTAATCATAGCTATAATTCCGAGCAAATGAGATAGGAGTAATGTGACTATATAAGCAACAACATTAGATGACCTAACAACAACAACCAAGTCAGTCACAGCATAAACACCAATATCGACTGCAACCATAACGAAGCCAGAACACACACTTACCGGTAAGCTCCATTTACTGGTTAGTGCGGAGTTTCAACATAAGCGTTAAGTGTTGAGTGGGGCAAAAAAATAAGAAATACTTTTGGCAATCTCTTTGAAATTTTTGCCCAGTATGGATGATGCTACACGAGAAGAAAGATGACCCGGTATGGCGGGAAGTTTGGGTGCCGACCCCCACGGTGTTCAGACTTGGATCTTACATGTGGCAACCAGAAACTGTTTGTTGAATCTCAGGTATATATAGTTATATTTACTTAATTGCAAATTCAACCTTTACACAAATCTTCTTTGTTTTACTTATTTGCTAATAAGGTTGATACGAATCTGTAAACAATTATTTTCATTCTTAAAAACTGCTGAACACAATACGTTAGATTAAAGGTTTGTATTCGGATAAGGTTCCGTTCTGATAATTTCTTCGAGATGGTGATCCGCAAAATATAAGTAGTCTAATTACAGTTTTACACATGCTCCTATCCTTGCCTGGTGCATTGCATTTGAAGATATCAATGGGTAAGTAAATGTGCGTAGAATGAAGATGCTTCAGAAGCCAAATCGTTAGGTCATTTCATCAAATAGTATCTACAATGAGGGTTTTAGGAAATGATACGATTGAGTCAGATACGCCCATAAAACTGATCAACAGCAGACCCCGATGTACTTTTGGCCGAATGTGTTTTAACAATTTTGGTGTTTATTCAAAGGAAAACAATACACAATACCAATTTTGGAAAGTATTAATGTTACGACTATACATTTGCCTCATCAGACGTCACGAACTGTGCAATAATAGCTAACATGAAGGCGTGTTGGTTTGGCGCATTGTCAAGGAACAAATTTGACATGTTGTGTCAGGTTTTAGAGGAATTTCCCCAATGTGTGTAAACAAATATTTCCGAATCGCATTCTTATTAAAGCTATCAGACACAGTGCTATACTAGTTGTATGATTGTCACATACGTTCCAAGGAAAATGGCGTATTACAATTCAGTTCTGTCAGCGTTCGTTAACCAATGAATTTCCCTTGGCATCAATATTAGGCATTTATCTTGGCCAACATCCTTGTGCCTTCTTACAAATTGGCTCATACTGGGCAAATGTCTCATTACCGGTTATGGTTTTACAGTAATCTAGCATGGTGTCCATATGTGTCGTCTTTCCGCATTGGCTCATAAAAATGACAAATGTTTTATTACCCGCAGGGGGTAACAATTATCTCACATGATGCTTATAGTAAAACAAATATTATATTTCTTTGTAAAATGGATGACAGGATCAAACGATCTCCATAAATAACTATGTGACAGGATAGCAAACTGTTAAATGTAAGGGAATGATATTGATACGACAATTTAGATTACATGACAAATTCCTTTATTAAATTGATTGTTTACTATTTCAAATATGAACATATATCTGAAGGCATCAGGACAATAAAATATTACAATGACGAAGCTTCGATACCTCTGCAGGTGATCTGACCGAATTATTTAGTTTTATTTCGATTACAATAGAGGAGGATCACAAATCTCGTCTAGCTGCCTTGTAATAGAGTTAATTGTATTGAGACGTGTAATTGGTATAAGGCCAAACGTATCAGTGTTTTTTGTCAGATAAGTTGCATATGTCATCTAATGATTCCCACCATCTCCGGACCATTCGTGATCTGAAATAATGAATTAAAAAGTTGAAACACATATAGTAATTTTGCAAGGTTGAATTACATGTAGTTAAATCGTGAATTAAAACAGACAATTCGTGAAGTTGAAATCGTGAAATAGTACATTTAATTCCGTGAAGTTGAAATCTAAGTTAATGTACGCACAGGTAATTGTATCGTTAAAAATGATACAGTTACATGTGAATGTACGTTATTAATTTCTCATTCTAAGCCAGCGATATATTCGGGTCGATTTGCCGGTAGGTCAGATAAGGAAGCTGTTGAGGCAATCTGGAAACACTAATCTGTGAGACAAATTCCCGTACTACACCCTAGGTTCCCGTTGGCCATTTTTGTACGACAGTTTGTATTCAAACGATAGTGTTGATCAGATATCAAATTGCAGGAATTTGTTCCACTATATGAGAACTCGCCTAACCTACATTTTTCGTTCCACCAAAATTGCACACCTTTGCATAAATCTAAACTGACACAGTTCATTCGATATTGTTGTCTTTCGAAAGCCACAGTAGAGTAGGAACAAATAACATTCAGCCAGGCCTTTAATTTGGCATACCGTAAAAACATAGCGTGGGACAAATTAACCGTACTGTATGTATGCTTTGTCAATATAGTGTAATAATGAATGAACCTATTGTTTCAGTGTTATTATTCCATATTGTCATTCTTATTTTACTAAATGACAGTAGATTGAACTAAATAGTTTGTTATCTTACAACCAAGTACATAAATCAAAGGTTTTAACTAAGCTCCCTTGTTGTCGTACATTGTTCAACCTGTTGGTATTTTTGTTTTGGAAATAAAGAAATGATTATGGTCGTATTCTTCATGAACAATTGTCCGTCTTTAAGAAAAATAACAACACAGATAAGCAGTAACCTTGTAAATACTACCGCACCCTAACCATCTAAACCAATTGAATTGGCGATGGCTCTAAACCAATTGAATTGGCGATGGCTCGAAACCAATTGAATTGGCGATGGCGCCGACTGTTCAGACAATTCGGGTGTGTGTACTTTAACATGTATAATCCTGCGACAGTTCTATCTTATCAATATCGACAAAGGCCATTGGTGCATGGTTTTGATGAACTTGCAATATACAAATGCAGCAAGTAGAGTTACGCCAATGACGTCAATTAAGTTACATTTCGGTCAATGGTCTTGACATTAGGTGATTTTGGACGTAAATAAGTAGATGGGCTGATGAATCAGTAGTTGGACTTTCTGTCTGTTGTCCAGTTACAACTCACAAACATAATGTTGCACCCGACAAGTACCTGAATGATAAGAAAATAAACATGGTTTATTGTTTGGGGACATAGTTATGTGAGATAAGTTGGAAATAGACCTACCCCGGATCTCCGCTAATCTGCAGGTACAAATAGATTGGTACTGTTATAATCCGTGTGTCCAAATATTCATATCTGGACAATACAGTTGGGGTCAGTTGTGTTTGCATATGGCTACAAAGCCAGTCTAATTCGACCAGATTTGTTTGTACCTACATTTAAATTAAGGGGTAAGTTAAACCACCTTGCACAGAGTTCCGGTTATCAACTATTGGCAGTTGGGGTGGGGAGCGGTGGCCTAGAGGTAGGACACGCGCTTCGGGATCGAGTGATCCCGGGTTCGACCCCCCTCTGGACCACTGGTTAATTTCTCTAAGCAAGTCCAACAGGTTCCACTCCACCATGGTGTTAAATAGTACATGAAAGGGCAGTGTCTATTCCTGGGCGCGGCAGATCGATGTTGGCTGCCACACCCACATGAGAGAAATAGTCTTCCCAGGGAGACACGAGTGAAGGTTCCATACCTAGCCCAATGATCAGGGGAGTTAAAATGTCAAAGGTTGCTTGAGCGGCCTTGCAGCTGAAAAGAGCCCTAGAAAATTGGTTACTTAACTTTTAACTTAACAGTTGGGTGATTGTAAGTGGTATATGTAACTGGAAATGAACAGTCTTTACCAAAAGGACGAAAGACGACACCTACACCATTTCTATGATTAAACATCAACGACCCCAGTATGCCAATTACTTGTTGTACATGCGTGATTGTGTCGTTCAATTACTTGCTTATATAATATAAGATTATTTGGGTCATACAGCAGTGTGTCCTTTTCTCAAGTTTATTTTAAGTACATTTGTAGTTTAATGTATTCAAAGTCGTATGTCGAGGATAAATCGAACAACAACAACAATTTGACGACTTCAATTCTGAACTGTTCCAATTGTCGAAGAGATATTACATTTTCAGGTGTTAAATGAAATAATCTTTTGTTATCATTATTTGCCATGAATATAAGGTCGCATAAAGCCAAGATATGCTCTGCTTTTTATCAGTTATTTTGTAATATAATCCAAGTTTCATTGTGTTAAATCTCATTATACGACATATCACGTGAATACGTGACTGCTACATTGCGTATTTTGTAACAAATATTGTAATCAATTAGACCCATTTGTTCTTTAATCACTGACCCGTTTCCGTGTCATTAGCTTTTGATTCCATGTCACTAACCTTCGATTCCGTGTCTGTACCCTTCACATGTACGTGCCGCCAATACTAGGAATAAAAGTGCAACCATAACACGTGTGCTATTTGTGAAAGTGATACCAGGTTAAGGTAGCTGAATACTATAATATAGTAAACAAAGTTAAGGTAGCTGACCAAGTTCAGGTTTAGTAATACGAATGTAATGCCTCCTGTTCTATTATGTATGTTATAATTGTTATTCTTCATATTGTTATTAGAATTTCTCATCCACTAAATTACCAGGTCACGAAAATATCATTTAACCTTCACGATTGGTTATTTATTTCTTACACGCACATAAGAAGGAGGCAAACGTTTTGATACAGAATACAGAATTTTGAAGGGTTATTTCACATGGCCAATGTGAATTACAACGGTCTTAATTAAAAAATCAAGCTACCATAGAGAATGTAATCTGTCAAACGTGTACAATGTATTTAGTTACGTGATTTTTCTTTATTTCATTTCAGATTCCAATCTGCCGGAGTTATTTGCTGGTGATCATTTGGAACACCACGTGGTTGATCTATTTCATCACCAGCTTGTTCCTGGATATCTTCTACCTCGGCAGTACAGATACCAAACATACTTGGCTCATATCCTTCTCTAATTGGTCATTAATTCTTGCCATCATCGCCATATTTGGAGACACATGTGCTCGGATCGTTTTTGTCGTATGCTGCAAGGATACCGATAAAGGTAAGACGTAAACTCTACATGGGTTCAAAATCCAGTCGGCACCCAGTATGTCGAACTCGAATAACTAAAATTTTGAAAGTCCCAATAGCAGTTTACGCTTCTTTGACTTTACGAATACCGACCTATACGGCTACCAAACGTTTGTGTTGTCCTTTCGTTAAGTCAACATTGTTTCAATGTCTCTGGAATTTGAGATAAGAGGATTGACTGTAAATTTCACAAAAAGATGGAGTAAAATTACAATTTCAAAACGTCAATTCGGATATGTATATAATTCGTGCGTTCAGAAATTCAGAATTGACAAGCACCCACGCAATTATTTGAGGTGAACGTACGCCGTTCAATCTTTTACTAAATGTTTGCATTTCGAAAATATGGTTTACTTAAAATTTACGACATTTTCAGAAATACGAATTAGTCATTATTTTAATACTTTTGTAGAGTATTTGAAGGTACATTAAACCGTTAAATACTATTTCTTATTTGTTTACGCAAATGTAATTTTCAAAGTACATTTTTTGTATATATACATGCATGTGTACCTATAATACATATGCTGCCAAAAAACCTGACCGTTCTGAGTACATGTCGCTTCTTAAACCTTATTTGAGAACAAAGGTGACAATGAAAGCTACAGAGGAAGATAATTGGGTGGTATAATTGTACTATGGTCTTACGTCAAGACGGACGGATTTGGTGTGTTTACGTAACTCAGTTTTCTGCGCGCTTGCCGTCTAATCTGGCCACCGGGTTAGAATTCCGGTGTTGACGCTTATATGCCAACCATATTTCAGCCGAAAGCTGACATGCAAATATAGGTTTTGCTTATCATTGTCATGTGTTTATAATTTGTGTCATAGCATACTTAATACTTTCATTTACAGATACCAATGAGTCATGTGATATTTTGAGGTATCAGAAGATGCAATGGACGTTTGTGAACGTCAACAATACAGTGGCTATCATCATGACTATACTATACTTCAGTTTCTATAGTATTGGTAAGTGGAAGTAGTACTAATTAATATGTTCCCGCTTCTAACATTTCTAAGACGTACAACGTCAATAATTGTGACACTCTCGAAAACCATTCAGAAATTTACGCTGACGTTCGTTAGCAAAAAAGCTGTTTGGCGGGTGTGTTTCATCTTTTGAATTTACATTAATTTTGGAATTACCTAATACCGATAACTGAATGTTACCTGTTGATGAAGTTATCACAGTTATCAATATAAGTAGTTCTTGCCGCTCATGGAAACATTAAACACTCGTGTGAATTACTGCCCCTGCTTATAGCTATGCTTACAAACAAATTTAGGGTCTACATGTATTATCATTTTATCTTTTTGTGGAACAATCTTCATTCATTCTTTTTTGTGGCTCATTATTTGACATCCTTTAACAGCAGTTTTACAATCTAACCTTCTAAAATAGATTTTCATGCAAAGTACAGCCACTAAGAACGACCTTAGTGGAGTTTTGCACTCTGGCTGGGTAGGTGTAATTGTATTGATGGCTGAAAGTAATAAAGCTAAACTCTCTTTGTCCTTATCTTTCTCAACGTTTTGGAACTGTAAATTTTTCAGTTTTGTTTGAACTATCATCAATTAAGAAGTTTCCGATCATACTAAATGGTACGTTTATTTATATTTTCAGATATGTCATTTTCAAGCATCTGTAAGCATTTGATGACAAGCGTCTATGTGATATTGACTACAACATTTGTGTCAGCCATTCCTGTGAAAATATTCCACTTCTATCAGTCAGCTGTTTTCATTATTATCTACGCAATATTTATTTCAATTTATCAAAGTAAGATCAAATCGTCAACAATATTTCTGGTGCTAAATTGGACGGAACCGAGTGATGCCGCCATCTTGTTAACATGTGTTGTTTTTATTGGCTGTCCTGTGATACATACAATAATTTACCTCATTTTCAAACTTAGAACATTTTTGTTCAACAAGTGTTCAAATCCCGAACAGACGTCACTTCCGGCTCGCATAAAAAGAGACGCCACTGTTACTGGCGTCATTCTTGAAGACGGTGTAAGCTCACGTGGTGCTCAGTTCATTGATATTAAACCAGATGCCAAAGACGACATAGGTCTCAAATCAAACTCAAGCGTTGCCAATGGTGACGCATGTAAACGCTACGATGCCCGGATGTTTAAAAGTGAGACTGATCTTCGAGATTATAGGATTAAAAACGGTTTATACTGTGATTTTGCTAGATCCAGTCTAATTCTACACCCTCGAAGTAATTCACTTCATGCCGCGCATTCAGTGTTTCATGAAGTGCAAGAAGACAAAGAAACTGATAATGGAATTCCGGGAAACTTCCAAGGGAGTCAAATCATTGTCGTTAAAAAGTGTAAAACTTGTGAAAATGAACCGGAAGTTGAGAGTGAAAGTGATGACGAAACATCGCGTGATTCCGACGCGTCGTCTGATTTTCTTAGCCAGTATATCACAGAGGATATATTAAGTTATTTGTAGCATTTATGTTTCATTTATTGATAAATCTAACTTTGTAATTACTAAAATTAAATGTTACACACAATAGCATAGTAGGTAATGTCATATGCGCCCAATTCATGATTAATTTAACATGCTTTAAACGAATACAATACAAAATAATTCAGTCATTTGAACACAAGCCAATGTTTTATCGTCATTGTTTATCAAAATTGAATATCGGGTATAGCTGTCGAATATCAATAGGCTGAGTCACTATGTAGCTCAGTTTTCTAGTTTGGTGGCATAAGGGAGAGAACTGGTCCTCCCGTGATTATAAACATTGGTGAACGTACTCAAACTCCGCACTCTAATTGGGGTATGTTCTAGGTTACAAAAACTGATGTAACTGTTTTATTACTCAATGGAATCATATAATACGGGCTTCAATTTCTTAATTAGATCATTTGCTACAAGTTGGTGTTGGTTTTGATGCTACAATCTAAAAAAAACCCATAGACCAAGTTTGAGCATGGAGTTCGAGAATGGAGAACGAGAACACGTTTATAATCACCGGGCCAGGGTTTAACACCTCACCATCCACAACCAGTTTGGCAAGTCGTCCTGAGTGCACCGTTTACAAAATCAAAGATAATGACGTGCTTTCTTCAATACAATCTTCGTTTTATACTAATTTATTGAAGATCGATTGTGAAACAAGTTTTTCCAACTTATATTAATCACTCTCGACACCTCATTCCTGATGTTATAAATCGCCACGTGGGTATGATAGAAGAGAATCCACTTTCCCTTATATGCTACATATGTTTAGCAAGGGAATTTATGGTACCATTTTTATTTCGTCTTGGGTATGACGAAGCCCGGGATCGAACCCGGGACTTCCCGCACTCCCAACGAACGCTCAACCACTAGGCTATCGATGAGACGAACGTTCAAGTAAGTAATTAAATTGTTTACTATAGTCACTTGTGCATACATATTTACAAACATACATATTTACAATACATAAATAAAGGGGCACCCGGCCAAGTCCGGGCCTATAAGTAACGTTATCATAAGTGAGTAAGTGGATAGCCAGTTTAGGTCCAAGGTCATGAACGTAAATACCGGAAACCCCGCATTTGTCGACGACATTTCCGTGTTATGTCTAACGACCCTTCACCTTAAAAAACAGGTCGATATCGTATATCAATACTGTAAACACTGGAATATTGTTATTAACGCACGTAAAAGTAGCGTTACAGTCTTCACTAAGAAACGTTCTCAACCAAGAGTGGGTATTTTGTACGACAACCAGTTCATTTATAAGACTGATAATTTCGTCCATCTTGGTTTGCACCCGTTCAACTTAAAAACAATTATATGATTAACGAGCGTCAACACAAAGCAAGAAATGCTTTCTTCTCACTATCTGCGCAAGATTTACATGTATGTGGCGTCAACCCACGAATCTCTGCAAGTATTTATGCTAAAATAATCATAGCGATATCTCTGTATGGTTCCGAGTTATGGAACAACCTACTAACCTCAGATCTTACTGCAATATTCTGCTGCTAAGCACATTCAAGGGTTACCAGTAGCCAACCGTTCCGATATGGTAGAATCAATGCTAGGTCTGAACCGACTGCCGTTCAAAATAGAAACTTGCAAACTTATGTTCTTACTCAAACTAATGAAAATTCCCCCGGGCTTTGTGACAAGAAATATTTTTGTTCGAATACTAGTACTGTTTCTTAGTGATAGATGAAAAGTAACTATTGGATTCATCACGGACATCTGTAACATTCTAAATTAACATGGCTTACAATAAAGTATCAACACTTTTATATCCACTCCGAAATCTGTACCGTCCAAGCGAGAGTGGAAATATGCGGTAACATCTGCAAACAACAGATTGAAACTCTCTTGTGGGATAACACCTTCGAATTCTCCAGTCGCAAATCGCGGCATCAGTTATATATACGTCATTTGTAAACTAAAACATTCCATCTATATCATGCGTGTTATAGCCAGATTTTGGACCATTATGGAATTAAAGAATTGTGACTTTTGACTTTTGACTTATGACTTGTGACTTTTGACTTGTGACTTATACCGCTATACATGTACATAGTGTAATCAATGGCGTTCATGAAGAGGGCTTGGGTTATACTGATTTTTATTCTCGTGATTTGGATTTAAAGTATTGGGTTGTATTGATTAGGTTAAGTTGATAATACTTATAATACTGATAATTTATCCATATTGTGCGTTTTATACAGGGAAAAATGAGACACTGGTAGTTGCCAGGTGACGCTTAGTCTCCTAAAACAATCAAAGTACTGAAAGTACTGACAGGCTGGCGAACTGCTAAGGAACAATAGCTTTTCAAGTAATATAATATCAAGTGGTTTTCTAAGTCGAAAGAGAGGTAAGTGCTGGACTTAACAAAAATAAAAAAATAAAAATTTAAAAATATAAAAAATTTGGAGCCGCCGTGATTCGATCGCTGGACCTTAGCATCAGAAAATTACTACGCGAGTTGCTCAACCACTCGACCACGATCTCGTTGGAGAATTTTGACCTAAATAATTTAACATAATCAAATCATTGATGCGCCGCGCTATACATCGCGTTCGTAACGCGTAGTAATAATTATCAACGCCTTTAAACACCTTTTCTTTTAAAAACATACAATTTCCTTCCATTTCAAGAAGAAACTAATATATTACAATCGAACAGAATAAATGAAACAAAGAAAGTTGAATGTTCTTATCTTACAAAACTGATTAATGAGGAGGAACTATTTGCATTGAGTGTATAGATTCTGTGTTGTCAGTTTCGGGAGTAAATTCATCTTAGTGGATTTCATTTTTTAGGATTGTAATAGTCTGTCGCCAAATCGCCAGCCTAAAAAGTGTGTATAGCTAGACTATTTTGACCTGAATCTGACCTTTATGCAAGCATATTATGTAATGGTTATTGACCGAGTATACAGGCTCTGATTTTGGATGAGCAAAACCCACTAAAATAGGCGTTCAGCAGGAAGGATGTTTACAGTGTGTACAGGTAAAATCGTATTGTTTATAAAATTGCATTACTGTACCCAAAAAATAAATTTTGTGATTGTATTAAAGTGAACACCTTAAATGAACATTGTGGTTTTACTGTTTGTGATATGTAACTGCACTTTATCACCGGTCCATTTCTCCTAGCTCTTTGAAATAACGCATTGTATGCTTTTGTATCTTATATTAGTAAGAGTCACAAATAGGGAACAGCAAAATCCTTTTTGTGTGGGAACGATTCGACATGTTAGGTTGCTTACTTTAAGGGTTCGATTCTCGCCGGAGCATAAATTCCTCTGAACATTAACGACTAGAAATTCCATTTGCGATAGCCGAGGAGCGTCTATATGTGTGGAGAGATTGGCACTTTACAGTCCGGTTAACTGGCACATGTCTGCATACGTTGACCGCAAGTATCAAGTTAAACTGTCTATAAACACCACATATGGAACAGCAAAGGATTTTAGTTTAGTTAAGTTTTTATTGACAGGTGGTCTTTTTTCAAGGATGGGCTATAACAACGGGCTTGACTTGGTGTTTTTTTCAATCGACAATGTTTGATTTTATTTTCAATGAACGACTGCTGTTGTGAAAGATTGTAGAACATGAATCAATTGTTCCCGTATCTTTTTATCCTTTATGGTAACATCTATCATACAGATATTTATATATCGATGGCTTAGAATGAGAAGGCCGTAACAACTACTTACGACCTTATAAGACTCAAACATATTTGAAATCTGCTTCACAAGGCGCTTCTTATGAGCCTACGAGTTTTCATGAAAATCTGAAATTGTCATGTTGACCAAAATGAAGTTTTAAAAATTTGATTTCCCATAGGTAAAGAGTAAATTCAAACAGTTTTCTCAATATATCGATTTTGTAGTTACGACCTTCTCATTCTAAGCCAGCGATATGTCAGCTCGTGGAGTTCTATACTTGCACGGGCTTGAACAAAAGGCGCACGTGCGCGAGTTAGTAAAGGTGCGTACACACAGTAAGTTTTGATGTATACATCTTGATCTTTAAGTCAAGATGTACTGTGTAGTTACGTCTATACCGTACATTTTCTCGAGATGTACACCTTCATTGTTACCAAGTGGTATGAGGGAAATGCATGGGCATGATGTACACGTGGTAAAATGTACATCTTCGACTTATACACCAAAACTTACTATGTGTACGCACCTTAAGTTGACATGAACAACTTGTGCACGTGCGCGGGTAAGTTAAGACGCGTACACACAGTAAGTTTTGGTGTGTACTGTGTAGTTACGTGTAGTAGGCATCTACCATACATTTTCTTGAGATGTACACCTTCATTGTTACAAAGTGGTATGAGGGAAATTTATGGACATGATGAACACGTGGTAAAATGTACATCCTCGACTTGTACACAAAAACTTACTATGTGTATGCAGTTGACAAGAAACAACCTCTCACTGCTGGATGCGACCATCAATCAATAAATTGACTGTTGAATTTGTCATTACAGGTGAAGAGCGGCACAATCAACAGTCTATAATGTGTATGTGTGTCCTGCTTGGAATGGCCGATGCAGTGTCACCAATATATTTGCCATCCTGTATGAATGATGAAAAAGTATCATTCATGATGGACTATTTCAAAAAAGGTTTCAAATACAAAGAAGTTCTCGGTTTTCTCCTTTTCAGACAAGGACTATTATTATCGCTTCGTGAACTTAAAAAATCCTGAAAAGATCAACTTAAAACGTCGCGGTGTGAGTTTGGACAGTCCAGTGGAAATTGTAGTTAACATTATTGACCATGAAATATAGAAAACATGGTCAAACTGTTGGATATCGAACGATGTGGCGCAGACTACAAGAAGATCATAATATTCACGTAAAGCGTAATGGTGTCATGGTTATAATGAAGGCTCTCGATCATAACGGGGTTTCACTGAGAAAGGCGCGTCGTCTAAAAAGGCGTGTTTATTGTGCAAAAGGACCTAACAATATATGGCATTTAGACGGGTGCGATAAGTTGAAACGTTTTGGATTCTGTATACATGGTGTATAACCGACGGTTCTAGAAGTTTCCGATACTTACAACAATCCTAAGCTTATCCCAAAATATTATTTGGACTTGGTAAACAAAATTGGGAAGACGCCACGAATACTACGTTGTGGCGATGGGACGGAAAATTCTACTGTTTGTCTTTTACCGCAATTCTTTCGAAACGATGTAACCGACCATTTCGCAGGCAGCCGAAGCATCATTGTTGGCAAAAGCACATCTAACCAGCGTTTTGAAAGGTAGTGGGGCACTCTACAACAACAAGAAATCCAGCAGTGGATGAACTTCTTCAAAGATATTCGTGATTCTGGCTATTTTGATAAGTTGGACCCGATACATTGTGAGAAACTGAAATTTTGTTTCATAAATTTGATACAAACCGATCTGGACCGGGTTGCAACAAATTGGAATGTTTATGACAATAGACCACAACACCTCGCCGAAGCACCTCACGGAAAACCTGACATAATGTACTATTTACCAGAAGTGTATAACGCGCCAGGTTATTGCATGTTGGCAGACATACGCGATGTGAGATGTTGCACGGACATGTACTCAATTCCAAAAAGAAACTTTGAAGAATTTTCCGAGCTGGCGTTTCTTGTGTAGACACGTCAATACTTGTTCACCATCAGACATTGATCGCAAATTTTTCTTGAAAGTATTTATAAGTCAAGTTTATAGAATAACTTAATGCCCAAGGAATGATGCGCGTGTAGAAATCTCATGTTTAATACATCAATTAGGAGAAACATACCATTCTTACTTTACCTCCACAATTACAATACTTTTTAGCTCAGCTTACAGCTTGGAGAACTCACATGTGTCGAGAGCTGATGGACGTTTTGATGGATCATATTTTAACTCTTTTCTGATAATGTCCATTATTTCTGGTAGCATGTTGGCCTGCCATTGAATTTCCATGTGAAGCAAGCCATGGGGCATTTCAGTTCTCTTCAGACAGGCAGTTAACATTTACACTATGAGTAACCTCCTCATTCGTTTCATCAGCATTCCCGATTAGTTTCAGCATAAATTATTTTGTTTCCTCTTGTCCTTAGAAGTTAATTTCATCTGCCCTCTTTTGAATGTCCACCGCCCACCCTTTTTATCATCAGTTGTATCTTGCGGAGATGCTGGATGAGATACTTTTATTAGGTCACTTTGCTGGTCACTATGATAAACGTTTTTGGCATATATATTTTCGTACTACACATAGCTAGATATACTATTATGCTATAATATTCACCTCTTTTATTGTTTCGGTTTGCGCCAATGGGAGAGCAACTTTTAAAATAAGGTCACTATGCGGTTGTGCCTTGTTGGGTCGCTGAGGTCACTTCTTTGGCATATTCTGGAGCAATATGCATCTTGAAATATGTACTGCTATTCCTTGCCCTATTCCTACCTTGCCAATTATTGTTAACTATGTCAAGTCGTTGTTGTGCCTCTAGGTCGCATAACGTTAGATTGCTTTCTTTAGTGCTGTAAACTAGGTCACGCCCCGGGGTTGTTGTGCATGGTTTTGTGCTGTTGTGTCGCCGTGCAGCGGGCCTTGGGGAACTTGGTTCGAGTCGTGGCCGAGTTTCATTCAGTCTGATGCAGTAACCGCTATTCTATAATTTCTTTATGAAATTGGGTCATCCTGCTTTTTTTCGGCGGGGAGTTCGATTTTGATTGTTTCTTTGGCTTATGTAAGGGCATTGCTCAGGGTAGTTGTGTTGTGGTGTTTTTTTACTTCTGTGCTCGGCTGGTAAGGTTAAGTGCTACCTTCCCTGTCGGATTTTCTCATACCACTTTCAACATAGGAGCAACAAAGGCTCCAAATGTCAGATGTCATTTTTGCTGTCTACAGACCATGGGGATTACTGGGGCTTGATATGTTGGTGTTCCTGGTTGCATTTCTCGGGTTACTGCAAGTGTACTGTTCATCGTGTTCATTTGTTAAATGTTAGACAGTCCCATGTCCCATGTCACAAACATTAGCTATTTCAAGTGTTTTTGAAAGCATTATGTTCTCTGGCTTTATTTCCCCATGTATTATGACAGGACAGCAATTATGCAAGTATGCTATTGCTTGTGATACTTGCAACGCAATTGAGTGTTTTGTGGTAATACTGACTTAGAAAGTCATCCTAATTAGGCCCAGTCATAAATCCTGTATGTAGATATAAACAATCAGCTTGGATTTAAAACCACATTAACAGAACAATTTTGGGATGCCTGATGCGGCAATTTATTTCAACTTTTTGAAGTACAGACTGCCTAACAAATTTGAGGCGTTTCAACTTCTTCACAGCTATAGTCGTTCCGAGATATGTTCCTTCAAATACTTCGCCAAAGCCACCTTCTCCAATTTTATCCTAATCGTGAAATCTCCGTACTTGATATTGAGGTTACTAGCGTCTTCTAACATTTTACGCAAAATCTTAGTTGGGGGTTGCTCGGTGGTAGATTGGGTAGCTTCATGAACACATGAAGTAGATACATCTTTAAACGGGTAATTACAGATTTATACTGAAGAAATCTCATTACCAGCAACTACTGCATTGGGGATAATCTGTAGGACTGTTCCTGTCTTATATGTAGTTCGGTAGCTCCTACATTGGGTAAAAAGTTTCTTATTTTGGACTGCTCATCTTGAAGTCTCATATGGCGGGAGGCAATCACGAACAAATGCAGGTGTAATCTCATAGGGTAAGAAGTTTTCAAGGCAAAACCGGCTATATTCAAGTGGATCAGGTACGTCACTCCCGGCTAAATCAATGGTTATCTTCTGTCGGCTTATCTGCAGGACAATTTTCAAAGACAGCTGCAGTCGAGATTTCATCTACATTGCCCATCATAGGATCATCGCCTGATGAGTTTGAGTTGTATTCATTTAGCGCAACAATGGCAGGACAGTCAAAGGAATGTATTTCATGTTCATTTTGTACTATGACTTGGTCGAGTTTTGGCTGAGTTTCATTGGTCTCATACAATAACCGCTTTTATATAACTTCTTTGTGAAACTGGGTCATCCTGCATTTTTTCGGCGGGGACTTAGCTTTTAATTGTTTCTTCACTTATGTTTGGGCATTGCTCAGTGTAGTTGCTAGAAATATGTATTTTTATTTCCCACCCCGTTCCGACCTTGTCCATTATTTTTAACTAGGTCAAGTAGTAGTTGTGCCTATCAGGTCGCATGGCATAAGGTCACTGTTTAAACTAGGTCACGCCCCGGGGGTGTTGTGCCTCATTTGGTCGCCGTTTTGACATGGGTTTGTGCTGATGTTTCGCTGTGCAGTGGGCATTGAGTCTTGGCTGCGTTTCATTCGGTCTCGTACAATAACCAGCTTTTCTATAATTCCTTTGTGAAATTGAATCATCCTGCTTTTTTTCGGCAGGGACTTGGATTGTTTATAATTGTTTCTTTGACTTATGTGTGGGCATTGCTCAGGGTAGTTGGGTTGTGGTGTTTCTGATTTCTGTGCTCGGCCGGTTAGGTTGTGTGCTACCTTCCCTGTCGTATTTCTTCATACCTTTTTTGTATTCACCAGGTTCAGTTATTCTAATTACACACTTGTCTAGTCCTAGCCCGGCAGCAAAAATGTCTCCATCTCAAAATCATGTAATGTTGCTTTCACCACAGTTATACTTTTTGTTAAAAAGTCCCAATAAAGAAGCGTTGTCTTCAGATTCCCAAACTTCAGTTGGTCCATGTAAGATGTAACCTGCACTGTCAACAGCTTCCATTTGAGGAAATGCGTATAGTCCTACTTTTCCTTTGCACAAATAAACTTTGTCACCTACGAAAAAGCCATGATTTTGGAACTTCATAGTTCATTGCTAAGAGGATCTGTTCCAGGATTTGATTAGTACACTTACGGACTTTGAAAACGCACCACTTTTCAGGGGTCGGTATTTTTTGTAAGAACTATTCAGGATTATTTTATACCAATGGAATAATGTTCCTTGGTTAGAACGTTGTCGGTAAAGTGTATTTTAATCCATTTTTACTAACCGAATCGCTAGTAGTGACCGCGTGGCCAACTCTCATGTTTAGCGCGTGAGTCTCGTGCGAATGACAATATCCGACCTGTGTAAATGACGATGTGTAAACGATTCATTAGCATACCAAAAAACAACACATTTTAAGTTTTCAAAACCGAAGGTTACATTTAATGTCAATCTGAAACTGATGTGTCTGGAGATAAAGACATGTTACAAACCGGAAGTAACCACCGCATGGTTTTTGCGCGATTGCATTGTCATGATACAATAAATATTCGTCTACAAAAGCGTTTTATGCCAACAGACACCACCGTTGATCTTCAAATAGGGATTAAAGGCCTAAAAAGCCACACAATTCGGATAAATTAATGCGCATGCTCCGTCAAAGAAACGACTTCCGGTCAACAACCGTGTCTGTCAAAAGTATGCTTGGTGTCGATAGATATACTAAATCATCAAATAAAAATATCAAACACGTTTATTTATGAAATACAACATTTTCACTTAGTACCCTGCCAATTTTTGTTTCATCTAACATTGAACACGTGCTTCGACATGCAGTCACTTCCTTCTTGTATTACTATTTCCGGATGACAGGGGTGTTAACCTTGGACAATATGAATATAACCAAGCGCATAAATAACGAATAAGAGTCAATTTTCTCGAAGAAAGCAATTTCTGCGTGATGGAATGACCCAGATTTTGATCCCACCGAAAACATATGACATGTTCTTTCAAACCTGAGTCCACGGATGAGCTCCATGACACGATCTACCCACAAGGTTGTACAAACCTTTGTTGGTGAATAGAGGAACATTCTCCAGAAGCGTAAGTTGCAATTGTAATGAGGACCCGCTGTTGTGAACGCACAAAAACATAACTTTACACACACTCTCCCTAACTGTGAATTTGGTTTTGAGACTTAAGCACGTGGAAGTCACGTGACTTAGTAACATTGTAAACTGTCGTTTTGAAATTTTGCTAGATGTCAAAACATACACTGAGCTACCTATAGACAAAATATTAATACAATTAAACAATGTTTACTCTTAAATTTCGTGGTTTGAATAAGTGGTGCGTTTTCAAAGTGCGTGAGTGTACATGATGTTTCACCGACTGATTCAATATGAGCTGTGGTAACATTCCCAACATCTTTATCACACTCTTTTTCGTTGTTTTTAAGTTTAAATAAAACTGGGATGAGAACATTCCATGTGATTTCAAAAACTCGATACGAGCATATGTTGCCATTTCTGTCACTGAAGGCTGAAATCTCTTCAATCATACTGTGATAAACAACATTCCATTTCACCGAGATAACCCAATTGACTTCTTCCTCCAGGGAATAAGAGTTTTTTTTACCTAAGGACAGTAATGACTCCACTGACTTGATCTCTTCATTTGAATATGGAAGTTTGTCCTATTAAAGCAAAAATAAAATGGATGCATATAATATCCCGTATACCACCTACGTACATAGAAAGTTTCATAAATCTAGAAAAAGTATAAATTTAAAAATAAATGAAAATAAAAACTTACCTCATCGGATTCTCCGTTATCATCAATGGTTGCACGTGGAAAAAATGAAGAAATTCGCGCCAAAACGCCAACATATTTACATGTCACAGGTCACAAGTCACAAGTCGCTAGTCACAAGTCATAAGTCAAAAGTCACCAGTCACCAGTCACAAGTGCCCTCGAGGGCCTCCATAAATCACAAGTCATAAGTTATACATCGGGAGTCAAAAGTGCCCTCCATGGCTTCCACTCCTTTTTCATCATTTGCATCTTGCGGAGATGCTGGATGAGATACTTTAGATTAGGTCACAGTGCTGTTTGGTCACTATGATACACGTTTTTGGCATATAAATTTTCGCCCTCTTTTTGCCTATTATTGTAAACTAGGTCAAGTCGCAAAAATGCCTCTTTCAGACGTATTAACGTTAGGTCACGGTCCTTGGTGTTTTAAACTAGGTCAGAGGGTGGTTGTGTCTCATTTGGTCACCATTTTGGCACGGGTTTGTGCGGTTGGTTCGCCGTGCAGTGGGGAACTTGGTCGAGTATTGGCTGCGTTTCATTCGGCAATTACCGCTATTATATATTTTCTTTGTGAAAGTGGGTCATCCTGCTTTTTTTTGGCGGGGACTTGGATTTCTAATGGTTTCTTCGGCTTATTTGTGGGCATTGATCAGTGAGGTTGCTAGGGATATGTAATATTATTTCCCACCCCATTCCTACCTTGTCCACTATTTTAACTAGGTCAAGTCGTAGTTGTGCCTCTTTGTGTCGCATAACGGTAGGTCACTGTCCTTAGTGTTTTAAACTAGGTCATGCCCCGGGGTTGTTGTGCCTCATTTGGTCGCCGTTTTTGGCATGGGTTTTTATTGGCATTGCTCAGGGTAGTTGTGTCGTGGTGTTTCTGATTTCTGTGCTCGGCTGGTTAAGTGGGGTTAGGTTAAGAGTGCTACCTGTCCGTCGGATTTTCTCATACCTTTTTTCGGAACACAATGACAGACTCGTATCCTCTGTTCAGAACTTCACATGTTCTCGGTAGGGAAATACATAAACCGATATTATAAAAAATACTTTGTTTTAAAATGATTCCGTGTATACCGATATCGGCACCCTCTCTGTGCAAAACGCTGTATCGGCACTCATTCTGGGCAAAACAATGGTTTTCGATGACACCAGTCGACAGGATAGGTTAGAAAATCATTGATTTTGCCAAAAAATGCAGAGTTGTGCTTAAAAAACAATAGCCAACGGAACAACCCAATCACGAACCACTGTCTCCATGTTGTTTCAATTGTTATGTAGACCCTGGGTACTTGTTCGAATGAACACGAGAGCCCTGATTTTGTCACTTAAATGAGATTTTTCGTCAATATAAGAAATATCTCTCAGCCCAGATGGAAATTCTTTGAAACAATATGGCCTCTAAATCCTTTTAACATGGCAACTTTCATCAAATTACGCCAACAACAGCCTACTTTCGGTTTATTTGTGGCTATGGCACCCTTACTGATAAAACAAATGGAACAACGTGAATGCACCGGTTAATTATTGGGTTGTTCCTTGGGCTATCGTTTTTAAGCACAAATCTGCATTTTTGACCAAATATATGATTTTCTGCCCTCTCCTTTCTCAAAATGCATAGTTTTGCAGAGAGAATGCGTCGGTGCCAGCACAGAGATGGTGCCGATACAGTGTGTTGCACAGAAAGGGTGCCGATATTAGCAATTCGATCGATATTTGTCGATTAACTAGTACAATTGAACCGGGATTCTTAATGTCGATCGGACGACTATTCCTGTGCCTTTAAACGCACAGTCACTTTGAAAGTTACTCTGAAAGGGCGATTACCCACGCAATACTGTAAAGTATGTCTTAATATTAACTCCCTTTAAGTAAACCATGTTAGTTTTTTTCTAGGACTGTATCTAAACCAGCCCAGAAATACAACCCTTCAACAAGAAACCAGCAACTTTCTCAACATGTGCAGAAAAACTGAAATGTAAATGAAAGGTAGACCTGTCCTGCGTTCAAGGTAGAATCACCTGATGGAATGATCAATCACGTGATTCTACCTTGAACTCAGGGAGGTTGTGGCTGGGAGTCGGAACCAATCGATGTAAAGCCCTAGTAAACAAATGTAATACCACCAAGACGTCGACCTGAAACACGCTTTCCTTCCCATACTCCGAGTGCAGTGTCATCGTAATAATCCATTAGATGTTACCAAGGTAAAGGTTGCTTAAACTTCGGAAATGATTAACTATACACGCACATTTTAGTATAGTTAGTGATCACCCAGAAGCGAAGAGAGCGTCAAAATCAGATGAATGATAAGACAGGAACTCCATTTTACACATTGATAATTACTGACATATTTGTTGGTTGGCGGTGACTATATCCAGCAGAAAATTTGCTTATCACGAGACGACACAATAAACAGTTAATATAGCTTGGCTATTTTGACCTGACCCTGACCTTTATGCAAGAATATATTACAAGGTTCTTGCTTTGAATATATCAATTTCCGCAAGCAAATCGTGCGATATCGGTATTTCAAGTTTATGTTTGTATTTCATCTCGAGCGTATTCGTGATAGTCTCAGATTATGAAAGCACCCAATCGGTGTTGTTAACGTAGGTAATATATGGAGTGTTAAATTATGCTAATCAATAGGTCAGGCTCGTGTCAAATTAGCCAAGCCGTAATTAAACGGTGCTTTTTTATGTTCAATTAATTGATATTGTGATATTTTCCTAATTAAATTGAAACACTTAACTGGTCAAAAAGTCTCAAACCATATGCGGTCACTATCATTAATACGAGAAACTCCACTTAAGGCATAGGGTTACGGTGATAAACAGTAGTTCAGTCTTTCAGTTAATTGGAATTTCATTTGTATTTGGTACCAAGTACTTGTGCGCTCTTGTGTATATAATTACCAGTTTCTTCTAAAGCGGAGGACATGTAAAGTAATGTCACGAAATAAAACTCCATGTCTGGTCTAGTTTCGGAAACACGTCATCACAAGATCATCCTGGTATCTTACGGTTTACGGTAATGTTCGTTCATTAGGGTTTAACGCTGTTTTAAACAAACCTTCTGCAGGGGTCTTTAATTTGGTCAGTCATAAACGACGGCTCCTTCACCAATCAGTTTTCCAGGACGAAATCAAACCAAGATCGTATGTAAATACAGAAGTTAATTATGAACGTATATTATACGCCTTCACTATACATGACTTTGGTATATCTTTTCTCATTTTGATAAAATACATCCTAAAACAAACACTAACGTATCACAGAACCTCGTATCTGGGTCCGAACTCACATCACCAATAAATTTCAATTTAAAACGTTTATATTTCGACGTAAAGTTTTATTCATTTAGAGTTGCACAATTGTATCAAAATGATCTTTGATATATTGAATGGTAAATGGATTATCACATAGAAAGATTAAAAGAACGTAAAGGTTTTATCACATGGTTGGATTTTAAACGATATCGCGCGCCAGATTACAACCCCCCCCTCGAATGCGCAATCTGGTCCAATCTATGGTGTGGATTTATTTTCAAGAGAAATTAATATATTTGTTGACTGATGTATTACCACTTGTGTCATTCTTTGAGTAAACAATTTCTCCCGGCATTCCAGATGTAAGAAAATATGTAAACGTAGTATTTCAAACCAGATACATGTAGTGTTAAAGTCAATGTTTGAAAAGCAACACTAAGTAGTGCAGTTTCTTGGAATATACTTCAAAAGAATATCCGGAACCTTCAAGGTATGGAACTTTAAATTATTCGATTATAAATACATTTTCATAAACATAGAGTTGTCACACATTTGCACTAGATAGTTATGTAGTATTTATTACCGAAAGCTAGTCCGTCTCTATGTGACAAGCCATTAGATTAATCAGCGGAGCCAGGAGCTACTCAACTCAAGCCCTGCTTATTGTGTTTTTGTTGTTGCGAATTTTCCCATACATTACTAGACATGAACTTATTACTTTGAGAGTTAGAAATCTTTATCAAGTTATATAGTTTATCATTTCACTCAATTAAATAAGATCACACTTCCGCAATGACAGTTGTCAACTGAGACATTTAGAAGTTCATAATGTTAAATACATAATAAACTAACTGACACGATAATCTGCGGATGTTTGTTTCCTCAATGGGTTTGTATGTGCGTAAATGTCAAATGTTGCACTTGTTCTGATGTCACTAAAATGGTGTACTACTCGTATTGTATTGATGCACGTAGCATGTCTGTTGGAGATTTGTGCAACTAACAATCTTTCATTCATCTAATATTTACATGCTTGTGCTGTTACTCAACATGACTTAGATGCATTATAACATGCTATTTAATTTAAATAAAACCTGTTAAACTTTTTTTATCTTAGCCTCCATACAGTATTTATGTAAGGTTATGAACATATGCAGTATGTTGGTCAAAGCATAGTTAGGATTTGTTTTAATATGTAAAAATAGTTTTTCGTTATACAACGAAGTTTTTCCCCTAATGGCGCATGATAATTGCTTTTGCACCTTTCTGTTTAATTTTATATAAATTTAAACTGTGCAATGTCCTAGGTGTATTTTGCACCAAGTTCATTCTGGTCTACATCAGTTTTATTCTGATGGTCGAGTAAAAGAATTCCTCGACATTTATGGATAAAGATGAAACGCAACTACCTTAATGTGTTTTAATTATAAATTACTTTCACAATTTAGAAGTACCAGTACGCCCATAAAAATGAATCGAAATTAAGTGCAGTATCATAAAAACTTACACTACAATGCAATTCGATCGCAATATTTCAACATTGCAGGTTCAGTTTGTAATTAGTTGTCAAACTAAAACTCTCCCCCACCGAGTTATGTATATAGATATACAGCTATGAAATAATTTATAAATTCTGCACATGGTTATAGATGCATTATTTACAAAAATGGAAACAACACGGCATTGCTATTTGCTCAAATGATTAACATACATGTAATGGGATTTTGAAAGAAGGACCACCCATCCATTGGCAACGGGTGCAGCGAAACTACTT